>CM076581.1:224872199-225192199 GCA_034641835.2 Pinus albicaulis
TGATCCGTATTTTATGCAGGAACGCAACATAATATAGAAATAACCATGAAAATAGAGATGCAGCGGAAATAATGCTTCATTTTATTAATAAAATAATGACTGCAATAAGCTTACAAACATAATGGAAACAACCTAGGGCACTGGTAGTGTATCTCTGAGAAGAGATGTGGCGTACGCAGGCCTCTGAACTGTGTTACATTGAGGCTCGCAGGCTTATTACAGACATAATGGAAATAAAATAGCTAGGGTTCTGGTAGCGAATCTCTGAGAAGAGATGTGGTGGCTACAGACCTCTGAACTGTGTTACATTGAGGCTCGCAGGCCTATTATAGACATAATGGAAATAGATGAGCTAGGGTACTAACATCATATCCTTGAGAAGAGATGTGGTGGCTACCAGCCCCTGAACTGTGTTACAATGCAGACATAATGGAGATGTGGCGAGCTAGGGCACTGGTAGCGCTTATCTCTGAGAAGAGGTGTATCGGCTCCCAGCCCCCTGAACTGTCGTACAATGAGGCTCGAGGGCCTATTTATTTTTTAGAAACAATGTAGAATCCGAAACGTCCAAAACCCTAACCATAGGAGATGAAGCGCCAAAACTGTGGGCCTCGTTTGGGTAAATTGGTGGTTCAACTTCTTGGGGATGTAACTTTGGCATCCGATCTTCGTTTGACGCGCTCAATAGCTCGTTAGAAAGATCTATCTGAGGAGTAAAAATTTTAAACAAGAAACATAAGTCCATGGACCCATGTTGCTTTCTGTTTTCCCAAAAAACGTCGTTTAGGGCCTCAAAATGGCTCCGGAAGTTTAAGACCCGAAAAACTGCTAAAAATAGTAAGTTGTGCCGAAACTTACAAACTGAAATAACTGATGGTGGGGGTTCAAATGGACTTGATGGGTGGCCACCAATATCCACCTGGATTATTAATGCCCCAAAACGGCGGTGTGCAGGACTCGAAAACCTGCTATAAATAGTAAGCTGTGCTGAAGCTGAAAAACTGAAAAAATTGATGCTGCGGGTCCAAATGGAATAGGTGGGATGCCACCGATATCCACCTGGATCATTCCTCCCTCCTTAGGAAGCAATGGTCTCCATTGCGTTCAGTTCCTCCATGGGGGGGGAAATTTGCCTGAACTTGGTGTTGGATTTGTCTAGGATGTCGTGAACCTGTTCGCAGACGTGCTGGATGTAGATGTGCCACCGATGGACAGCCATTGAAGGATCTAAAAAAAAAAAATTGTCCATCATCGCTTTCCTCTATTTCTGGAGGGCATCCTCGAGCAACATTTTTTTTTTGACAGGATCTCCTACTCCCTCGTCTTTCTTTCCTTCCGCCATGGGGGGTCATCGGGGTTGCGAGGTTGAACTCCTTATACCCTGGCCACGTTGGGGACATGAAGAGAAAAACAGAGAAAAAGCAGACCCGCTCTGATACCACTAATCCATATTTTATGCAGGAACGCAACAGAATATAGAAATAACCATGAACATAGAGATGCAGTGGAAATAATGCTTCATTTTATTAATAAAATAATGACTGCAATAAGCTTACAAACATAATGGAAACAAGCTAGGGCACTGGTAGTGTATCTCTGAGAAGAGATGTGGCGTACGCGGGCCTCTGAACTGTGTCACATTGAGGCTCGTAGCCCTATTACAGACATAATGGAAAGAAAATAGCTAGGGTGCTGGTAGCGAATCTTTGAGAAGAGATGTAGTGGCTACAGACCTCTGAACTGTGTTACATTGAGGCTCGCAGGCCTATTATAGACATAATGGAAATAGATGAGCTAGGGTACTGGTAGCATATCCTTGAGAAGAGATGTGGCGGCTACCAGCCCCTGAACTGTGTTACAATGCAGACATAATGGATATGTGGCGAGCTAGGGCACTGGTAGCGCTTATCTCTGAGAAGAGGTGTATCGGCTCCCAGCCCCCTGAACTATCGTACAATGAGGCTCGAGGGCCTATTTATTGTTGAGAAACAATGTAGAATCTGAAACGTCCAAAACCCTAACCGTAGGAGATGAAGCGCCAAAATTGTGGGCCTCGTTTGGGTAAATTGGTGGTTCAACTTCTCGGGGACGTAACTTTGGCATTCGATCTCCGGTTGACGCGCTCAATAGCTCGTTAGAAAGATATATCCGAGGAGTACAACTTTTTAACGAGAAACATTGATCCATGGACCCATGTTGCTCTCTGTTTTTCCAAAAAATGTCGTTTAGGGCCTCAAAACGGCTCCGGAAGTTTAAGACCCAAAAAACTGCTAAAAATAGTAAGTTGTGCCGAAACTTACAAACTGAAATAAATGATGGTGGGGGTTCAAATGGACTTGATGGGTGGCCACCAATATCCACCTGGATTATTAATGCCCCAAAACGGCTCTGGGTGTGCAGGACCAGAAAACCTGCTATAAATAGTAAGCTGTGCTGAAGCTGAAAAACTGCAAAAATTGATGCTGCGAGTCCAAATGGAATAGGTGGGATGCCACCGATATCCACCTGGATCATTGGCTCTGAAATTGGTGATTGAAATGCCAAATAATCACTTTATAATTGTGGATTTGCTTGTCTATTTGAGTTATTTTACATAAGTAATCTTCATAAGTAGATATTCTACCCTTAGCTCTATTTCAAAGTGTTGTAAGAATTTCTGAGGACCTCTTCTATTCCTTGACTCGAGATGGTGGATTCCCCATCCTACTGAGGCCTTTCTCTTTCATCTAGTCCTTCATTTTCCATTGAATCTGATTCAAGAGATTCTCCCACTAGATCTCTCTTTGGGGATTCTTGTGGTGGTAGTCCATGTATTATTTTTAAAAGTCTAATTCTTCCCTTCACCTACTTTTCATAACTTCCATAACCATTAGGTAGGGACCCTGATATCGATGGTGTTTTGTTTGTTTAGTAAAAGATTGTCGAGACTTTAATTTATTGAAAGTTGTAGAATTTACAATCTATGAAGTTTTAAGTATAATTTTTAAAAAGTCTAATTCTTTAAAGGGTGCTAACTCAATGGAAAAAGCACTACTTTACAAGCGAGGAGGTTGGTGGTTCGATTCCATCGTGCCATGATATTCATATATAGGGAATAGCGAAGATCGGTTTTTGGTGACATATGCTCTTTTGACCATCACCAATGAGCTTATGGTGACATTTTTTGACCCTCACCAAAATATGAAATGGTGATGGTCAATGAACGCCACCATATATACGCATCAATAGTGACGACCATTAAAGGTCCGTCACCATAAATCGTTGTTGTTGATATGAAATGGTGAGGGTCACTGTTTATCATTATAGTCATTATTCGTGATGGACCTTGATGTCACCAATAAGTTTATAGTGATGGTCAATGAACATCGCCATATATATGCACCAATAGTAACGGCCATGAAAGGTCGATCACAAAAAATTGTTGCTATTCATATTAAATGGTGACGGTCACTATCTGTCATTATAATCAATATTCGTGACAGACCTTGAATGTCACCACAACACATACTTTCGGCGACGCCACCTTTGGTGACGTTCAGTTTTTTGGTGACGGAGGCTATTTTCCATCACCATTGCCCATATGAAATGGTGACTGGTCACTATTCATCACTATAAATCATTATTGGTGATGGACCTTGAATGTCACCACAGCACCTATACTTTCGGCGACGCCACCTTTAGTGACGTTCGAGTTTTTTGGTGACTGAGGCTATTGTACTGTCACCATTGCTCATATGAAATGGTGAGCGGTCACTATTCGTCACTATAAATCATTGTGGTGACGGACCATGAATGTCACCACAACACCTATACTTTCGCGACGCATACCTTTGAAGTGACGTTCGGTTTTTGGTGACGAAGGCTCTTTTGACCCTCACCAATGAGCTTATGGTGACCATTTTTGCCCCTCACCAATGTGCTTTTTTCTTGTAGTGTTGGCTAGAGCAGAGAACTCACCCCTAGTACCAGTTTATCACCGGAAACGGATGGACGAGATAGAAAGCGAGTGAATAAATGGGTAGAAGGTTACTTATGAGATTATGTCACGGGACAACAACGAGCATGGACCAAGTGGTTGTACTTAGGAGAATACTACTATAACACTATTTATCACATGTCCACGGGGATGTCACCTTTACGAGCCTTATATGGATATGAGGCACTATCTTTTACGAGATACAAATTTTGGAGATAGTATGAGAACCATAGGCAAAGGATTGGATCCGGGGTGTCGAGGGATATTCGAGAGCCGTAAAGACAATCTACTTGAGATAGCATAAAATAGAAAAAAATTTATATGCAGATCATCGAAGGATAGAGAGGGAGTTTCAAAGTGGGAGATGTGGTTTATCTCTAGCTTTAGTCATACGGTGCAGTCTACCTTGAAGCCAAAGGGGGCGGAAAAAATTAAAAGCCACGATTTTTACGGGCACTGTCGAGTTTTCAGGAAAATAGGAGAAGTGACATATGATCTAGAGCTTTTACGCGAAGACGAGAATTCATAACATCTTTCATGTCTCCTGTTTGAATAAAGCATTAAGATCAAACATAAAAATCATCACCAAAATTATCGCCACTAGATGAAGAGGGCCACCTTCATCGATTCTTGAGAGGTGTTGGAGGTTCAAGAAAGAAAGCTTCGAACCATAATCGTCAGTGAATATTTGGTACGATGGAAATATCTCACTGTCGAGGATGCCACTTGGGAAGGAGAACACATATTGCGGCATCCAACATTGAAATTGCTTGAGGAGCAAGAAATTTTGGGGAAGGGGGAATTGTAATATCTAGCGTTTAACCGGATTGGACCAAATCATAATAGTAGTAGACTAATAAATAAATTAATAAATAAAGTGGCATTGGCCCATGGTTTTTCCTTTTGGGTGGTTTTTGACCCCAGTGTATTTGCCCATGGTTTTTCCTTTTGGGTTGTTTTGACCCCCAAGTATTTGTCCATTGTTTTTCCAAGTCGCCCAACTATAAAAGGAGGAGGAGGAACAAGAGCAACTCATGGAATTTAATCTTTTATTCATTGATATTTGGAGAGCTGGGAGAATTTTTCAAGTGAGGATTTTTAGGTGAGATCCTCAAGCTTCCTTTTGGTGAGATTCGAGAATCTCACCCTAGTAGAAAAACCCAACTTCGGTGGTTTCTATAATCACCCTAGTTGGTCACATTCATTTCATATTTGTTTTGAAAAGGGGTTTTCATCTATTTTCTACTTTACGAGTTTATGAGCGTGGATATGAGATATGCCCTGCTAGTTTTATTATAATTATTTGCATTTCTAGATGGGCAAAGGAAGGAGAAAGCACGAGATATATTTGCAGCAAACTATTGTAGCACTACCACAACACTAAGTCAAGGGTTATTAATTGGCATTATGATGTAATTGACCCATCTACATTGTGGTCAAAGCGCTTGTATTACATGGACTAAATTCCTTAATAAATGATATTTGGTGGATTTCCTTAGGGCTTGTTTAAATATGGTGATTTGAACTTTAATTATACGTGATGGAGTATTATGTGTATATGTTATCACAAGGGTTTTTTTATAATAAGCATATTACTTGGTTATTATATTTTTTACTATTATTACAATAGTGGAATTATATATTCCTTAAAGGATATTACATGCTTGCGAGAGGGCGAGTTTTTAAATGCGATGGATTCAATGGAGGGATGGCATCATTTGAAGAGGGGTTTACGATACGGTATGGTTACGACCATTTGAACTAAGAATTTGGTTTTGCGGGCTTTGATTTCAGGGAATTGAACACATAGTGGTGTGCACACAACAACAAACAATTTTTACTTTACTTTGCAACATCCTTCCATCTTTTTGCTCGAGTCTTTGTTGTAGTTGAATTTAAAAATTCAACACTCCCCCTTAAATTCAATTGCTAGATTCTCTTGCATACCCAAACTTTTCTCAAATAATTAAAACTCTTTTGCCCCAATGGTTTTATTAAAATGTCTACAAGTTGCTCCTCTATTAGGCAATGCTTCGAAAAATTTCACCATTGTTCACTAGCTCTCACGATGTAGTGATACTTGGCATCAATATGTTTCATTTTATTAGGAAACACTGAATTATTTGAAAATGCTATTCTTTGAGCTATTATCACAATAAATTGTTGTGCCTTTTTACCTTTTCATGACAAAAACTCCTTAACATTCTCCTCATCCCAAACGGCTTGACATGCTACTGCTATAGCTGCCACATACTTTGCCTGCTTTGTAGATAAAGCCACAATTGGTTGTTTCTTAGAAGCCCATGAAATGGCTCCACGAACCCATATGGAAAACATATTCGGATGTGATTTTTACGTCATCTATACTTCCAGGCCAATCACTATCAGGGTATATCCAATCAATTGAGAATTTTTCTGAAGTGGTGTACAAAATTTCATACCTCTTTGTTCCTTTCGAGATACCCTTAGAATTCTTTTTGATGCTTGCCGATGTACCTCTTTTTGGCCTTTCCATAATACTGAAATTAAACTTATAGCATGCATAATATTCGACCTAGTTGCAGTCAAATACATAAAGTGCCAACTATGCTCTTATACAAACTTGGATTAAAATCCTTAGTGCTACCTTATTTTTCTTAACTTCAATCCCATCATTGGAGGAGTAATTGTTGCCTTGCAATCCTACATGTTAAATCTTTCCAAAACTTCGTTTACATATTTTTTGCTTGAGAGATAAAAAAAATTATTTTCATTTTTCTCTACTTTTATTCCTAAGAAGTATTTCAGACAATCCCATATCGAGTCATCTCAAATTCATCCTTCATGACTATTTTAAAATTCTCAATGAGGTAAGCATCATTAACTTTAAAGATCACATTGTCAACATCGAAACAACAATCAACATATTACCATCTTTCTCCTTGATGTACAATGTGGGTTCTCCTTCACATTTCTCAAACCCATTTTCCAATAGATGGGCATCTATCCCTACTGTACCATGCTCTTGGTGCTTGTTTCATCCCATACAAAGCTTTCTTCAATCTGCAAACTTTGTGCTTTTACCTTCTTTCTCATAGCCCAAAGTTTGTTCAACATAAACCTCTTCCATAAATACTCCATTTAGGAATGCTAATTTCACATCCATTTGGTAAACCTTCCACTTATGTTGTGCTGCTATGGACACCACTGCTCTTATGGTTTCCATTCTTGCAATCGGTGCAAAAGTTTCCTCATAATCTCTTCCTTGTTGCTGCTTGTAGCCTTTGACAACAAGTCTGGCCTTGTGCCTTTCAATCTTACCTTCAAAATTTCTTTTGGTCTTCTAGACCCATTTCACTCCAATGAATTCCTTACCTTTTGGGAGATCAACCAATTCCCATTTTTTGTTCTTCTCTATTGCATTCATTTCTTCATCCATAGCATCTATCCATTTGTTATCTTTTACTGCTTCCTCAAAATAAATAGGATATTCTACATGACAATAAAATGCAAATAAAGAGTTCATACCTTCCTTTGCTGCCTCTTGCTCATAAATCTCACTCAAAATTTTGAATCTGGTTCCTCTTTCACTTGGTGTACGTGTGCTTGTAGAAGCACTCAAATCTGCTCCTTGTGGTGTGCTTGGAGAAGCATTCTCATCACTTCTCAAGTGTGTTCTCATTCCTACTTATGGTCTCCCTTGTTGTCCTTGTGTTGGTGGAGGTGGCGCTGATAATGAGGGATGTATTTCAGCCATCTCTTCCTCATTATCATTATTAGACAAACAACTTTTAACATTCATTGTTTTCTCAATGCTTCCATCCCAATATTCTTCCTCAATGAACTGTACATCTTTGCTTATAAAAAAATTCTTGGTGGATGGGTTACACAACCTGTATACCTTGGATTCTTCACTGTATCCAATAAATATGCACTTCTCTCCATTACTGTCCAACTTCTTCCTTAGCTGATGTGGAATGTGTGCATAAGCCACACAACCAAAAACTCTCATGTGGGTGACATGCTGCTTTATGCCACTCCATGCTTCTTCAGGGACTCTGTTCATAACACTCTTTTTTGGGCATATATTCAAGATATATGTTACACAATGTACAACTTCAGCCCAATACTCATTTGGAAAACGTTTTTCCTTTATCATACTTCTTACCGTATCCATGATTTTCCTATTTTTCCTTTCAACAACTCCATTTTGCTGCGGTGTATACCTTGCTGTAAATTGCTTATGTATCCCATTTTCTCTACAAAAACACATAAATTATTTGGAGATGTATTCTCCTCCTCTATCAGTCCCGAGGAATTTAATATGTTTCCCACTTTGATTCTCTACAAGAGCTTTAAAGTGGCAGAATTTCTCAAACACTTCACTCTTATATCTCAAGAAATAAACCCAAGTTTTTCTTGTGTAATCACCAATAAGAGTCAACATATAGTGACTACTTGCTAGTGATGGTGTTTGTATTGGTCTACAAAAATATGAATGGACAATTTCTAAGGTTTCCTTTGCCCTTATGCTCTTTCCTAATGGAAAGCTTTCTCTCTATTGTTTTCCCAAGATGGAGCCTTCACATAGGATGTCTGGTTTCTCAATCAATGGTAATCCCTTTACCATTCCTTTCATGTGCAACAAATTCAAACCTCCAAAGTTGAGATGTCCAAATCTCAAGTGACATAACCAATTTTCATCTTTTGCTTCTCTTTGGAATGTCTCTTGTGTCACTGTTGCCATTTCAACTCCTTTCTTCAAATCTGCTCTCATTTTGAGAGGGAACATTATGCTCCTTGTCATATTCACTTGTGCATGCATTGCTTGCTTGGTGGTTTATACATGATGGTACATACATATTCTTCAAAGAATACATTGTAGCCTTTCTAAATGAGCTGTTCAATGCTCAAAAGGTTACACTTCATACCAAGCACATAGTATACATCGGATATGGATCTTCCTTCTCCTTTCTTTGTAAAAACACTTGCTCTGCCTTTTCTCATGACAGAGACCTTACTGTCTATTCCCAATATTACTTGAGACTTTACATTTTCATCTAACATGGAAAACATGGAAATATTTCCAGTCATATGGTTGCTACACCCTGAATCTAGAAACCATATATCTTCACTCTTTTCTTCAGCCATATTACAAGCTAAAAACAACTTCTCTTGACTGATATTTTCTTTAGTAAAATTAGCATTGGTTCTATTACCCATGTGACTCTATTTCTTCCTACATTTATTGGCATAATGGACATACTTCTTACAGTAATGACATTAGACTTTGGATTTATCATACCTTTGTCCATGTTCTTGATTTTGTCCACCTTGCTGGCTGCTACCTTGGCCTTGGTTCTGATTTTGGTTGCTACCCCTTCCACTAGTATTTTCATGGGTGTTTCTTCCTTCTCTATTTTGGCTTATGCCTCTTCCTTTTCCTCTGTAGTTTCCTCGGCCCTGACCTCTTCCTCTTCCAAAAGAAATTTGGGTCTTAAAGGCATGCTCCAAAGATGAGTTTGATTTTCTACTGAATCTTTGTTCATGTGTCATCAATGATGCATGAAGCTCATCAACTGTAAACTTTGAGAGATATTTTGTCTCTTCAATGGTTGTGACTATCACATCAAATCTTGAGGGTAAGCTCCTGAACACTTTCTCCATTATTCTTCTTTATTCTACTATCTCTCCATGAGATCTCATTTGAGTAACCAACCCAATCAACAAAGTGAAGAATGAGTCTATTGTGTCAGACTCTTTCATGCAAATGACTTCAAAATCTCTTCTCATTAATTGAAGCTTTGTTGTCTTTACCTTCTCCATACCTTGGTAGGCTGTCTGGAGGGTATCCCATGCATCCTTAGACCTCTTTGCTATTTTAATCCTTGGAAATACACTTTCATGCATTGTTTGATAGAGATAGAAGAGGAATTTTGAGTCCTTCTTCCTATTACTCTTCAGAAAATCCTTCTCTGCCTATGTTAAGGCATTAAAAGCATTTTAATTTGTTGGTTCTTCTAGACCATCTTCAAGTAGCTCCCATAAATCTTGAGAGGCAAATATGATTCTCATTATGATTGCCCAAGAGTCACACTTCTTCCCATTAAATTGTGGGAGTTGAGTATTTCCTACACTCGTGCTTGTGCTGTCTCCTGCCATGGCTAGCTTAATGAACTATGCCTTAAAAAAAAAAAAAATTGACGATGTTCTTAAACAAAATTTCTCTCTGCTTGAGAGATAAAATTTGTCTCTGAGGACTGCACTCTTTAACACAAACTCAAACTCTATTTTGATAGATTCCTGGACTTTGCTGAGCCTTCACACTAATGGAGAACTGCTTCAACGACTCCTTCCTTCAGCTTCTTTGACAAACTTCAAATAGCCTAGACTAGCTCGGATACCATGTTGGAATTTTTGAAATATTCCAAACAACAGAGGAATAAAAATTCATCTTCCCAACATAGAGAAATCAATTTAAAAATTTTGGGTAGAGATGAAAAAAATCTTCTATTTAATTAAAAATATATGAGATATTACAAAATTAAACTCTTCCTCTGCCGAGGGATTACAATGCAAAAATTTCTTGTTACATAACATAATGCATTTCACACTCTCTGTCCCATTAAAAACGCACACACAGTGCTTTAGAAATCTATTCTTTGTCTCCTTTCTAATACAGAGTCATACTCTGTTTTTCTACCTCTGGCTTTTAAATACAAAAAAAAACATTACACAGACTCTCTGTCTATTTAATACACCACAAAAATGTGCACCTACAGTCCTCTCTGCCTTCGAGATTTACAACACAGTCCCCTACACACTTGATCTGTTTTTTTGTATATTACATATAACAAATTAATATATATATATATATATATATGAAAACGCATATATATATGTTCTAAATTAAAGCATATGTTGCTCCATTTTTTTAAAACAAATAACCCAAAGTGTAAAACTAAATTTATGTCACGGCAAAGTAAAATGTAAAAAAAAAATTAACCTAAGTTCTGAACCTTCGTTGATATACTTTTTTCGGATTTTAAAACAATAAATTAAATCCGTTTTCATAAAAATTTCGCATTCCAATTGCCCCATTACTAACCGGGCATTCAAACAATGTGGTCGCTCCCTCATTGGTTGGAGGTGGAGCTCGCACGGAATTCAAACAAAATTTAAGCAGATTGTATGAGCATTTATCAAGTCCGAATTTTTGGGTTGGGTGACTAGACTCCAAAGCTATGTGGTAGCCTTGTGATTGGTTGTTGCTATTGCATTGCCATGTGGTGGGGACCTCCGCGATGTGGGCAATTTCAAAAATTTAAAACAAACTGGTGGTGAATACAGAATTGTGGTTGGTGGTGTTTAAATGCGTGGAGGGCAGAGTTTGAAATGCAGTGGATTCAATGGAGGGATGGCATTATTTGAAGAGTGGTTGTAGTAGAGTATGGCTACGACCATTTGAACTAATAATTTGGTTTTGCAGGCTTCAATTTCAGGAATTAAACACACAGTGGAGTGCACACAACATCAAACAATTTTTACTTCTGCTGTAGCGTCCTTCCGTCTTTCTACTCAGCACTATTGTAGATGAATTTAAAAATTAAACAACAATTAGACAGAGTATTTTATTATTCAGGCACTTACTGGGTTGTATCATATGTTTAATTACAATGCACAGTCGTATAAAGTGACACGTTGCCACACAACCATATAACATGACACATTATCTTTACATTCATCGCCCACCGAACTAATATCCGACAGCGAAAGGGGTTACCTTGACCTTGTGGTCATATGTTTGACATAAATGGGATGTTATACAAATGCTTAAAAGCCATCATCTACACCAGAAAGTAGGGGTACATAGAGGTCTGATGATTGTTATCAGATAATTTAGCTGTTCATCTCCGCGATGGAAGCAGTGACGACATAAATGAGGTATTCTAAGTTGTAGTTTATTTTCACTGTAAGAGAACAATTTTATTGGAATGTTTCATTTTTCATAGTAGAGTTGGTTTACTCATAGAGAAAATGCCGGTTGAAATATGCAGGTTTATGAAAATAAATATGTTATTCACTGTTCACTAAAGAAGCCACTGACAACTTTTTAGGTATACCCTTTCATACTATATAATATAGTTATCTGTATTTGAACAGGGATTGAAGGATATATATATAGACCCTCGGTGCAATTTTGTTATGCTCTTTCAAGGGTCAGCTTTGTGTGAAGGTCGTGGTGCAATAAAGAGAAAATCTGCATTATAGTTTCAAAAATTCATAAGAGATGGATTTATTTGGGGATGAGAATGAGTATTTTGGCTTCAATGAATATGAGATCCTTAGAGAATAATGGGATGTGAACTTTATTGCGTTGATGTGTTGTATAGAGGTGACATTTTCAGCTCCATTCAATCCCATTCAGAAGATATTTCTCTCGAGCATAACCCAAAGCATGGAGTTCAATACAAAATAATGTATCTCAATGCATGGTGCGGTTATTATATTATTCCCTTCATACTTAGTCATGAAACTATGGGCTATAATGAACCCATAGATGAATTCACAGCAGATTCGTTACAAGGTTCTCAGAAAGCAGAGATCAACCACTCGTTTCCCTAGAGAACATGAATATTCAAATCTATTCCAAGATGGGGTTCCTATTAATATTATGTTAGATATGTTTCAATTACCAGATAGCTTAAAATATGATGCCCATTTTGTAGAATTGGAAAAAAAAAACTACAATACAACTAAAACAAGAAAAAAATAGCAAGAAATCTCAGGAAGGAATTTCATGGAGCTGTATAGAATTCGTCATTCTTCTGGGAAAAGAAATCAACATTGTAAGTTTGTCACATCAATAGGACCAATAGACACGAGAATGAGATTGTCGGTTGAATCTGCCATCAAGTTATTTGGTGCCATCAAGTTATTCGGTGTATAGGACATACTGGGATTTGATCAACCAAGTAAAACAGTTGAATGGATAATTCAAAAATCTCGTTCTGCAAGAAAAAAAGTTAATGGCTAATTCAAAAATCTTGTTCATTGACCAATTATTTCAATCCCCATTGGATGTATCATCCCGCCTGAACACATATTCACACTACTTATTGGCTTTCTTGCATCATGATAAAGATGGATTTCTTGCATCATGATAGAGACAAAACAAGAGCAGGTTTTTTAATGGCATCCAAGGAAAAGCTAGAAGTATTTGATTCGTTATCCCCGACTCCGTATTATCCCCCACTCTAAAAATTACATTGTGGATAGTACATTACTGAACAGTAGATGTGAATAGTACATTGTGAAACAACAATCTAGGAGACCATGTTAAAATAGTGCTTTAAAAAGATAAAAAAGGTCTTTAAAAAATAAACTAATTTTTTTTTAGTGGAATATAGAGAATAGAAAACTAGGAAATGAAATAATAGATTGATCTTGCATGCATAACTCTATGTTTAATTAGTTGATGATGGACTGCTTTTTTCTTTTAGTTTTCCTGTATGCATAGCTGCATGCTCGACTAATTTTCTTTCTCCTTGGTCATCTTCTTGTATTTTTTCTATTTCACTTATATATCAATTATAGGTAATTGCCTTCTTTCTATTTCACTTGTAGGTTAATGGGATGTATCAGTTCCAGGAATCATGTTATATTAGTTTCCTGCAAATATCAGGGATATATATCAGTTTTCTACAATGGGTTATATCAAGGCTATATATAAGTTTCCTACAATGCAATGGCCTATATATAAGTTTCTTGCAATGAAATGGGCTATATCAGGGCTATATATCAGTTTCCTGCAATGGGCTATATCAGGGCTCTATCAGTTCCAGGAATAATAATACATGGAGGGTTACAGTTTTAAGGGCTATGTCAATTACGGGTTCACGGAATCATCAAGGGCTATGTCAATGACAGGTTCACGAAACAATGCTATGCAAGGTTGAACCAAGGATCATGCTATGCAAGGTTGTACCAAGGATATTACAAGTTGAGGGAAAATTAAGTCATGCTGAGGGATGGTTATGCAGAAAATCAAGCTATACAAAGAGATGGTTATGTAGTTTGATATATTTATTAGAGGGAGAAGCGATGTAGCTGCAATTGTTGGAGAGATGCCAAAGGTTGTTGAAGTGGTGGCGAGAGGTTGAAAAGGTGGCAAGAGGTTGCATGTCGATGGCCATGTGGAAATGTCTTTGGAATGACATTGTTGTCCAAAATGACTTTGGATATGAAGAAAATATTGGATAGAAGATAGAAAATGAAGTGCATGAAACCAAAATTTTGATATAAAGAAAAAGGAAGGATATAAAATGTAGTGGAAACTTAGGATATAAAAAAATTGACCAAATTTTCTGCAATAAGAGTTCGAAGTTTTTTGGCCCAAAAACTTTGATTAAAATTTCAATTGTGAATGAAAAAACTTTTATACTTTGGTTAAATTATGATAAAGACTAAAAAAGTCGGAACAAAATTTTTTTTAATGCTCGGTCAATGAATGACCGATCGCTATAGTCCTGCAAGGAAGGGACTAATAACACCAAAAACTATACTATCTTGTAACTTCACTTTCTCTTTGTTTTTCCATATTATCCCACTTGACACAGAGATCAATCTTAACCACTATTTTTAATTATACCAAAACCAAACATTGTAGGTTGATACCTCAAATTTCTTACATTATCAATTATTTTTTCAGTGAAGTTTGAGGATAAGTTAACATATATATTTTTTCAAATGAAGGGTCTTGTTTGTGTTTTATTTTCTAAATTATATAAATTTTATTTAACAAATCAAAATCATCATAGACATAGTGATAATGGTGAAATGATGTTATTTTGTTTTATTACTATATTTTTTTTGGTCAAGTGAGGTTAGAAATTTACTAATCAATATTATGAGTTTCACTTTTATGTTAACTACCGAAAAATGAGAGGTAGGAGAGCGGGTTGAATGACTAAGACGAGCTAGGTCATGGAAACCTAGGGTTTCCCTTGCCCCTGCTATGGGCGCTGACAAAGCTCCTGATCCCTCCCACATGCATCACTGAGCTCATTCCCATTTTCATTCTAAGGATCAAAAAAATGAGATCAATGGAGGGGGGGAGGTATTACCCCCCTAATGGAGGAGAAGCTGGTGGTCTAGTTGATAACAACAAATTTGGTCAGACTGATCCGCCATAGAACAACTCGACTTGCAATGCAGATCCTGGAGAAAACCCTACAACCCAAGAGAATGAAGAACAAGCGAGCAAAGGATAGAACAAGGTGACATCCTCAACGTGCATCCCAATCACGACCACATGGCCTGAGATCTGCTTCCAGGTTGAAAGAATTAATTGCAGAATCCAATAAATGCATGATCATGTCCTTATTGGGAATTTTATCGGCTTCTAGCCAACTGAGAAAGCTATCTATGGTTGGATAAACTGCAAGTGGAAGCCCAAAGGCCAGGTCACACTCCAACAAGGACCCAAGGGTTTTTTCAACATCATTTTTAGCTACATAGAGGACAAAAACAAGGTTATGGATGGAGGACCGTACTTATTTAATGTGGTTGGCCTCTTCCTCAGAGACTGGATTGATCGTTTCAACCCTAACAAAAGAAGACTTCAACTAGGCTTCAGTGTGGATTAGGCTCTATTCCCTACCACAGGAATACTAGGAAGATCTAATCATCTAAGAAATTGGCAACCACCTTGGATCCTTCATCAAAATCGATGAAGAAACCAAACACAATCTCTATACCACCTATGTTAGGATCTCTGTCTACATGCATCTAGCCAAAGCTCTTTCGGACTCGGTAAGTCTTTGTCACAATTAATTTGAATGGATCCAATCTATATATTATGATCATGTTCCCTTCTTCTACTGCAAATGTCACAAACATGGCCATATTTTCAGAGATTTCCCTCTCAATATTCCCCCTAAGCCCTTCTCTACCCCTGAATCCTATGACCCTGATGGCTTTACCAAAGTCTCCTCTCGTAAAATACATGCAGAAAAACATGTCCACAACCCCGGACCCTCTCAACCTTCCACCAACAATAGCTTTCACCTCCTAGCCAGCCAATCCCTGGACCAGGATCCCCCAGCTTCCTCTCCTCCCCTAAATGACCACCCCACCAACCCCTCTTCCCCCCGTAAATCCTCTACCTTGAGCTTGAATCCTAATCAAATCTCAAATACCTCTGGCAAGAGCCTACAAGACAAGCCTCAATGATCCAAGAAGAAAGATAATCAAAAGGATAACTCGCCCTCTACTTCCATCCAGATCCAAAATCCTCCCCTAGAGCTCCCCTCCAACATGGAGGAGGACACTCAGGGTATCCCTTCTCAGCAAGAAGCTCAAGATAAAGGCAAGAACCAAACCCCAATCACCTACATGGAAGAAGAGCCAGAAACCATACACTTCGGCAATATGGACATCAATGGCCTTGAAATCCCCTACAATACCATGGAGTATCACACCATTCCGGCTTGGAAAATAGACAACCTAGAGGAAGCTCTACTCAAATCTCAACTAATTAAAGGAAGCACACAGTTGGGCATCTAGGGATAGCACATACCTCGGGAAATAATCAACATTATCAGAGAATCCAGAAAAAGGGGCAGACCCACAGATCTGCAACGTCTGATTATTCTGGGGGATCAACTAGTTGAATATGGACGATACCCTAAGTTGACCAAGTTCTATAAGATCCTCACCCACCAATATAAATTATGAAGCTCACATCATGGAATATTTAAGGTATCAATAGCCCCTAAAAGCTCTGAATGATAAAAAATAGAATAAGGCAAGGCAACCCTTCCATCCTTTTCATGCCAGAAACCAAATGCTCTAGCACCACCTTCCATTCAATCCTAACTAGGCTATGGCCTGGCTGTAATACTGTAGATGTTGACACCCTGGGGGCCTCCGAAGGGCTGGCCATTGCTTGGAATCCCCATATCCTCTCCCTCTCTGACCTCCATGAATCTATCAACTTCATTCAAGCCTCCTTCCATCTGTTAGGCACCAACATCCACGGCCATCTCACCAATGCTTACTTCCCCCAATCCTATTCTTGTAAAATCAAACTCTTGGATGATATTGAATCCCTTAATTCCCAGAAATCCCATCCCTATTGGATTCTGGGAGGCGATTTTAATATGATTACTAACCTCAATGAAAAAAGAAGAGGTGTTTTCACCTTGATAATGAAAGCTACCGTTTTAAAGGCTTCATCCTCCATAATTAGTTGATCAATCTACCCACCTAAAATGGGCTTCACATGTGGAATAATAGAAGAAGAGGATCCCAGCATATTGCTTCATGTTTGGACCGCTTTCTTATCTCGTATGCCTTGATTCACTTGAGGGGTGACATATTCTCCACTATCCTGCCTGTTGTAGGCTCTGATCATTAGCCCATCCAGCTGCAATGGATGCGTCCTGGTAGAGCTAACAACAAACCCTTCTTCTTTGAGCAGTTCTAGCTCCCCCATCCAGTATTCAAAGAAATGGTAATCGAATGGTGGCATAGTATCATCCCCTCGGAAGGGTGAAAGATGTATCAACTCCAGCAAAAGCTAAAGGTCCTGAAAACCCGATTAAAGCAATGGAATCGAACCTCCTTTGGAAATATATTCCAAATTTAGAGGGACTTGGACACTCAGATGGTTATCCTCCAACAATCTATCTTCTCGGAAGGGCACACAGAGGACTTAGCACACCAAGAATAGAATCTCAAGAACCAAATACAAGAAATAGGGTTGCAGGAAGAGATACTCCAGAAGAAAAAAACCAGAAGTCGTTGGCTTAAAGAGTGGCAGAAAAAGACCAAATTATTTCATTGCTCCACTATTCAACGAAGAATGATAAATTGAATATCCATCCTAAAAAAAGATCAAGGAGTTAACCTGGAAGCTCAGGAGGACATTGAACAATAACTCCTTAATTATTTCAAGGACACCCTCACGGAGACACCTGTTGATAGACAACCCGAAATCATTAACATCACCCAAAATATTCCATCTATCATAACAGATGATCATAATAAAATGCTCTTGAGACTAGTCCAATTACAGGAAGTTGATAAATACATGGCTCAACTAAAGGCTGGGAAAGCTCTGGGGCCTGATGGCTTTAGTACCAATTTCTTCCATGTATTCTAGGAAGACATAAATATGGAAGTCTAGAAAATGGTGGTGGAATCTCAGAGTATGCACTGGATGCTCCCTCCGCTCAATGCCACTTTCCTCACTCGTATCCCTAACGACGAGCACGCCACTACCCCCAACAAGTACAAACCGATCTCATTATGCAACATCATGTACAAGCTCATCTCCTCTCAAACCTAAAACCTTTGCTATTGCTCTTAATCTCCCCAGAGAAAAATGGTTATGTGGAGGGACAGAAAATTTTCGACGACATCAAACTCACTCATGAGGTTACTCACTCTTTGAAGACTGAAAAAATTCCAGGTATGCTTCTCAAGATCAAACTTTCGAAAGCCTTTGGCAAACTTAGCTATAATTATATTCACCAAATGCTTCTAGCCTTTGGCTTCAGCCCCACCTGGATTTGATGGATCATGAGCCTAATTTCCTCCCCCATATTCTCTATTCTTCTCAATGTCTCCCCCTCCGCCCCTTTCTCGCCCTATAGAGGCATCCGCCGATGCGACCCCCTCTCCCCCTTCCTCTTTGTCCTAATGGCTGAAGGGCTTGGCCAACTCATCAATCACTATGTCACCTCTAGAACTCTCAAAGGTCTCAAAATTCTTCGTTGCCCATCTATCTCCCATCATCAATTCATAGATGATAGCATGCTCGATTACATGGTCTTTGGTCACCCTTCCATCCAAGAAGCTAGATCATTGAAATATATCTTTGACAGATTCTCCTTGGCTGTCGGCCCTACTATCAACACCGAGAAATCCCAAATCTTCTTCTTCAACACTCCAATCATCACCCAACACAACATTGCCAGAATTCTGGGCTTCTCCATTTCCTACCTCCCTTCAAAATAACTTGGGTCCCCCCTCATTGACTCAACCATCAAGCATTCCTCTTGGAGAGAAATTTTGGATAAACTTGAGGCCAAACTTTCACTCTGGACCCATAAAACCCTCAACATAGCTAGCCGACTTGTCCTTATAAAGCTTGTTCTTTAGTCCATGCCATTATACCTATTTTCTGTCCTAGCTACTCCCAGGTGGGGCCTCAAATCTATGATAAATCTCCAAAGAAACTTCCTATGGGGAGGAAATAAAGATAACAGAAAATGGGCGTTGGTCAACCGGAAGAAAGCATGTCCCAAAAATTTCTAGCAGACTCGGGCTCAAAGACCCTCATTGTAGCAATGCGATAATGAGAGAAAAAATCTTGTGGAATTGGATCTCCAATCCAGAAGTTCTGTGGGCCCATCTATGGCTCTCCAAATATGTGATTAATTGGCCAGATTGGGAACTGATTCACTTTGACACAGAGATAAATGGCTCCCTCATATGGAAAGCATCCAAACAACACAGGGCTTTCATTCGGGACCATAGCTTCTCGGAGGTCTACTCAGGATCCCAAGCTAAGTTTTGGGAGGATTATTGGCTAAATATGCCCAAATTAACCTCTCTCTTTCGCAGCTCAAACTGGCAGGAAATCCTCAACAATTAGGAGAACTCCCAAATCATGCACTTTTGGACTCCCCTCATTAATTCGGGCTACCATTAGTGGCTTCCTACCGACCGAATGCACATAGAATGGAGGCTACAACTCACTGAAGACATCAACAAAGAACTGCTCAAAAGGAAAATTCGCCTCACTAAAGGAGACAACATTGTTAGATGGGGATACTTAACTTGAGGCTCCTTCACCACCAAAGAGGCCTATCGCTTGCTCCTCCCCAATCCTCAGACTCCCTAAGATATAATCCGGACTCAGATTTGGCATCCCAAAATCTGGCCCAAAATCTCTACCCTCTTATGGCTTCTTAGAAAAAGGTACATCCTTACTTGGGACAACCTACTAAAAAAGGATTCGTTGGAACCTACCGATGTCTGAATTGTGGCAATGCTAAAGAAAACATAGAGCACCTCTTCAATTCCTTCCCTCTTGCAAACACTCCATGGGAAAATTTTTCTTTGCTAAGCAGAAGATCGGATACATAGTGAGGGGATATACTCAATACTATTCGGAATTGGTTGCCTTCCCCCTTCCATAGCGATCTGTTCAATTCCCTTTGTCTCATCCTCCCTGGGCATATTCCTTGGTCGATCTGGAAGTAACGCAATTGTCGCATCTTTCTAGATCAAACCACCTCTCCTGAAATCCTTTGGACCAACATTTGCAACAACCTTCAGAAATCCCTTGTGCTGCTTTGCTGGAAAGACTCTGATTTCACCTCCCACCCCCTTGAAAAAATCATCTGGACCAATTGGAAACTATCCCTCCACTCTCATATAATCTTTAATCCCCCTTCAAACCATTCCCCCAGCTCTCCCTGTTCTTGGTCTCCCCATCCTCCAGGCCTCTTCAAACTCAATTTTGATAGCACCTCAAAAGGAAATCTAGAAGACGATGGTTTTTGTGGGATATTCATAAATTCGGCAGGAGATGCCCTTTTGATCTACTTCAGCTGCATTGGATTGGACACCAACAACTTTGCTGAGTTAGAAGGACTATTTCAAGGCCTCCTTCTAGCATACGAGAACAATTTATTTCCAATGGAAATTGAAGGAGACTCCGAAATCATCATCGACATTTCCGATCACCTCCAGTTAGGATCTTCAGCCTCTAAATTATCTATGAGTTGGATATTAGTGGCTCGCTTCAACCTCCTCAAGCAATGGCTCCTTTGCCACGCTACAGTCACTTTCCACTATATCAGAAGAACTGCTAATGCCAACGTGGATCTACTGGCTAACAAAGGAGTTACTCACGATGCTTCTCTCACCATAGGTCAGCTCCATACTCTTGATGATGAAGCTCTCTGTAATGACTGCACTCTTTTGGTGCTCAAAGATCTTTGACTCCCAGATGCAGGTGTTAGACGTTGAGAAGAATCGCCACTTAGGAGCCATGTGGTAGGGCACCTGTCCTCGCCATGTGCCTGCACACGGTAGCCCAACCCACGATAAATGTTGGAGCATGGCTCATTTATTTTCCACCCCCGCTAGCTTCCTTTCAACATCCTTCGACTCCTTCTCATTAATTTTTCTCATCCTGCCTCACCCTGCTCCCATGGCCTTTAAATCCACCATCCCTGCTCCACCCTCATTCATACGTCTTTCCCTTCAGCTTTGTGCAGTTGCTTCTAGCTTCTCAGTCATGCCTCAACCTCTCTGCTCTGTTATATTTCTCTATGACTGCTTCTCAGCGAAGTCTAGCACTTCGGTTGCTGCAGAGGTCGCCCCATACCCTCTGTGCTCCTCTCATTCACTTTCCATGCCGAGACAACATAGGATGTGTTTCTAAATATCTAGTGGGTGAGGTATCCCCTCCAAGCCTCCTTCCTCGATCGTCGCAAGCATGGAGGTGAATCTTTCTATGGGTTGGGAGGAGTCGGACCTGCTTGACCCTGTCAACCTCATCGCCCATCTATCCCTCCATCTCCCTAGCCCTTTTCCTAATCCCTTCAGCCTTCGACCCAAGCGGCCCCGTAAATCCACCATTCAGTCTGCTCCAGTCTTCTCTCCTCGCAAAATTAAGGCCATGCCTATGTAGAGCACTTCCAGTAGCGGTCATGGCTCAAGAAGAAGTACAGTTTCAAGCTCGGACGAAGATGGAAAGGACGTCAGCACCACCACTCATGTAGCCTTCTCCATTTCACTAAATGCCTAAGTGTCATTTCTCCCTCCATCAACTTCCCAAGAGTCCAAGAAGGAGGAGGATGAGTCACTTTATGCTTGTAGGATTTTGGAAGAGCCACCCAACTCTCTAGAAAATAATGACAGCTCACCATCTGCCTAATTGTTGGGTGCTCGTCTCTTTTTCCAGTTATCTTCTGGTGTTTTCTAGTTTTCCTATGTTTTGGAACTATTTACTGTTATGGTTTGGTATCAGTCTTATAACTTTTCAAGTTGGTTTCCCACTTTGGGTAGCTCATAATCCTCTCTGCTCTTAGGCTGGTTTCCCCACCTGGGGCAACCCTTATTTTTCTTTTTTTCTTTTGATACTTCCCTCTGAAATTTTCCTGCCAACTCTGGAGGTCGAGAATTGTAATATTTTGACGTGTATGATATAATAGAAGTAGCCTAATTTAGAAAAAAAAAAAATAGACTCAAAAGTGAATTTTTTTTAATCAAAATTTAATATATTACTAAAAAAAATGTTCTTTGTAGTAAGTCTATGCATTTTCCCTAGTACTAGCATGTATATACATAAACATAACATCATCAAAATGGCAGCTAGACTACTTCAATGCCCTAGGTAATGTAGGCCTACATGCTTAGGTAAGAGCATTTTTTTATTAAAAAAAAAAGGAGAGCCATGAAACAACTAAGTAGAACTTGGAACATCAATTGGGGCCATGGTTTTCTTGTTGAAGGAGGGTATTTTCATTTTCAGAGGAGGGCCTATATTCGCACGAACTGGAGAGCCACGTCACAATGCTCTTGAGTAACAATGAGATGAAGAGAGAGATTTTGTTTGGTGTCATTTTTATCCTTCAGATTTATACTCATAAAAGTTTTAATGTGCTAATATAGTTATACAATGTAAATGTACTGGTTTTTTCAATCACAAGTGTGGCCCGGATCTAGAAGCCACTCAATGATTGTGTGTTCATTTCTTTCATGCCTAGATTCAATAGCAACCTAGTTCACCCCATGTTGAATGTGTTCATGGGTATGCTCATGAAATATCTAAGCAAGGCTCAGCCACTTAGGAATCAGTATGCTCATTTATTTCATGCCTAGCTTCAATAACAACCTAGTTCACCCACGTTGAATGTGTTAATCGGTGTGCTCATGAAATATCTATCCAACATCTTGAGCCCTAAATTGATCCCGCGAGCTCCATGTACCTTTTCTCAAGGAGTTTCCTTTAATTATAATTTGTTGGTGAGGCATTAAATTGCTTCTCATGTGTTGGTGAGGCATGATTAATGGAAGGGGTTGGCAAGAAACTATTGCAAAACAAAGGTTCTAAGAATGCCCAAACATTATAAAGAAAAAATGTAGACAAATTCACACTCTTTTGTGCAAGGTAATGGCCCTTGAATTTTCCTTCCACACAAATATTTAAATTGGAAAAATATTTTATTTTAACGTGAAACAACTCTTCTATTGGTCCTTGAGGCTTCATTGATAGCATTAATCAAGCATGAACAAAAAACCCTCCTAATATAAAAATCAATCTCCACTCCAAAATATATTCTTCCTTAAAGGCCAAACTTTTCTGTGAGCCAGAGTCAGGTTGTACAATGCATTACCATATTGGGAGAAATGTGCTCCCATGAGGGTAGGGATGGAAGCAATGAAGAATACTCTAAAAGCCTCATCATTTGATCATGGGGATTCTCAAGTGCAGTTAATTAGAAAAAATGAAGAACAGAAAGGTATTAATATAGAGAGTAAAGCTTCAAGTGAGAATCTGACGAGTCTTCAATGTAGTCATTCACATTAATCATTTTTCTTTGTAACTTATTATATATTCATATCTTTTAGTCCTTGACTAGACTAGTCATTTAATTTCGTTGCTTTTAGTTGGGTCACTTATTATCTAGTGGTATATTTTATCCCTAGACTAAATTAGTCATTTAAGTTAGTAGTTTTTAGTTGGGTCACTTAAAATTGCTCAAATGTAGTAGTGATTCCCTTGAAATAATTGTGGTGACTAGATTTTTTAATCACCTATTCATTAATCTCTCATTTTTTTTCTTTTTAATAAGACTAATTCTATTAAAAGAATAAGTACAAATGGAGTTACAAGCAGGAGAAACTAGATAACTGGGAAGTCGGTAATGAATAATCAACCTCAGTTGCATATCGTAGCCAAGAGAGAACATAGAGGATCCATAAGAGAAACATTGGAACCATGAGATACAAACCCGAGAAATTACTAAGGATGGGTAGAAGGCAAACACAAGAATTTACCTAGAGTGGTTAGAATCCTTGATACGACATTTCTTTCCTTTTTGTTTTTCAACTTTGACCGAGCCATCCTTGGGCAGTAGGCTGAGACCACTTGAATATTTTTTATGATCAAGGGAAGGGTCTCCTTATCCGAGTCGGAGGAGTCAGACTCATGAGATCGTTTCTGATTATTCGAGGAAGCATTGGGCCCTCCAGGGTCTCCCAAGTTTGTTTCCTTCTCTTGCATCGTTGCCTCCTCATCAACTTCAATCTCCTCCTCATCCGAGATGAGGGAGTCAATGTCATCCATGGGGGGGTGGATCACATTATTTATAGATTTTAGATTTCAGTTTTTTAAGTCTTTTCTTCTTTTGGGCAAGGAATATAGGACAAGTGTTCTGAAGATGCCCTGTTTGATGGCAGCGACGACATCAGAATGAAGTGTTATCATAATCCAAGGTATTCAACTGAACAAAATCCCCTACTTTGATAATGATTTGATTGGGAAAACCTTTGCTAAGGTCAATATCAACACATATTCTGCCATATGTGTATATTCCTTTCTCTCGCATGGAGGGATCCGTAGCTAGAAAGTGACCCAGAGAGTTTTTGATACCTTGGAAGATATAGGAGTGCCAAAGATGAGTAGGTAAGTTTGGTAGCCTGACCCAAATGGGAAATTTGGTGATGACTGTCGTGGCGGATCGAATTTTTGGAACCAGTGGGTGAGGAATAGCCCTGATTTTCCCCAAAACCAAGGACCACCCATTAAGGCTTTTTGATAGTCCTCATCAAAATAAAACAAAACTATGAACAAGCCCTTTGAGCAGAAGAACACCTTGCTATTATTGGTCGAGGTGGAATGAATCCATTGGTATAAATCTGTTGTGCGAGGCCATAATCCATTGAATTGGAAAATAATGGCATATTCTGCAAATATTTGATGTTGGTTTTTAAGATTTGGGTGGGAAATTTCTATCGAGGTAAAATCCTCTGATTTATCCACCAAAAAAGGCTTAAGGGCCTCTGAGGGTTGAGCGGTCTTCTTAAGAGGTTGTGCATGGACAACATCTTTGTAGGAGAAGGCTTATGCGGAAGAAGGTTGTCCAACATCCCCTCCTCGTAGGTGAAGGGATAAAACCACAGAGGCAACCTTTTCAATATGATAAAATGAGAGAGGAAGAGATTTATCAAGTCGTATACCTCCATATAGAAGGCGATGAGAGGCTTAAGGTATACCCAAATTGAGTTCTAGAGCATGTGAGAGGTATTTTACCAGATATGTTGAATGAACCTAGAGCAGCAAGGATTTTCCAGATAGAAGAATGATCCGAATCTGAAAGGAGGGAGATAGGAAATCAGAGGCTCCCTATCTGCTAGATATCCATCAAGGGGCCAGAGTGCTAAGCTTTGCAGGCTCGCTACAACTCTAGACAGTCTCTATGCAATTATCTTTTTCTTTGGCATCAAGGTCGTCTTGGCGCCAAAACTCTGGGGTAGCACGAAGGGACGGAGAGTTGATGACCTATAGGGGCTAGGTGAGACAGTCGCTGACCTTCTCGCGACCCCACAGTGTAGTGGTGTCCCACTGTGTCGTATTGGGGATGGGAACCCTCCCGATCTAGTTTGCAATGGAGCCGTCATCCTTCAAATCGCAGATATATACCTTCCTGTCTGCCGTTGAGAGTGAAGATATTTTTTTGAGCTGGCTGCTTTCCACCTTAGTCTTTCCTCTGGATCTACTGCTCGTAAGGTGCACCTTGTGATTCTTCAATGACCCGTTTGGTCTAAGTTTGAAACAAGCTTTAGGGCCAAATTGCGATCTCAGAACGACGAAGTGAAGGAGAGCAGTTCCGTAAACCCTAACATTCTTCATCCTCCGTGTCCCTCCCTTCATCCTATTAATATGACATTTTTTACTAGTGGATAATGTCCATTTCTTTGACCATCTCCTTATACATTTTTTTTGAAATTCCTACTTGCACGTTTCGTATATCAGGGGTTTGATAATTTTGAATTTTCATAATCTTCCCGGAAAAAGTAACAAATTATTTTTATAATGATAAATGAAAACCAAATATAACAAAATAAGTATTAATAAATTAATTGTTTGTATTAATATATAAATATAATTCTAGAAAATAATTTGACACAATTATGAATATTACCTTTTCAATGATTATTTTTTGTTGTTGTATGTTTTTTATATTGCAAGTTTCTTTTGAAAAATGCTTCCTATAGTTTAGATATAATTTTCTTCTTAGAATCATTGCATTGATTTTTTTATTTATGTGCAAAGTAAATCTATAAATTTTTTCTATCAGATCCCTCATATTTATGTAAAAAAAAATCCCCCTTTCATTAACATCCAACACCACTCTAGATGAGCTAAGGACCAATTCATCATCATTTACATGTTCCATAATTTTTCTTTTCTTAGAATGAAATTGATCTTTTCCTTGGTTGTTGCTCCATGTAGAAAATTAAACACATATATATTAATATATTGTTTGAAACATTTTATCTAATATTATTAATTGTGATATTAAATAAATAAATAAATAAAACTCATATTGAGTAGCATTTTTCATTCAACTAATTCACCATTCTGCAATTTTTCTATCATCCTTTTACAGTCTTCTGGGCTTAGATTAAAAAAATATTATTGACCTCATTTATTTTGTGTTTATGCATAACACACGCCACTAATACATATTAGTTGAACTCACATATAGTTCAAATATATTAATTTTGTAGAGAATTTACAAAGAACATGCCTTCTCTGATTTTTTTCATGTGTTTTCATTGTGTTAATCAATATTTTTGTTACTTGAGACATTTTTAGACATTTTTTATTAATATAAAATGTGTACCATGCAATACATAATCCATTAGATATATCTTACAAATAAATCAAATAATTTTTGGCAAAAAAATCTCAGTGTGTTTATCTGAATAAACGCACTAGTGCGTTTATAAGATTTAAGGCATCAGGATTTTAATTTTTCAACACCATCATGGAAAATTAGTTTTTAAAAATAATTTCAAATTAGGACGGGGTGATTTGTAACGCTAAGCACATTGAACTGATTTAACAATGTTATTAGGAACAGGTGCATCAATTTATTATATTACACTGGGAGCAACGATGAATAGAATCGACAAAATTGAAAGTGGTATAATATACCGATGCGTTTTATTACTCTCGTGGCAATGGCGCATTATATTATAGAGGGAGCACCGTGAAACATATGAGCTAATTTTTTAAAAATCAGAAAGGGTTGATAGTGTGATTTCTAAGGCTCAACACAACACAATTATTTAATGGTGCTATTAGGAACACGCGTGTTGGTGTGTTATAGTACACATGGGGCAACGATGAACAAAATAGATAAATTCAAAAGTGTTATGATTTACCAGTTCAGTGTATTACTCATGTATCATTGATGTGTTATGTTACATATGGTGCATCGTGCAACATATAAATATTTAAAAAAAAAAAAGAGAAGGTTGAGAAGGTTTAGATCTAATTCAATAATTAATTCCCCTATTTTATATGTCAAAAGCCCTATATATAGTAAGTACACAAACCCATTCAATATAAAATAAGTAAATGGAAAACCCGTAATTGTGAAGTGGTAGACAAATTTAAACCCTAATGTGAAATTTTTCACGAAGACGCAAGGGTTTAAGGTAAGTATTGATTTTATGTTTTTTTTTGAATTATAATTAAATATAAATAGAAAGAGAGATTGTAAAAACTTTTACTAGTAAAATCTATAGTAAATTTTTTATTATACAGGGTTTTTAATTACCTTTTTTCTGAATTGTGAATAAATCTAATAGAAATTGAAAAATATTTTAATTATAAAATTTAAGAATCTTTCTATCAAGGGTTTTGTGTGAATCACCATAACTTCCAACTTTGATCTTGCGACGAATCTAAAATACTTTGCTGCTTTGATATGATCTTCTCTTGCAAATGATATCTCTTTTAATTAAACCCTAATAGAAAATGTAATTTTTTATTATTAAAATAAACAGTAAAATTTAAAAATTACTATGTGGGTTTTTGAGTGAATCACCATCCCTTTTATCTTATTATATTTTAAATAATTTTGTTTCTCTAAAGTATTTTGGTGCTGCTGCATAGTGCTCCTGGTATATCTCTTCTACAAATCGCTCCCTTGAAATTTTGGGTAAAATAATGAAATGGTGAATATTTTTGTACTATATGAAATTCGATTTTGAAAAATAAATTTCCACTCATTTTTTAATTTGAAAAAAAGAAGAAGAAAATTTTCATTTTTTTAAATTCAATTTCTCCGCACATTGGTGTGTTCGATAGTTAAGCATACTTGTATGTTTATATAAAAATAGCAACATGATTCAATGCACCAACATGATTCTATTCCTTCTCATTTTCAAAATGATGCAATTATTTTCTTTAATGCAATGGTGCAGTCTATATTTAAAAGAGCATTGAGATGGTTAAATTCGCTTTTATTATCTAAATTTGGGAAATAGTGGTCACATGTGTTATTTTTTATTTAAACATACCAGTGCATTTTTTTGCAAAAGAGAACCCATATGATAACTTATTTTTTATTTTTTTTAATGTCGGAAACTAGTGTGGGAATAATCTAAACACCCTTGTGGTCTTATTATTTAAACATATTGGTGTGATTTATTTTGACTAACACACCAGCAGGGTTTAAAAGCTATATGAATTTTTATTTTCGCATAAAATGACATATTAATCTCAAAATATTCTTTAGGAAACATCCACATGAATTACGGTAATTAGTAGTATACATTTTTTGGTTAAAGTTTCATTGTTATTGAAAAACGGTTTTGAAACTATATTGAAATTTAGATTGTGGTTATATGTTTCTCAAGGTTTATTTTAGATATTCACACAAATTTTTGTTTCCTTTTTTTGTCAAATACATTGAAAAAATCTCAATAATATCAAATGGCCATTTCTTCAAATTCCATCTCATTCCATAGTGTTGATCAAATTCCTTCACAGATTTCTCACTTTCCATCTCAAGTGAGCTTATATTTTATTTATATTTTGACTATCTAATTGATTAATTTTTTTTTATCCATGTCAATTTGAATAAAAATGTATGCAAACTATTTTCATGATCCATATTTAGGATCTAGTTCAGATGCAAAAACTATTACTCCATTTTATTTTCAAAAACATCAGAATCTCTTATCAGGAGTGACATATCACAAGTAGTTGGTAGATGAAAGTGGAAAACCTTTTTACCCTGCCAATTGGAACATGGATTTTTCTAACCACAATCATGTATTAACAATGATAATAATTGTTTGGTATACTTAAGTTTCAACAAACCAAGCGCATTTACGTGCTTACTAATATCATTGATATTGACCTAATGTTGTTCAATATTTTTTGAAATTAGTATTCTAGTGATGATGAGTGACCCATCTACCATCTTCTGGTGCACCCCAATACAACTTCAAATCTAGAGAAGGCTACATTAAGAGAAAGACACAGAGAGGAAGTAAAAAAATAGTGGTTGAATCAATCACATATTCAATTTCCACTACATCCATATTCACCAATTAGGAATGAATACTGCAATATTAGTTCTTCATCGCAAGTTGGCAATGGAGGCAATCAAATGGAGGTTGGTATGGATGATTTCTTATGAGATAGGAATTATATGGAGGAAATGTTGTTAGATGCATTCTAGAATGATGATCTAGGTGATGATGTTCATATCACTAATACCTTATTAGAAAGCCTGAAAACTGCTTCCACCACCCCTTTCTGGACTTGGGGGCAAGTTAAAGTCTACTCAGTTGGGGAAAACTAAGTTGTTGTATAATGTGAAAGAAAATTTTTGCATGTTGAATGGATGTTTCTTGGTAATATTGACGTAATTGACTTGCATGATAGATCAAGTTACTTATATTATGTCACATAATAAAATTTAAAAATGGTTGATTTTATGAATGTTAAATATTGACATTTTACTGTTATATTCCCCACCAACTATAGCATATTCAATGATGAGGTTCTTTCGAGTGACGATGTCTTGTAGGGTAGTTGCAAATAGGTAAATCAATTGTTGACAGTGTTGGTTGTTGAGTACATATCATATCATGCATGTCTAAATGATTATATTCTATATAGAGGAGAATATGCAGACAAAGAGATACGTTTAAATTGTGGACATGACAGGTACCGTAATTCAAAAAAATGGGTAAATCACATGGTCCTCCTCATAAGATATTTAGGAACATGGCTATAATCCCAAGGATTCAAAGACTCTTTCGTTGAAAATAATTAGCTATGATGAAAGGATGGAATGCCTCACATATAAGTGATTCAAAATTTATGCGAATCCTAACAAATTCAATATCCATGAAGCATATAGAGGATACATGGCCTAAAAAAGTCAAGGATGCAGTACAAAATCTACAACTTAACATATCCATAGATGGTGTCAACCAATATTCCCTCCAGAACACCAACTATTCTGGTTGGCATGTATTAGTGATCAATAACAATATCTCCCCATGGTTGTCTGTGAAGAATGAACATCTTATGTTGGCTCTCATAGTCCCTAGTAGAATAAAAGTGAATAATATATATGTTTACTTACAACCATTGGTAGATGAGTTTAAGGAATTATGGGAATGGATACATGTGTATCACTACTACACAAAGGGTATTTTTAAGACATTTCTTCAAGACAAAATAAATCTTTTGTCTTAAAAAGTCAATTTTTATTTTAGTTATTTTATATTAAAATTTAATATCAATTGAATTGTCATAAATATAAAATTTAAGACAAAAATAATGTGAGACAAAAAAAAATTGATACAAAACTTTATATTTAAGACAAAAACAATTTGTGACAAAAATATTTAAGACAAAAACAATCTGAGACAAAAAAATTTAAGACAAAAGTATTTTAAGACAAAAATATTTTAAGACAAAACTTTATATTTAAGACAAAATCTTATATTTAAGACAAAAGCACTTTGAGGCAAAAATATTTAAGACAATGACGACTTAAGACAATGACAATTAAGACGAAACCCATTTAAAACAGTTAGCAATAAAGATAAAATCATTAGCATTCAGATGTTTGCATTGAAATTTGAAGATCGGATAGTCGATAATTATATATATATTTTTTTGAAAATAGATATTCAAACCACATGAAATTTAATCATGTCATATTTATTTCTTTTATATTATATTTTTCTTTTTTCATTAAACCACATTCTAAAAATATAATAAATAAATAGATAAAAATATTATTTTTTGGTTGGCCACTCAAGGGGATTTGAACTTTGAATATCATGTTTTAACATAATACTTCATAACAAGGTGATTGTCAATTGAGTTACATTTCATGAACTAAAATTGGTTATTTTTTTAAATATGTGAAAAAATTTAAACTAGTAATTGCACCAAATGTTGCAAACGAAACGTTGTAAGGCATGAAATAGAGAAGAATCCTAACATATAAGAAATTAGTAAATGATAAAAATTAGTAAACAAAATGCCATTCATGAAAATATTCAATGAAGAAGGATCATTAGGTACAAGGGATGAAAATTTGGTTTTCAAATAGTAAATTGGCATTTGACATTCTCCAAGATGAAACATCAGATTATTTGAAAAATGTTATGGGAACAATAACATAAATAGATTTTTGGGGGTATAGAAATGATGTAGTTGAGTGAGTTGTTGAGGAAGTATTACCTGATTAAGGAGAAGGCAATGGTCCTAGAGGGAGACAAGTTGTTAGTTTCAGGAGTAGGGGTTGTTGTTAGCTTAAATTTCTCAAGTTGCTTTTTTCTTGGGTGTGCCACAGCCTTGATCTTGATTATAGTTCATTATCTAGATACTTGAATGCCTCCTCAGAGAGCTTATCTGCTATTTGATTGAGCTCATGATAAATGTGGGTGAAGGATGACCATTCTAGCTCCTGAATGTGCAGCCAAATTTGAGACATCGTGGATTGAAGCTACACATTATACCTATAAAACTTGCATTAGCCCGGTCAACAACTATTTGAGATTCCCATCCCTTGCAACCTCTTCAAACAAAAAGCACTTTCCAAATAAAGAACAACAAACAATGTTGAAAACTCGACCTTTAAATTGGAAATAGGAGCTAGAGTACATCTGATATGAATGAATTGAAATGAATTTATATATAAAACACAGTCAAGAGAAATAATAATCAAAATATAAGGAGAAACTTACTTTTTCAATGGGATCACCTAGAGATTCTCTGATAATTTGAGTGGGATTTCCTTCAAAATTTCTGTAAGAGATGTTTCTAGTTAGATGTACGAAAAGACACGAGACATTGTAGCTACGTAACCTGATCTTGCAGGAAAAATGAATTGCTTCACCTAGAAAACTTTGTTATGAATAAAATTTTCATGTGATCTCCAAATGTGGGTAAACATGCATTATATAAGAAAATAAAAATGTTCATGAAATTCCCATGAAGTGAGTGCATCAATCAATTTTAAGTTTGTTGTTCCATGTTGGTCTCTCTACTGTAGAGTTGTGGGATAGTTGTGTCATCTGACTAAAATATATTCAATAAATACTCTTGCACTTACCCTTATATTTGAGTAGTGCATTTTTATATGCAACAGTATGGCCTTTGATCTCCTAATTGTGAACTACGTATAACATATCTAATTTGATGTTATCCAAAGTTTTCCATAGGTATAACATACCCAATTTTCACCCTCTAGGGGTTGTCTTGCCCATGATCATAGACATCTTCTGATGACTACTATAATCAGGCCACTTGCAATGCTTCTTCTAGAGTTTAAAGGAAACACCTCGTTAAAGAAAAGAAAAGAAAAAAAACAAGAAAAAATGATGTAAAATTTTAGTTAAACAACAACTAGCAACTCTCTTGAGGTGGGAAATTCTATCCCAATTGAAAGAAGCAAGACAACTCAAGGTATTGTGAAGATAAATCAAGACATTTGTGCAAATTTTTCATGGATGCAACAAGAAATTTTTCTATATAGAATAAGAAAATATTTGCAAACGAGAAGAAACCACAATGGGCATGCACAAGAAGAAGAACCAAAGAAATCAAATTCAATAAAGGAAGCACAACCACCACTTCAAAATAGCTTCTCTAAAACACATACAACCACAATAAATCCCACTGAAGCTTATACATTTATCAAACCCTAACTTTCTAACAAATTCAACAAGCCAGCATGCTACAATTTGTTGAGTCACCCCCAAATCAGTTAGTAATTATCGCATGAATGTACATTTGTTTTAAATTTTATTTAAAAGGTTGAAATTCTCTCAAGAGCATATAGAATATATCCAAGAGTTAAAAAAATGGAAATTTTGCTTACCTCCACAAGGTATCATCACACCCGGATAGGTGACAACATACAAGTATAAATCTTATACCTCTAAGTCTCAATGACACTTCAACATGTCGATAACATACTTGCAAGAATGCTTAATGAGTTTTGTCTATTGGCTAAAGAGATACATGTCCATCCATCCAAAAATAAACATCTAAATCAATGTAAGCCATAATTGTGCTAAATAGTTCATCATGTTATTTCAAATATTACAATATGGTCTTATATTAGCTCACATATTCCTTGAATATTTGAAAGCAAAAATGCCTTAGCACAGTAGACTAGAAATATTCGTACTCTAAAAGGAATAAAAGGACAACAAAGTAAAATAGAAACTTTAACTCTAATCCATACACTTCATTCTTAGCAACATGATATCTAATGAAGATGATACATGGAAAAAAAGGCTTCATATATTGTCTATCACATGTCAAACTGAGCAAACAAAAACATGCACAGAATACATCAGAAATAGGGTTCATAGATCAACTTGTACTCTGTGGTTTCAAACCCCTTTTGTCTCCTTCAAGGGGGTGTCTTGAGGTCTTCAAAAAGACTTCCTTTTGCTAACAAAATGGATTGTTTCTTTCACACATACAGGTGAAAATGTGAAGTTGGGAAACACTTTTTGCCCTTTTTTGACGTTGAAAATTGTAATTTTCTATGTTTTTCAACATCAACTCCACTAAACTCATATTTTTATTGTAAATTATGCTTTGACATAAAAATAAGAATTGTAGAGAATTGTCTTACCTCCATACCCATATTTAAAAAAAATATATATTGACATATAGAGGGGTAAATTTTTTGTTTACTAACTACATATACTTGAAATTTTCAGGCAAACATAGATAGTCACTTTATGATCCATAACTTTTTTCAGGGAAGCTTATTCATTTTTTGGAAAAAAACCATAGCATCATAATCTGCATATATTTCACTAGTGCACAGACTATTTTTCGGTAATTTTCATATTAAATCACTATCTTTTATTATTTTTTGAAATGGACAAAGAAAAAAAAATGGTGATGTTTCAGTACATTTTATGATCCCTAGATTTTCTTTTCAATGTGATCGTCAATAAGAAAAATGAGAGTACCCTTTTGAAGTAGAAAGGGAGAGGAAATGCAATATGATTTTTCTAAATTCTTTGGTTTTGTCATTTGAAAGTTATTGAATTTTCATTCACTGCAATTTTTCGAACAATGAAATTCCACAGTGACACAGTTTAGTAAAAAATTAATAAAAAATTGAATTTTTTAATGAAAATCCACAAATCTGATATGATCAGAAACTAGATTCAGAGATTAATCTAATGGTACTTGGTTCGACATATAACATTTTGTTTTTGTAGGTGTTCCGTCCCTCCAAAGTTGCAGGTTCCTGAAAAATGCAAAATTTTCTATATTTTTTGTTGACCAAAAACTGTCGGCCGAGATAATGTCTCAAACGAGAAATTTATAAAACTCTCGATCGAGAGTTTAACCCACCTAAAGTTACATTTAACCGCATGGCCAAACTCTCGGCCGAAATTTTAAAAAACTCTCGGACGAGAGTTTGTGCCCTAGAGTTTACTCGATGAAACTCTCGGTCGAGAGTTTAGAAAACTCTAGGACGTGAGTTTAGAAAACTCTAGGATGAGAGTTTAGAAAACTCTAGGTCGAGAGTTTTATTAAATGTTTTAATCAAAAGTTTTAGGGGTTTATATGTTTAGGTTTTTATATGTTTAGGGTTTAGGGGTTTATATGTTAGGGGTTTTATATGTTTAGGGTTTAGGGGTTTATATGTTTAGGGTTTAAAGGGTCAAATGGGTTAGGGGTTTTGGGTTTAGGGGCTTAAATGGGTTAGGGGTTAACAGGTTAGGGGTAGGGGTCAAGGGTTTAGAGGTTTAGGGTTTAGGGCGTTAAATGGGTCAGGGGTTAGGAATTAGGGTTTAAGGGGTCAAGGGTTAAGGGGTTAGAGGTTTAGGCGTTTAAGGGGTTGATTGGGTTATGGGTTGGTAATTAGGGTTTAAGGGGTTATAGGTTTAGGGTTTAGGGAGTCAAATGGGTTAGGTTTGGTTTAGAGGTTTAGGGGGTTAGGGGATTTAGAAGTTAACGATTTTAGGGGTTAGAAGTTAGGGGTTAATGGGGTTAAATGGGTTAGGTTTTTAGGGGTTTAGGGTGTTGAATTGGTTAGGGGTTGGGAATTAGGGTTTAAGGGGTTAGGGATTAAGGGTTTAGAGGTTTAGGGTTTAGGGGGTTAAATGGGTTACAAGTTTAGAGGTTTAGGGGGTTAGGGGATTTATCAGTGAAGGATTTTAGGGGTTGAGGTTAGGGTTCTGGGGATTAAATGGAATCTGAATGGGTTAGGTTTTTAGGGGTTTAGGGTGTTGAATTGGTTAGGGGTTGGGAATTAGGTTGAGGTTAGGGTTAGTTTTTAGAGGTTTGAGGTTTAGGGGGTTAAATGGGTTACCCAGGTTTAGAGGTTTAGGGGTTTAGGGGATTTAGCAGTGAAGGATTTTAGGGGTTAGGGGTTAGGGTTTTTGGGGTTAAATTGAATCCACACTTAAATGAGTTAGGTTTTTAGGGGTTTAAGGTGTTGAATTGGTTAGGGGTTGGGAATTAGAGTTTAAGGGATTAGGGGTTAAGGGTTGAGGGGTTAGGAATTAGGGTTTAAGGGGTCAAGGGTTATGGGTTGGGAATTAGGGTTTAAGGGGTTAGGGGTTTTGGGGTTTAGGGGCTTAAATGGGTTAAGGGTTAATGGGTTAGGGGTAGGGGTTAAGGTTTTAGAGGTTTAGGGTTTAGGGGTTAAATGGGTTAGGGGTTTAGAGGTTTAGTAGGGGTAAATGGTTTGGGGGTTAAGGGTTTAGATGTTTAGGGTTTAGGGGTAAATGGTTTAGGGGGTTAAGGGTTTATAGGTTTAGGGTTTAGGGAGTTAAATGGGTTATAGGTTTAGAGGTTTAGGGGGTTAGGGGATTTAGCGGCGAAGGATTTTAGGGGTTAGGGGTTAGGGGTTTGGGGGTTAAATGGAATCCACACTTAAATGGGTTGGGTTTTTAGGGGTTTAGGGTGGTGAATTGGTTAGGGGTTTTGGGGTTTAGGGGCTTAAATGGGTTATAGGTTTAGAGGTTTACGCGGTTAGGGGATTTAGCAGTGAAGGATTTTAGGGGTTACGGATTAGGGTTTTGGGGGTTAAATGGAATCCACACTTAAATGGGTTAGGTTTGTAGAGGTTTAGGGTGTTGAATTGGTTAGGGGTTTTGGGGTTTAGGGGCTTAAATGGGTTAGGGGTTAACGGGTTAGGGGTAGGGGTTAAGGGTTTAGAGGTTTAGGGTTTAGGGGTTAAATGGGTTAGGGGTCTAGAGGTTTAGTCGAGGTAAATGGGTTAGGGATTAAGGGTTTAGAGGTTTAGGGTTTAGGGGGTTAAGGGTTTAGGGGTTATGAATTAGGGTTTAAGGGGTGAAGGGTTGTGGGTTGGGAATTAGGGTTTAAGGGGTTAGGGGTTAAGGGTTTAGAGGTTTAGGGTTTAGGGGGTTATATGGGTTACAGGTTTAGAGGTTTAGGGGGTTAGGGGATTTAACAGTGAAGGATTTTAGGGGTTGGCGGTTAGGGCTTTGGGGGTTAAATGGAATCCACACTTAAATGGGTTAGATTTTTATGGGTTTAGGGTGTTGAATTGGTTAGGGGTTTTGGGGTTTAGGGGCTTAAATGGGTTAGTGGTTAATGAGTTTGGGGTAGGGGTTCAGGGTTTAGAGGTTTAGGGTTTAGGGGTTAAATGGGTTAGGGGTTTAGAGGTTTACTGGGGGTAAATGAGGTAGGGGTTAAGGGTTTAGAGGTTTAGGGTTTAGGGGGTTAAATGGGTTAGGGGTTAGGAATTAGGGTTTAAGGGGTAAGGGGTTAAGGGGTTAGAGGTTTAGGTGTTTAAGGGGTTGAATGGGTTATGGGTTGGGAATTAGGGTTTAAGGGGTTATAGGTTTAGGTTTTATGGGGTTAAATTGGTTAGGGTTGGTTTAGAGGTTTAGCGAGTTAGGGGATTTAGCGGTTAAGGATTTTAGGGGTTAGAAGTTAGGGGTTAATGGGGTTAAATGGGTTAGGTTTTTAGGGGTTTAGGGTGCTGAATTGGTTAGGGGTTGGGAATTAGGGTTTAAAGGGTTAGGGGTTAAGGGTTTAGAGGTTTAGGGTTTAGGGGGTTAAATGGGTTACAGGTTTAGAGGTTTAGGGGGTTAGAGGATTTAGCAGTGAAGGATTTTAGGGGTTAGGGGTTAGGGTTTTGGGGGTTAAATGGAATCCATAATTAAAAGGGTTAGGTTCTTAGGGGTTTAGGGTGTTGAATTGGTTGGGGTTTGGAATTAGGGTTTAAGGGTTTAGGGGTTAAGGGTTTAGAGGTTTAGGGTTTAGGGGGTTAAAGTAGGACTGCCGTTAGGGCAGCTAGGGAGTTAGAGATTTGAGTCCCTGCATTGTAATTAGGGGTTAGGGTTTTGGGGGGTTAAATGGAATCAAACTTAAATGGGTTAGGTTTTAGGGGTTTAGGAGTGTTGAATTGGTTATGGGTTTTGAATTAGGGTTTAAGGGTTAGGGGTTAAGAGGTTTAAAGGGTTAGGAAGTGGGGTTAAGCGGTGAGTTTAAGGGGTCAAGGGTTATGAGTTGGGAATTAGGGTTTAAGGGGTTAGGGGTTTTGGGGTTTAGGGGCTTAAATGGGTCAGGGGTTAACGGGTTAGGGGTAGGGGTTAAGGGTTTATAGGTTTAGGGTTTAGGGGTTAAATGGGTTATGGGTTTAGAGGTTTAGTAGGGGTAAATGGGTTAGGGGTTAAGGGTTTAGAGGTTTAGGGTTTAGGGGTTTAAGGGTTTAGGGGTTAGGAATTAGGGTTTAAGGGGTCAAGGGTTATGATTTGGGAATTATGGTTTAAGGGGTTAGGGGTTAAGGTTTTAGAGGTTTAGGGTTTAGGGGGTTAAATGGGTTATAGGTTTAGAGGTTTAGGGGGTTAGGGGATTTAGCAGTGAAGGATTTTAGGGGTTATGGGTTAGGATTTTGGGGGTTAAATGGAATCCACACTTAAATGGGTTAGGTTTTTAGGGGTTAAGCGTGTTGAATTGGTTAGGGTTTTTGGGGTTTAAGGGCTTAAATGGGTTACATGTTTAGAGATTTAGGGGGTTAGGGGATTTAGCAGTGAAGGATTTTAGGGGTTAGGGGTTAGGGTTTTGGGTGTTAAATGGAATCCACACTTAAATGGGTTAGGTTTTTAGGGGTTTAGTGTGTTGAATTGGTTAGGGGTTTTGGGGTTTAGGGGCTTAAATGGGTTAGGGGTTAACGGGTTAGGTGTAGGGGTTAAGGGTTTAGAGGTTTAGGGTTTAGGGGTTAAATGGCTTAGGGGTTTAGAGGTTTAGTAGGGGTAAATGGGTTATGGGTTAAGGGTTTAGAGGTTTAGGGTTTAGGGGGTTAAGGGTTTAGGGGTTAGGAATTAGGGTTTAAGGGGTCACGGGTTATGGGTTGGGAATTAGGGTTTAAGGGGTTAGGTGTTAAGGGTTTCTATGGGTTACATGTTTAGAGGTTTAGGGGGTTAGGGGATTTAGCAGTGAAGGATTTTAGGGGTTGGGGATTAGGGTTTTAGGGGTTAAGTGGAATCCACACCTAAATGGGTTAGGTTTTTAGGGGTTTAGGGTGTTGAATTAGTTAGGGGTTTTGGGGTTTAGGGGCTTAAATGAGTTAGGGGTTAACAGGTTAGGGGTAGGGTTTAAGGGTGTCGATGTTTAGGGTTTAGGGGTTAAATGGGTGAGGGGTTTAGAGTTTTAGTGGGGGTAAATTGGTTAGGGGTTAAGGGTTTATAGGTTTAGGGTTTAGGGGGTTAAATGGGTTAGGGGTTAGGAATTAGGGTTTAAGGGGTCAAGGGTTAAGGGGTTGAATGGGTTATGGGTTGGGAATTAGGGTATAAGGGGTTATAGGTTTAGGGTTTAGGGGGTTAAATGGGTTAGGCTTGGTTTAGAGGTTTAGGGGGTTAGGGGATTTAGCAGTTAAGGATTTTAGGGGTTAGAAGTTAGGGGTTAATGGGGTTATATGGGTTAGGTTTTTAGGGGTTTAGGGTGTTGAATTGGTTAGGGGTTGGGAATTAGGGTTTAAGGGGTTAGGGGTTAAGGGTTTAGAGGTTTAGGGTTTAGGGGGTTAAATGGGTTACAGGTTTAGAGGTTTAGGGGGTTAGGGGATTTATCAGTGAAGGATTTTAGGGGTTAGGGGTTAGGGTTTTAGTGGTTAAATGGAATCCACACTTAAATGGGTTAGGTTTTTAGGGGTTTAGGGTGTTTAATTGGTTAGGGGTTAAGGGTTTAGGGGTTAGGAAATAGGGTTTAAGGGGTCAAGGGTTAAGGGGTCAAGTGTTATGAGTTGAGAATTAGGGTTTAAGGGGTTAGGGGTTTAGGGTTTAGGGTGTTAAATGGGTTAGTATTGTTTTAGAGGTTTAGGGCGCTAGGGGATTTAGCAGTTAAGGATTTTAGGGGTTAGGAGTTAGGGTTTTTGGGGTTTAGGGGTTAAATGGGTTAGGGATTTAGAGGTTTAGTGGGGGTAAATGGGTTAGGTGTTAAAGGTTTAGGGTTTAGGGGTTAGGAATTAGGGTTTAGGGTTTAGGGTTTAGGGTTAAGGGTTATGGGTTAAGGGTTAAGGGGTCAAGGGTTAGTTTTCTGCAATAACATAATTCTCCAATCCCATACACTTCTGCTTGGAATGTCACACTTAACATTCCTTTCATTTTCGGATAATATTCTTTATCCCCTTGCAACCATACCTATGAAAATAAACTTCATTTCAATTTAATCTTGTGAAAATAAAGTGGAAGATAAGAGGACCCATTCCAAGAAGGGAATCTCACTCAATGTTCAAATAATATTGTTTATCCCCTTACATCCATACCTAGGAAAATAGTCTTCCTTTCAAGTTAATCGTGTGAAACTAAAGAGGAAGATAAAGTGACCCTTTCCAAAAAGCTCATCTCACTTCAAAAAGTTCTCGAGATTTTGAAGAATTTATAACGATATTAAGGTGTTATGCATTGTTTCCTTTATCACCTCATTGCATTTAGTCAATTGTTTTTTAAATTTAAATTTATTCATTGATTTCAAAAAAAATATTATATATATATAGTTGTTTTTATTTTGATTTATGTTTTAGAATTTTATTTTATTTATATTATTTATATTAATATATCAACTAGTTTTATACAAAATATTTTTATTTTTTTATATAATATTGACATTACAAAATATTGTAACAAATTTGATTTAATTAAATCTTCATGTATTTTTTATCATTAATAATAATAAAATAATTTAAAATAAAATTATAATTTTATTATTTTTTATCATTTTTTAATTTTAATAAAGTACTATTAAAATTATATAAAGTACCAATTCTAAAGTACCGAGAGTTTTATATAAAATAAAGTACCAATTCTAGCAACTTAATAATTTTGGCGTTTTATTATAGGAATAAAACTCTCGGACGAGAGTTGAAAAAACTCTACATCCAGATTTTATGCAGGAACGCAATAGAATATAGAAATAACCATGAACATAGAGATGCAGCGGAAATAATGCTTCATTTCATTAATATCAAATAACAGAAATATGCTTATAGGCATAATGGAAATAAAATAGCTAGGGTGCTAGTAGCGAATCTCTAAGAAGAGATGTGATGGCTACAGACCTCTGAACTATGTTACAATGAGGCTCAAGGGCCTATTTATTATTGTGAAACAATGGAGAACTCTAAACTTCCAAAAACCTAACCCTAGGAGATGAAGTGCGAAAACTATGGGCCCCGTTTGGGTAAATTGGTGGTTCAACTTCCCGGGGACGTAACTTTGGCATCCGATCTCCTTTTTACACGCTCAATAGCTTGTTAGAAAGATATTTCCGAGGAGTAAAAATTTTGAATGAGAAACATTGGTCCATGAAACCATGTTGCTCTCTGTTTTCCCAAAAAACATCGTTTAGGGCCTTAAAACGGCTTTGGAAGTTCAGGACCCAAAAAAATGCTAAAAATAGTAAGTTTTGTTGCAACTTGAAAAATGAAAGAACTAATGGTGGGGGTTCAAACGGAATAGGTGGGTGGCCACCAATATCCACCTAGATCATTAATGCCCCAAAATGGCTCCGGGAGTGGAGGACCCGAAAACGTGCTAAAAATAGTAAGTTTTGCTGAATGTGAAAAGTTGCAAGAATTGATGGTGCTGGTCCAAATGGAATAGGTGGGTGGCCACCGATATCCACCTGGATCATTACTCCCTCCTTAGGAAGCAATGGTCCCCATTGCATTGAGATCCTCTATGAGATGAGGCAAATTCTATTGAACTGAGTATTAGATGTGTTAAAGATGTCGTGGGCCTGCGGGTGGACATGCTGGATGTGTTTAGTAAATTTGGTTTCTTTATTAGCCTCAGACAGTACATGTTTGGATTCTGTATTTGTAGTTACAGGATGTATGGCAACATCAGGCGGTGGTGCGTTGGGAGTCAGATCAATGGAGTGCTTGTCCTGACAGTGTAGAGGAACCTCTCTAAGTGAGGAGAAAATTTCCTTATATTCCTCCATGACTTTGTCCATCTGCTGCAGCTGTGCAAGGGAGCCCTATTTCGAGGTTGTGGCCACAATATTCTTCTTTCCTTGTGAGTGAGTTGTAAGGAAAATAAATTTCCTGATTTGGGAAACAATCTTACTGTGTTGTTTTGCAGTAGTCAACGAGATGACAAGAGGCGGTACTACCTCTGGTATCCTGTACAAGTTATTTCCCAAAGTAATAATAACAACACGAGGCCTAGACTCATACACAACATGTTGCCTCCACATGTATGGTTGGCCCAATAATACATCAGCTACATCAAGAGGAGCAACATCACACAATACCTCATCCGTGAATGGCTTGATACTGTATGGAAGGCGACACTGCTGGCAGATGCAGAGATCTTTCCCTGGGTGGAGCCACCCGATGATATATGGCTACGGGTGTGTTATGGTCGGTAGGCTGAGTCACTTCACGACCTCTATTGAAATGAGGTTCTTTTGGCTTCCGCTATCGACAAGAAATTGTAGCAGAGAACCCTTCACCCACATCTGCGACTGGAAGAGGCGCTCCCCCTCCTCTAGATCCTCTAGACCCTCCCTCTGGATCTTGGTGGTGGCAACAATGGCACTGGGATCTGCATCAATGATCTGCTTCCCTTTTTCATTGCCTTTGTTTGGTTCTAACTCGGGATCAGAAAATGCATCTGATTCGGGTGCCTTTAGTTCAGCCACCAAAGACTGTTTGGCCTGACACTCATTTGTGTTGTGAGTGGGGCTATTATGAAATTCACACCACTTCCTTGTGTCCTTATTTGGATTTGTGGTGTTGTTATGAGTCGCATTGCTTTGGCCTTGCCCCTTGTTCTTTAGTTTGGGGGCACCTTTCAGATTCAGAGATCCAAAGTCTCACTTCTTCTGCTTAAATTTCTACTCGATCTTGGTGCCATAGCGATATGCCATGCCAAGTGATGTAATGTCGAGGAACTCCATTTCCTCCTAAATGTGTTTGTGGAGACAGCCGCGGTACTTGAGCACCAAATGTATCTCTGAATCTTTAATTCCCAACTTTTTGCGCAGGGTATGGAACAAATTCGTCAGTTCATGCACATATTGATCCTTTTGTTGCCGTAGCGTGGTCCATTGAATGTATTTGTCCTCATAGCTCCCCACGGGGTGATATTTTTCCTTGATGCCATCTCGGAATGAATTCCAAGTGGGTGTGGCTGAGAATAGAGAGGGTTCCCCCTCGCCCTCTTGCTCATGATAGGTTTCCCACCAGTCTTTGACATGGGGGGTGGCTTTGAGGAGTGTGAAAATAATATTTTCTCGATCAGAGAAGTCATGGACCTAGAAATACCCTTCCAGCAAATTTAACCATCTATCTATGATGTTTCCATCTATTTTCCTTCAAATATAGGAATGTCAAAGTTTACCTGCACCTTGAAGGGAGTGGCGCCTCCAGAGTCGTTGTTGGATGCAGATGCGCCATATGTGGGTAGTCGTTGAAGGATTTGAGCAAAGTTATCCATCATCGCGTTGCTTTGTTTCTCGAGGGCCTCCTCAAGCAGTATTTTGATAGGATATCTTGCTCCCTCGTCTTTCTTTTCTTCCGCCATGGGAGGTCATCAGGGTTTGCGAGGCTTATCTTGCAAGGGTTCAACCAGATCGAGCCCTAACTCCTTGTACCCTGACCACGTTGGGGACATACAAAGAAAAACAAAGAAAGAGCAGACCCGCTCTGATACCACTGATCCGGATTTTATGCAGGAACGCAACAGAATATAGAAATAACCATGAACATAGAGATGTAGTGGAAATAATGCTTCATTTCATTAATATCAAATAACAGAAATATGTTTACAGGCATAATGGAAATAAAATAGCTAGGGTGCTGGTAGCGAATCTCTGAGAAGAGATGTGATGGCTACAGACCTCTGAACTGTGTTACAATGAGGCTCGAGAGCCTATTTATTATTGAGAAATAATGGAGAACTCTAAACTTCCAAAAACCTAACCCTAGGAGATGAAGCGCCAAAACTATGGGCTCTGTTTGGGTAAATTGGTGGTTCAACTTCCTGGGGATGTAACTTTGGCATCTGATCTCCGTTTGACGCACTCAATATCTCGTTAGAAAGATCTATTCGAGGAGTACAAATTTTTAATGAGCAACATTGGTCTCTGGACCCATGTTTCTCTCCATTTTCCCAAAAAACGTCGATTAGGGCCTCAAAACGGCTCCGAAAGTTCCGGAACCAGAAAACTGCTAAAAATAGTAAGCTTTGTCGCAACTTGAAAACTGAAATAAATGATGGTGGGGGTTCAAATGGAATAGGTGGGTGGCCACCAATATCCACCTAGATCATTAAGGCCCCAAAACGGCTCCGGGAGTGGAGGACCTGAAACCTGCTAAAAATAGTAAGTTGTGCCGAATGTGAAAAGCTGCAAGAATTGATGGTGCTGGTCCAAATGGAATAGGTGGGTGGCCACCGATATGCACCTAGATCAAGGTAAAACTAAATAAATTAAAAGGTATGTTACAAGTGGTATAAGAGAGATAGGTTACAATACCATGGCCTATGAGCTCGACTACAACTAAAATTAACTTACTAGATGAGGAACCAAATACATTTATATGTTATCTAACCAAGGAGAAGAAAAGTGAAAGAACCCTGCCATGAGTAAATTGAAATAAATTTCATTACATAAGTTAAGTTATACAAATTCTAATTCAATTATTGTTGGGGTACCCTTGCCTATATGAAATGATATGTTGGGTACCTTTGAGAACAAAGAGTTGTTTGGGAGACTTATTTAATGAAACATGTTAATTATAAAATCATATCCCATCACTGTTGGATAGTTAGTAGAGAGAGAATTTTATGATCTGTAATGACAATGAAGTATATGTGTAGACAAATAAAGAGACATATACAAGTGTAAATGAAGTGAAGTAACATTTATTATACTGTTAAATAGTTATAAAACAACATTGTGTAAGTGTGTTTAAGAGAGTAGGAGGGTTGTTTCATATTGAATCACCCTAAAAATATTAGAATTATCCACATGATGATTACCTGTTCCTAGTTGTTATACCCTTTTGTTAATTTGCACAAAAATTATATTTCGATACATAATTTATAAGGTCGATATTCATAAATTTGTCTTATACAAAACATATAGTATATATTGTCAAGGAGACGAGTATAAAAGGGGGTAAAAGGTTCTATTAGTGCCAAAGTAATTAATATTTAAAGGTTACAATAGATACATCACAAAATCCTTCCACATATATTGGATGTTGACCAAGAACCTTGTTGAGAGAGTAAATTTAGGAAATATTCGATAGTAAAAATAATTTTTTGAATATAGTAATAAATTGTATATAGAATTCAGAAAAGGGAATAAAAGGGATTAAGAACCCTATAATACACAGTGTATTGATATACCCAAGGTTGTTTGGGCATACTTAATGATAACCTTTGTCAATTTTTAATGGATATATATATGTATAAATATATATTCAATTGGGGTTAGCTTGGGTGATTGGTAGGAATGGTTGGAATCATTTTCACCAAATTAAGCACTAGAAAGTGATATGGTAGATATCGACAATGATAACAATATAAAATGAATAGAGTACACAATGTTGTACCTGTGAGTTAACAATGAAAGATAAAAAACTAAATCTAAACATTATAACTGAGGTATAAATAATTCCAATGCAGTAATAACCAGCTCATACAAGGAATCCTGAATTTCATCACTGATTTAAAAAACAATAGTATGGTAAAGGAAATTAATGAAATTTTCCACTAGAAAGTATTTTCATGAAGGGAGGCACAGAAAGATTGGTTACAATAGTCAAATAACTGGCACAGTCAATTGGCATGGCGGATTGTATATAATTTAATACTATTTTATAACGTTTTAAGAAATATTGGTTACAATAGTCAAATAACTGGCACAGTCAATTGGCATGGAGGATTGTATATAAGTTAATACCATTTTATAACATTTTAAAAATTGCAAGGTTTCTTGTCTGTACTAAGATATCTTGGAATACTATAGTAGTTATATTTTCAAAGTGAAATATTTTCGACCCCCTTGAGTGAAATAAATCACAAGAGTCAATATTTCGATAATTATAACTTTAGTGTATGTGTATTGAATGATGGGGAATTACTCCCAAATAAGTTACATCGGAATGAGTCTAGAATTTTGGGACAACTATAGTAGAATTTGTGGATAAAATTCTTGTTTAAAAACATGCAAAGTGGAGGTAGGTTGTGATAAACCATCATAATAACTTGTGATGGAAAAGAGATTAATCTCGGAAGTAGGGAAGTGAAGCAACACATTTGATACTTATAAGTTGAAACAATGACATGATAATAGTATCTTGGTTACTCCAAGACACCTAATAAACATGAAAGTGCTTCATAACAGTAGTGTTGATACTAAGAAATATATTAGCTTTATACCAAATTTATTAAGTATAAAATGAACAAGATTGAGCAAGATTAGAGTCAATTTCAAGAATATGCAAATTTACTAGGAAGGGAATGACCCTAAAATATGAAAAAAGAGTACTTTTTTTACCTGATAGATGCAAAGGGTCAATATTATTGTGAGTTATAGAATCGTAACACTAAATCATGGAATGATTCGCCAATTTTTCTACTTTATAATCACTTCGTAATTGGAAGAAGTTAAGTTTGATTGAAATCAATATGACAAGAGAATTTTTATTGATTGAAATTATTGTTAACTCTAATATATTGAGATTTCATTGGAGTTGGCACAACACGATAAATAGGATTAGATGCAAGATATATTCCATCCATTGGAAGTCTAGAAAAACTGTATATATATATATATATATATATATATATAACAAATGATACAGTCATAAACTACGAGGGGGGAACTCTTAATATTCTGATACTTTTTCTTAAAAAGTTTTGGAAAATATCATAAGCTAGAAAAAGAAAAACGAAGGAAAATATGTGTATGGGTACACATGACAATGAATGTGTATATTAAATACTCCAAAGATTTTTTTTAACTAACTAGGCTTGAAGGATTGATTGTGGGTATAGGTGAAATGTGATAATAAATAGGTGGATAGATGAGTAAGGTAACCAACGAAATGTAGCACACAATCTTAATAAAAAATAAAGTTGTGGTAAAGAGAATGTTCGTAGCATATATTGACACAATTATTACCTATGTTTATTGTCATGTGAGGTGCTAACATGGATAGTGTAGCATGCCACCAGTAGTATCTCAAAGAACTTCGATATGAATTTTATAGGAATAAATGAAAAGGAACATATTCTTACAAAATCATTATGTCAAGATAACCACACTAAAATGGTGTGCTAATGAATTTTACAAGCATAGATATGCAAGGGGGAAGGACCCCATAGATGATTGCACTTGAACAAAAAAAGGGGCATATTTAACCTCTATACATCGATCAATAATTTGTAGAATAGAGAAAGATAGTTCATTAGGGGAACTTTGAGGTCTAAAATGGGCCTCCTCAGGAAAATGTACAATAAAAATTCACTTTATTGTGCCGAGAGGCGCATCTACAGCCCAATATGACCCCGATGTCAGGTGGGTCACGTCCTCATACAAAATGTCGGCTTAAGTTTCAAATTAAAAAAAAAAATAAAAAAAAATCGCATTGTGCTAGCACATATATCAATTTATATTACAATTATGTATTATTTATATAATTTGAATGGATAGTAAATTATATACGTGAATTTGAATGGATCATAAATTTACCTTTAACAAAAAAAATTACCACATTGAATTTCCAAATTATGTAAAATTTTAAACATCTTTACTCTTTACTAAAGTCAATACCATTTCCTAAATCAAAGGAAAAGAGTTAATTCAACACAAACAATCAAAATCCAAAATCTTTTAATATTTCTTTTAATTAAATATTTGTAAAATGAATTTATACTTACTCCAGAGCTATGGTAAATAAATAAATAAAATATATAAACTAGATGTATGGTAAATAAATAAAAATTCTTTTTATATTTATTCCATAAACCTTTTTATATTTAAAAAAACTTTAAAAAGAGGTTTTATTTAGATGAAGCCTATGGGACGAATACCATGGGACAAATTAATATTGATACCATGGGTAAATAAATAAATATAAAAGAGGTATAAACAAATATGATAAATAAATAAATAAATATAAAATAGATATAAAGAGGTATGGTAAATAAATAAATATAAAAGAGGCATAAAGAGGTAAGGTAAATAAATAACAATATATCAAATAGGATTATAAATAAAAATCTAATTATATAACAAGCCTTTCCGGATGCGGATGTGGATGGGGTATGATGGGACTTGGGACCCTGCGCAGCTCCCGAAGGAGCTCGCATGGGTGACCCATATGGCTCCTCGTACCAATATTAAAGACGCCATTAATTTGCCACCTCGGGCTGGAGTTCACCTTCTTAATTGCTCTGCGATGCCTCTCCATTTGGCAGTTCACTTAACCTCGGCTCACATTATGGCTTGTGTGCATGACTGTAGTTGTAGTGGTAGTCTCCCGACGCCCCTTCGCAGTGATTTCCCTCCTGGCTATGCTGAATCTAGTATCAAAACTCAAACAGGTCGATGGTGAAGTCTCCTCGCTTGCCTGGAGACTCTCCCTGGGCTTCGCTTCTCCAACAGCCCCTTTTGCAGTGTTAATTCTCCTCCTGGCAGGTTTGCTAAGCCTTCCGAAGGTCCTGACATCCCTGTCATTGCTCATTTGGCTCTCTGCTCTCGTTTTCGCATTGCTCTTAGACCTCCTGTGCTCTCTGGTGGTTCCTCCTTCCCGTGTTACGTCCGCCCTATGCCATTCTCCATGCCTCGACTCCGGTAGAGGATGCGGAGTAGACGAAGGGTAAGCTGGGGTCATGCATCTTTCAGTCGCCCCTCAACCTCCTCTAGCTCAAGTCCCTCTTACGCCAGCGATGAACCGGTTCAGTACCATGCTTCGCGAGGGGGCAGGGTTCAAGGACGAAGGCGCTTCCCTGACTCTGGACATGCTGGGCCTTCCATTCTGCCTTTGCATTCTGTTCCTTCCAGTAGTGCTCATCCTAGGACCTTCATTCGTCAGACCACCAAGCTAGCTGAGCTCCGTTTTGACTGCACCTCTGTTCAGTCCGTTGTCACTGCCCTTATTTCTATCACCCTTCGCGAAGAAATCCCTTACCCGGCTCCTGTCCGCTCTGCTTCTCCCTCGCCCCCCCGTTCCCTTTGCTCCACTGGCAGAGTGAATCTCTCGGCATCTTCATCTCCTCCACCTCAGTCTGAGTTGCGTCAAGAAGCTGAGGACGCTGACCTGAAGGACAGAAGACATGCTGGCAAAGATGACAACAGCAGAGAATATGAATATGCTTGCAGGATCGTCGAAGAATCAGAATCTCCAACTCATGAAGGGTGATATGCTTAGTTTCCAAGCTCTCTAGGTTTCGACGTTTAAACATTGTAGGATTTTTTTGCTTTCTGATTTCAAAGCCCAGCTGGAAGGGCTGATGGATGTTTTCAGTTTTTATACACATGTTATTTTGGTCTGCATGTACCTAAGGTTGGTTTCCCTTTTACGGGCAGCCAAGACATTGATGATAACAGGATCGGTTTCCCATACAGGGCGATCCAGACTCTCTATGACTAGCCTGTCTATCAAGCCCAGCAGTCTGGCTTTCACAGTAGATGCTGAGGAAGTTTTGTACTAATATTTACTTTTAATAGAATTAGTCTTACGTAGAAAAAAAAAATTTATATAACAAGCCTATGGGCCAAATACCACAGTAAAGAAAAGGGGTATGGTAAATAAATAAAAATATAAATAAACTAGAGGTATGGTAAGTAAATAAAACCTCTTTTCATATTTACTCTATGATTTGCTTTATATTTACGAATATTTATGTTCATTAGTTTACATAACTAAGAAGAAATAGAGAGAGACAGTGATAAAGGAGAGATGGAGAGAGAGTGTGTATGTTTAGGGGTGAGATAAAGAGACAAAGTAAGATGTATGGAAAGAAGGGGGAAGAGAAGAAGTGAGAAGGAGAGAGGGAGGGATATAGTAATATAGTTGGAGAGAGAGAGGGGTGGAAAGAGAGAGAGAAAGAAAGGGATGGGTGAAGAGAGAGGATTAGAGAGAGAGAGAGAGATGGGGGAAGAGAGAGGATTGGAGGGAAAAGAGAGAGAGAGAGGTGGGAGAGAAAGGGAGAGAGAGGAAGGATGAGAGAGAGGAGGAGAGTGATGGCGGAAGAGAGAGTATTGGAGAGAGAGAGAGAGAGAGAGAGAGAGAAAGAGAGGAGGACGAGAGAGAGAACCTGAGAGAGAGGAGGAGAGAGGGATCGATAAGAGAGATGGAGTTGGAGGGGGAGAGATGTAGGGAATAAGAAATATAGAGAGTGAGAAGTGGAGAGAGAGAAGGAGTGACAAGGGAGAGACAGAGAGAGAGCGTGTATGTTTGGGGTTGAGATAAAGAGACAGATAAGGAGAGATGGAGATAAGGGGGGAGAAGGAGATATAAGGAGAGAGGGAGGGATATAGTAACATAGTTGGTGGGTGAAGAGAGAGACAGAGGGAGAGAGAGATGGGAGAGAAAGGGAAAGAGAGGAAGGAAGAGAGAGTATGTGAGAGAGTGGAGAGAGGGAGGGAAAGAGAGATGGAATTGGAGGGGGAGGAGGAGAGAGGTAAGAAGAAAGAAATAGAGAGAGAAAGGTGGAGAGAGAGAGAGTGATTGAGTGATAAGGAAGATGGAGAGAGAGAGAGAGAGGGGGAAGATATAGATATAGATGGAAGGTGAATAGAGGGAAGAAGAGAGAGATGGGGAGAGGAGGAGATTGACAAAGAGATTGATATATATGGATTGCGAGAGTGTGTGTGTTTAGGGGGGTCAGATAGAGAGACAGAAAAGAAGAGATGGAGGGGGATATAGATATGGATGGAGGGTGGAGAGAGGGAAGAATATTCCTCACACTAGATGGATTGATATAAGTGGAGATGGTGATTTATAATCCTATTTGATTATTTGCACTATATGCATTGATTTCAGTGTAGATATTTATTTCTAATGATATTTGATTACTTGCACTAGATGCATTGATTTGGTGATTTCTAATACAATTTGATTTCTTGCACTGAATTTGTTGATTTCAATTTAGATGTCGATTTATAATTATATTTGATTACTTGCACTAGATGAATTGGTTTCAATATAGATGATTTCTAATCCTATTTGATAGTTTGCACTAAATGCATTGATTTCAGTGTAGATGGCGATTTCTAATCCTATTTGATTTATTTGAGTAAATGCATTGATTTCAGTGTAGATGTTGGTTTCTAGAGAGAGAGAGAGAGAGAGAGTGATAAGGAAGATGGAGAGAGAGGGAGAGAGGAACAAAGGAGGAAAGAGAGATATTAATGGGGGAGAGGGAGAGAAGGGGAAGATAGAGATATAGATGGAAGGTGAAGAGAGGGAAGAAGAGAGATATGGGGAGAGGGGGTGATTGAAAAAGAGATTGATATATATAGAGTACGAGAGCGCGTGTGTTTAGGGGGGTGAGATAGAGAGACCAAAAAGAATAGATGGAGGGGGATATAGATATGGATGGAGGGTGGAGAGAGGGAGGAATATTTCTTACACTGGATGGATTGATATAAGTGGAGATGGTGATTTCTAATCCTATTTGATTATTTGCACTAGATGCATCGAATTTAGTGTAGATATTTATTTCTAATGATATTTGATTACTTGCACTAGATCCATTGATTTCTGTGTAGGTGGTGATTTATAATACAATTTGATTGCTTGCACTGAATGTGTTGATTTCAATTTAGATGTCGATTTATAATTATATTTGATTACTTGCACTAGATGACTTAATTTCAATGTAGATGATTTCTAATCCTATTCGATTGTTTGCACTAAATGCATTGATTTTAGTGTAGATGGCGATTTCTAATCCTATTTGATTTCTTTGAGTAAATGCATTGATTTCAGTGTAGATGTTGGTTCCTAGAGAGAGAGAGAGAGTGAGTGATAAGGAAGATGGAGAGAGAGAGAGAGAGGACAAAAGGAGGAAAGAGAGATATTAGGGGGGGAGAGGGAGAGAAGGGGAAGAGAGGGAAGAAGAGAGAGATGGGGAGAGAGGGTGATCGACAAAGAGAATGATATATATGAAGTGCGAGAGCATGTGCGTTTAGGAGGGTAAGATACAGACAAAAAAAAAGAGATGGATGGGGATATAGATATGGATGGAGGGTGGAGAGAGGGAAGAATATTTCTTGCACTAGATGGATTGATTTAAGTGGAGATGGTGATTTATAATACTATTTGATTACTTGCACTAGATGCATCGATTTTAGTGTAGATATTTATTTCTAGTGATATATGATTACTTGCACTAGATGCATTTATTTTAGTGTAGGTGATGATTCCTAATACTATTTGATTGCTTGCACTGGATGTGTTGATTTCAATTTAAACGTCGATTTATAAATATATTTGATTGCTTGCACTAGATGCATTGATTTTAATGTAGATTATTCCTAATACTATTTGATTGTTTGCGCTAAATGCATTGATTTCAGTGTAAATGGCGATTTCTAATCCTATTTGATTGCTTTGAGTAAATGCATTGATTTCAGTGTAGATGTTGGTTTCTAATCTTATTTGATTGATTGCATTAGGTGCATTGATTTCAATGTAGAAGTTATTTTCTAATCTTATTTGATTGCTTGCATTAAATGCATTTATTTCAATGTATATGTTGATTTATGATTTGATGTATTTGGATATATGATGGTACATTAATATTAAAGTGATTGGATTAACAATATGCATTGATTTTAGTGTAAGCACAAAAATTTATTAACAATGTAGATTGATTTTTGTGTTATAGTAATTTAAGCTATTAATATGGGAAAGCAAGAGAGACAAGGTATCATGTTTACTGCAACAGATCGAGCTAAAATGGTTTACGATTTAAATTTTCTTTTTCATATAATCGATATGAAAAGATAACAAAACTAACAAGGGAGGAAATAAGAATAGTAGAAGAAAATAGTTTGAGATTGATTGTAACATGAGTACGTTCTTATTATTCACATTTTCTATCTTTCAAAAGTATACAAAAATTTTAATAATCTGAAAAATGTGACGTTGATGCCTCCGATTGGAACCAGCCTAGATCCATCTAACTCTGGATCTATCATGTGCTGAGAGAGATCAAATCTCTCCAGGTGCAAACCTTTCCTCAAGTTTTTCACTCAAAAAATAGGTTTGCACCTCGAGAGATTTGATCCCTCTCAGCGCATGATAGATCTAGAGTTAGATGGATCTAGGCTGGTGAGAACCAATCACATTTTAGGAGATGACATCGTCCCTAATAGTTGAGGTGACATTGATTGAGTTAAAGGTACTTACTTTTCACATTCTCAATGGTGGATAAAAACTCATGGTTAACCATGGTAATTCTCTAAGTACTTTTAAAGTCAAAGTAAAGTACTCATAATAAATGTCATTTCACACTTTTTGAATAAAAATATATTGTTGTCATTTCATATTTCTTGATATTATATTATTTTTATATAGTATATTAATTACATGTTATTATACAATTTAAATAATATAAATTTTAATTAATAGCATATAATAATTAATAATTTATATATTTTTATTTTTATTTTATTTTAAGCTATTTAAGTACAAAAGACAAATGCATTAGTTGTTCAATGATAATGACCTTTTCTTGAAAAGCTCATTCTTATTTATAGTCACATCAATACAAGTATTTTATTAATTTTATTTTGGTACAACTTTTCAATTGAATTTAACTATGGTTACATGGATTGTAGTGCAAAAAGTGAATTTCAAATTCATGAATATTATTTTATTCGTTTACCTGTTATTTTATTATTTCCTTAAGAGGCCCATTTTAGACCTTAAAATTCCCCTAATGGTTGTCTATACATCGATCAATCATTTGTAGAATAGAGAAGAACGTAAAACCCAAAAAGATAGTTGTAAGAAACTCATAGGTGAGGCATGCCGGAGAAGTATGGTTGTAGGATTTAGTTATGTCATTTTCTCGTTAAATATATTTTAAGCATACTCGAAATACATAATGTGGTGTATGGTTGTAGGATTTAGTTATCTAATTTTCTCGTTATATATATATTTTAAGCATACTCGTAATACATAATGTGGTGACCTTAATTTTCTCGTTATATATATATTTTAAGCATACTCGATACATAATGTGGTGTATGGTTGTAGGATTTAGTTATCTAATTTTCTCGTTATATATATATTTTAAGCATACTCGTAATACATAATGTGGTGACCTTGAACTTTGATTTTGGTATCGATGGTTTACTAAAATAGGGAAAATACATTGAATTATAAAACAAAGGACATGTTTCGATCCAATCGAACAAAACAAATGATTATGATGACATGATAATAAATATGATTATTGTGTGAGTGGTATAATAAAATAATTAATTAATGTCATGTAGGATTGAAAAATAATGGAAATTACTAAAATGTCTATTAAATAAGGTGCATGATAATCTATTGTTGTCTATTACTAATAATAATGTTTTTATATTAATGACTCAATAAAAGATGAAGAAATATAACTCCCTCACTTTGTCACCCTTTTAAGATAGTCACTTTCCAATGATGACTAATAAAAGATAATGGCTTCCATAATGATTGTGGATGTAGGTCAAACTGGACTAAGAATTACTCGTCGAGCCTCTGAGCATACTAGATTCGAGAGAAATCATGCTACGGAAGGGAGGTATCACCCACAGGTTAAAGTACATTGGAGGCACCTGAGTCTGAAAGAAGCTACTTGAAAGGATGAGAATTTTGTGGTATTTCAACATGCTCTAAGCACCGAGAAAAAATGTCTAGGATCGTTTTCGCTTGAGGGGGGGAAATATGTAATACCCCTTGGTGAATTGTAAATTCTCTAATTTACTTTTATTAAAATTACTTGTAAAAGTGTGGGTGATGTTAAAGGGCTAGTATAAATAAGTGAACATGAAATTTATCTTTCTAAATTTCATTAATAAATATTTTTTATGGTAATCCATGAAAATTAAGGTCAGAAAATATACTAAAAGAAAGTTTCACATTCTAGAGAGTTAAAAGATAAAGATATTTATAAGCATAGGTGGTTACCTGCCAAGATTCTTCTCCATAAAGATAAATTATCTCAGTTAGGGGAAATAGAGCCAAGAGGATAAGAGGGAAAAGTCGAGATGCAACCTTGTGAACTTGAAACTTTGTTGGAAGAGGCCCAAGAGAGGAAAAGAAAAGCTGTTAAGATTTAATCCCTTAAACATGAAATTGTTGAGAGAAGTAGGATGCTTCCAAACATAAATTCTTGAGATAGATGGCCACTGGAATTCCAAACTGAATTTTTGTGGCCAGTGACACCTTAGGCTGAACCTCCTATGGTCAGAGAAAGTTTAAGTAGATGTGAGAAGTCCTAAGTGGACGTGACTGTCAAAAGAAATTGTTCTGAAATTGAAACTCGCTCAAGGGTTTTAGTAGAGGATACTAGTGGTCGTTTGTTGGGCGGAGAATTCTTTCCCCAGTATGATTTTCATGGAATACCAATTACTATAAATAAATAAGTGAAATTGTTTTTCAAATAGTTTAGTGAACGTATTATTTTTTTATTTTTACTTTTTTATATGAAATTTCTTTAAATCCTAATTTTTATACTATGAAATAGTCATATGATCCCGTGTTGAATTAGGTTAGTTCCAAACGCCGACGAATAATTTTGCATCAACTGGGAATAGTCCTTAATTCCTTATATTTAATCTGGAAAGGAAAATGGCAGGTCCCAGAAAACAAGTCTCGCCGACCTACTAGAATGATAATAATATTATTTTCTGTAAAATATAGAACAGTCTGCAGTTAAATGAGAGTTTTGTTGTGTTGATGCTAAAGGAACTTATCTGATACTACAAATTTAAAAGTGAGATTTTATATTCTGCTTGAATTGAGACCCAACATTTGAAAGTAGTTCAATCAACATTTATATAAACCAAACCCTTTAGGGTTAATGATAAGATAGGATAAGTAATGCAACAATCGATAAATGTGTTTAAAAACTAAGGTAATAGCATAAACAACAACTGCTGTATGAAACAATGCACAAAGGTGTTATAGAGAAAATTATTTAGTTAAAAACAAAAAATGTGTAAAGGTTCTGAAATTTATATAACAGTTGCCAATATAGGGACAAGGCCGTAACTATCATTACTCATTAAACTAATTGAGAAACTCACAACCAAGTATATATATATATATATATAAAATAAAAACATATAAAAAAAATTGTACAAGTCTTTGAATACATATAACAATGAAAATGAACCGTTGGCGGGAGCCGATATATCACATTTTAAGGCCTCAAATTGAGTGTTCAAAGGCCGCATCGCCGACAATTTGACTTTGGAATAATTCATATAATAGAACTCAAGCCGGAATGGTGCTATAATAAAACGCTATCTAGAATATGGTAGCTGCCTCCACGAAAATCTCGAGTAACATAAAACGCAGACAGACATTACTAGAACCTGGAGAGTTCCATATATCCTAGAAGAAGAAAATTTGAAGCCAAAACCCTCGTTCGCAAAAGCCACGACATAATCTAATCTGGAATTTTCCAAAACAATAAGCTTGTTAGTAGGGATTCATGGCCAAATAAATAATATCAACAAAAGCAGGGTAGGGGTCATAGTTGAACTTGTGAGAACTCCTTGAAAGGTGGTTGTAATATTCGCAACTCTACATAGACAAATGAAAGTTACAAACTCTAGGGTAATTAAGAACTTAGACCTAGATAGAGAAATCACTAAAATGGATTCATAAATAAATATTAGCAGTTGAGCTCGATTTATGGCCGACTGCTTGAAGAACGGGGTAAGGGTTTCTTACCCTACAAACAATTCTTCCACAGAAATATGGAGCGATCCCTGCCATAAAAATTGGGAGGAATTTGAACTGCAACAAAGGATTACCATGATCAGAATATATATATACATCGACACTAGAAGAAAAACCAAGAGAGACAGGTATTTCTCTCGTAACTCTGGTTCGAATTACCTCGCGATTGTTGGAATTTAATTTCCAACTGCCCAGAGAAATTAGCAGGACAACAAATTAATTTGAAAGGAAATCTAAAGGATAACAACAACAAGAAGAAATCTGCACATTTGATCTTCACGCAACCAGTCAGCTCTGCAATTAACGATTCACCCACCAGCAGTAAAGTCCTTACCAACCAACAAATCAAAGTTTTGAATTACATGGCGAAATCCTTGTTTTAATTTAAAAACAGAGCCACGATTGTAGTGGTCCCCACACAATACAACACAGCCATTCCGCGGGGGTATGAGAGCTGGGGAAGATGACCTTCACAACCCCCCTGGAAAGCATAAAGGGAAAGTCTATTCTAAGTACCTTTGACTTGGTTTACATTTGCCGCATCAAGTTTTTTTTTAATGTTTTTAACCTTGAGTCAATTTTTGTTACCGCAGTATACTTGTTTTAACATTTGGCTATATATATATTATAAATATAAAATATTTATAATATATATATTAACATATTATAATTTCATATGTTTTTGTAATGTGCCGGGAGTACAAAGAGGGATAGAGTTGTAATTTTTATTTATTACTACACAGAACATTCATGTATGTACAGCAGTGCGGGAAACAAAAACACACGGCAATGATACTTGTGTGTGACAGAGAGATGTTTTTTTTTGGAATAGACAGAGAGATAGTGAATGAGAAATTGAAGCACAGCAGTGCGGGGAAAAAATAAAAATAGAGAGACAGAGTGTCTTTTTTTTACACAGTAGTGAATGTTTTAGAGAGACAGAGTATGTTATTTTGGCACTGTGCTTAGAAGCAGTCCAGCAGTTGTAATCCCTCTGTGTTGAGGAAGAGTTTGTATCAGTTTTTTTTTGAAGAAATAGAAATCTGTTTTAAGTTTGGAAACTCTGTCACTGTGAATGCAATTCTTAATATTTTCTCTGTGTTGAAGAGGGGAGTTTTATTTTCCAGTGTTTGTTCTTGGAATTTTCAGAAATTCCAACATGGTATCAGAGCTAGTTTAGGCTCTTTGAAGGTTTCAAAGAAGCTGAAGAAGAAGAAGACTTGTTGCAAGTGATTTCTCCAGCAGTGTGAAAAGCTCAACAGAGGTCAAAGTTCAGGTATTTCTCAAAGATAACAGAGTTGGTTTTTTTTTGTTTAACAGAGTTTTTTCTTTTAGAGAAGGAAAGACAATTTGTTTAAGTTCAATTTAATAGCAATGGCTGGACCAAGTACAGGAATGAGTCTTGGAAATGTGAAACTTCCACAATTTAATGGAAAGAATTATGATTATTGGGCCATTACCATGAGAGCCCTGTTTGTTTCACAAGACCTATGGGAACTTGTAGAAGATGGTTTTACAGAACCAGCTGATGAGCAGGCTTTTAATGCCTTAAGTCAAGCAAAGAAAGATGTATTGAAGAACAATAGAAATAAGGATGCCAAAGCCCTCTTCTATTTGTATCAGGCAGTAAATGAGAATGTGTTTCCAAGGATTGCAGTAGCTAAGAGATCCAAGGAGGCATGGGAAACTCTGAAAGTAGCCTATCAAGGTATGGAGAAAGTTAAGACAGCAAAACTTTAATTGCTGAGAAGGGATTTTGAAACTCTTTGCATGAAAGAGTCAGACAATGTTGATACATTTTTTACACATATGATTGGGATTGTAAATTAGATAAGATCCCATGGAGAAACTCTTGAAGAAAGAAGGATTGTGGAGAAAATTTTGAGATGCTTACCCTTAACGTTTGATGTAATTGTTACCACCATAGAAGAGACCAAAGATCTCTCACAGTTCACAGTGGATGAAATTCATGCCTCGCTAATAACTCATGAATAGAGATTGAGCAGAGATGAAGCCTCATCTCTTGAACATGCTTTCAAGACCCAAATGCCTTCAGGAAGAGGAAGAGGTCAAGGAAAAGGAAGAGGAAGAGGCAGAAGTCAGAACAGAGGTGGAAGGAACAGCCCTTCACATTCACATGGAAGGAGCAACAATGAAAATCAGAGCCATGGCCAATGCAACAGCCAGCAAGGTGGACATCAACACCAACATGCTCATGGAAAAAGGTATGACAAATCCAATGTCCAATGTTATTAATGCAAAAAATATGGGCACTATGCCAATGAATGTAGAAAGAAGCAAAATGACATGAAAAATAAACAGAATGCTAATGTAGCAAAAGAAGAAAAGAACCCAAGTAATGTGCTGCTAGCATGTAATGTAGCACAAGATAGAGAAGATGATGTTTGGTTCTTAGATTCAGGATGTAGTAATCACATGACTGGAAATAGAGAAATGTTTGCCAATCTAGATGAAGAAGTAAAATCTGAAGTAACCATAGGGATAGATACTAAAATCTCTGTAAAAGGAAAAGGCAGAGTTAGTATTCAAGCAAGAAATGGTGAGCAGAAATTTGTCCCTGATGTGTATTATGTTCCAGGTCTGAAATGTAATCTTTTGAGCGTTGGGCAGCTCATAAACAAAGGTTACAATGTAGTTTTCAAAGATGATGTGTGCACAATAAAAGATATTCCTCCAAGCAAGAAAATTATTGCTGAAATTCAAATGACCAGCAATAGAATGTTTCCACTCAAGCTCAACATTGACTTGAAGGGAAAAGGAAAGAGTATAGCAGCTGTAACACAAGAAGCCTTTTAGAAGGAAGAGAAAGATGTAAATTGGTTATGGCACCTGAGATTTGGACATCTCAATTTTGGAGGGTTAAATTTGCTGCACAGAAAGGGAATGGTAAGAGGTTTACCATTGATTGAGAAGCCTGACAGCCTATGTGAAGGCTGCATCTTGGGAAAGCAACACAGAGAAAATTTTCCATCAGGGAAAAGCATAAGGGCGAAAGCACCCTTAGAGATCATTCACTCAGATTTATGTGGGCCGATGCAAACAACATCAGTTTCAGGCAGCAATTACATGCTGACCTTCATAGATGATTTCACAAGAAAAGTGTGGGTTTATTTTCTGAAATATAAGAGTGAAGTTTTTCAAAAAAATTGCCACTTTAAGGCTCTTGTAAAGAAACAGAGCGAGCTGCACATGAAAGTTCTCAGAACTGATAGAGGAGGAGAATATATATCAAAGGAATTTCTACGTTTTTTGCAGAGAGAATGGCATTCACAAGCAGTTTACCACAAGGTACACACCGCAACAGAATGGAGTTGCTGAAAGGAAGAATCGAACCATAATGGAAATGGTGAGAAGTATGCTAAAGGCAAAACACTTGCCGAATGAGTATTGGGCAGAAGCAGCAAACTGTGCTGTGTATATTTTAAATAGATGTCCCACAAAAGCAGTGATGAACAAAGTTCCAGAAGAAGCGTGGAGTGGCAGAAAACAAGGAGTCACCCACATGAAAGTTTTTGGATGTGTGGCATATGCACATATTCCAGACAAGTTGAGAAAAAAGTTGGATAGTAAGGGGGAGAAGTGTATTTTCCTTGGATATTGTGAAGATTCCAAAGGATACAGGTTATATAACCCATCCACAAAGAAATTTGTGATAAGCAGAGATGTGCAATTTATTGAAGAGGAAGCATGGGATGGAAGCATTGAGAAAACAGTCAATGTTAAAAGTTGTTTATCTCATGATGAAGATGAAGAAGATGTGGTTGAAATTAACAACCCATCCGTAGCACAACCTCCACGAACACAGGGACAGCAAGGAATGCCTCAAGCGGCACCAAGAACACCCTTGAGAAGAAGCGGGAGTGCATCACCAAGCACACCACATGGGGAAGAATTGAGTGCTTCATCAAGCACGGCTACACCAAGTGAAAGAGGAACAAAATTCAGAAGTATTAGAGAAATCTATGAGCAGGGAGCAGCAAACGAAGGTATGAATTCCCTATTTGCTTTGTATTGTCAAGTTGATGATCCTATTCATTTTGAAGATGCCATTAAAGATAGAAAATGGATAGAAGCTATGGATGATGAAATAAATGCCATAGAGAAGAACAAAACATGGGATTTGGTTGATCTCCTAGAAGGCAAAGAAGCCATTGGTGTTAAATGGGTCTATAAGACCAAAAGCAATGCTGAAGGAGAGATAGAAAGACACAAGGCCAGACTTGTTGTCAAGGGTTATAAGCAGAAGCATGGCATTGATTATAAAGAAAATTTTGCACCAGTTGCAAGAATGGAGACCATAAGAGCAGTGCTGTCCATAGCAGCACAAAACAAATGGAAAGTATACCAGATGGATGTAAAATCTGCATTTTTAAATGGAGTTTTAATGGAAGAAGTATATGTGGAACAACCTTTGGGATATCAGAAGAAAGGCCAAGGGCACAAAGTTTGCGGATTGAAGAAAGCTCTTTATGGGCTGAAGCAAGCACCAAGAGCATGGTACAGTAGGATAGACTCCTATCTACTGGAAAATGGATTTGAAAAGTGTGAGGGAGAACCCACCCTCTACATCAAAGAAAAAGATGGTAAATTGTTGATTGTGGTTTTATATGTTGATGATTTAATTTTTACAGGTAATGATGATTACCTTGTTGAAAATTTTAAAACAGTCATGAAAGATGAATTTGAAATGACTGACATGGGTTTGTTGAGATACTTCTTAGGAATAGAAGTAGAACAAAATGGAAAAGGAATTTTTATTTCTCAAGCAAAGTATGTGAATCAAGTTTTAGAAAGATTTAATATGCAGGAATGCAAAGCTGCAATTACTCCCACAGTAATGGGATTGAAGTTGAGCAAAGATGATAGTAGCAAGGATTTTGATCCAAGTTTGTATAAAATCATAGTTGGCAGTCTCATGTATTTGACTGCAACTAGGCCGTATATTATGCATGTTGTGAGTTTAATTTCTAGATTTATGGAGCAGCCAAAAGAAGCACATTGGCAAGCAGCAAAGAGAATTCTGAGGTATGTTAAAGGTACAAAAGGATTTGGTATTTTATATACAGCTTCAGAAAATTCAGAATTAGTTAGATACACTGACAGTGATTGGGCTGGAAGTGTAGATGATCGGAAGAGCACTTCCGATTATATTTTTCATATGGGTTCAGAAGCCATTTCATGGGCTTCCAAGAAACAGCCTATTGTAGCATTATCTACAGCAGAGGCAGAGTATGTGGCAGCTACAGCAGCAGCGTGTCAAGCGGTTTGGATGAGAATAATGCTAAGATGTTTATACCAAGAACAGGTAAAAGGGACAGTGATTTACTGTGATAATAGTTCAGCTATTGCATTATCAAAGAATTCAGTTTTTCACAAGAGAACAAAACACATAGATACAAAGTTTCACTATATCAGAGAATTGGTGAGCAATGGTCAGATTGTTTTGCAGCATTGCAGAACAGAGGAACAATTAGCTAATATCCTCACAAAACCATTAGCTCAGAACAGTTTTGAAAAATTCAGGAAATGCCTGGGTATGCAGGAAAACCCAGCAGTTGAAATTAAGGGGGAGTGTTGGAATTTAATTTCCAACTGCCCAGAGAAATTAGCAGGACAACAAATTAATTTGAAAGGAAATCTAAAGGACAACAGCAACAACACGAAATCTGCACATTTGATCTTCACGCAACCAGTCAGCTCTGTAATTAACGATTCACCCACCAGCAGTAAATTCCTTACCAACCAACAAATCAAAGTTTTGAATTACACGGAAAAATCTTTGTTTTAATTTAAAAACAGAGCCATGATTGTAGTGGTCCCCACACACTACAACACAGCCATTCCACGAGGGTATGAGAGCTGGGGAAGATGACCTTCACAACCCCCCCGGAAAGCATAAAGGGAAAGTCTATTCTAAGTACCTTTGACTTGGTTTACATTTGCCGCATCAAGTTTTTTTTAATGTTTTTAACCTTGAGTCAATTTTTGTTACCGCAGTATACTTGTTTTAACATTTGGTTATATATATATTATAAATATAAAATATTTATAATATATATATTAACATATTATAATGTCATATGTTTTTGTAATGTGCTGGGAGTACAAAGAGGGACAGAGTTGTAATTTGTATTTATTACTACACAGAACATTCATGTATGTACAGCAGTGCGGGAAACAAAAACACACGGAAATGATACTTGTGTGTGACAGAGAGATGTTTTTTTTTGGAATAGACAGAGAGACAGTGAATGAGAAATTGAAGCACAGCAGTGTGGGGAAAAAATAAAAAAAGAGAGACAGATTGTTGTTTTTTTACACAGCAGTGAGTGTTTTAGAGAGACAGAGTATGTTATTCTGGCACCGTGCTTAGAAGTAGTCCAGCAGTTGTAATCCCTCTGTGTTGAGGAAGCGTTTGTATCAGTTTTTTTTGAAGAAATAGAAATCTGTTTTAAGTTTGGAAACTCTGTCACTGTGAATGCAATTCTTAATATTTTTCTTTGTTTAAGAGGGGAGTTTTATTCTCCAGTGTTTGTTCTTGGAATTTTCATAAATTCCAACAATGATGACTAAACTCCAAAACCATGACAAAACTGGTAGCAAAGTAAATTATCGCTGACTTTTGCAAGATGAGGGTTCCAAATGAGAGAGAGTGGTGATAGGGAGGAGTGGGTGGTTATTCACATAACCAATGTGCCTCATCGTCACCGTTGAATAAAACCCTAAGCATATGCATCGTAGATCTGAATAACGCTAAACAAAAGGTGAAACCTAAGACGACAGTTCTTGACTCGGCACAGGTGTGCAAACTAACTATCCTAGATTTTTCAGAGGATGATGTATATAGGACCTTATAAAAAATTGATCAATGTGGATTATAAAAACTTGGAAATGTCATTGGAAAATCTAATAACCGACGACACAAAAAAAATTAGTTCTCCACGTTAAAATAATCTCGAAGCGGGTTATTATAATACCAAACATTATCAATATAATAACATTTCAACCATTATCTCATATAAGGGAAGGCCTTCGTGCAAGTTTATATACTAGTATCTAAACACATATGCCACCACACACATATAGAACCCCAAATGATAACTGAGATCCACATAAGACACATATGCCACCCCACACACATATATAGGGAAGGTGTTTGGCGTTTGTGCAAGTTTATATACTAGTATTTAAACACATCTGCCACCACACATATATAGAACCCCAAATGATAAGTGAGACCCACATAAGACACATATGCCACCCCATATATATATAACCCCAAATGATAACTGAGACCCACATAAGACACATATGCCACCACATATATATATAACCTCAAATGAAAACTGAGACCAACATAACACTTTAGGATAGTGAGCCTTTTGAAAATAATGACGATATTAAATTAGAGTAAGTAAAATAAAAAAAATGTGAGGATAACTGTAACAGATAATTCAAATAATGCTTAATGAATAATAAATGTTAATTCCTTCTCTTCTAGTGGCAGGTCAATGAAGGTAAAAAAAAATGTGAGGATAATTGTAACAAATAATTAAATAATGCTTAATGAAAAATAAATGTTAATTCCTTTTCTTCTAGTGGCAGGTGTGACAGGTCAATGAAGGTAAAAAATAAAAAATTAAAAGGTATTTTACAGATATTATGTTGTGAGTTAACTTAATTAAAATTTTAAAATATTGGTTAATTGATATGAGATTTTGTCTTTGCTTAATAGTTGCAATTAATTTTTGTTCAAATTTATTGTCTATTCTAAAGAAGAAGTAGATTGTTCACTCAATATATTGCATGTTTTCAAAAATAGTCACATGATTAAAATTCCACACAATTCAAACTTTATAAAATAATTAATTTCTTTAAAGATTTAATATATATATATATATATATATATAGTAACTAGTATCACTACTAAGTTTATACATTTAGAGTTTTACTTATACATGTTACAAGGTTGAAGAAAATATTTTGATTTAAGCAAATATTTTAAACTATGATGGGGAGAAACTAATAGTAAACATGCTATTTAGGTTAGTATGAGTTATCTTAATAAATTTTAATTTTAGGTGGTTTTACTATTAAGCTTAAAAATATAAAATCATTACATAAATATTTAAAAACCATGAAATAAAAATAGCAATTAAATATATAAATAAGTCTGAGACAGTTATGTAAATGACACAAATGTTGCAATAAGACCTTCAAAGTTATGATACAATCAAATGTAAAAAAAAAATCAATAATATTGAAAAATAAATATTTGTTTTATAAAGTTAAAAACTATAATTTGAATTGGTCAATATTAAATTAATAATGGTCAAGAAAAAGATCGAAAATAGAATCAATGTTAAACTAATAACAAGAAATCACAATCTCTATGACAAAATAAAATCAGTTTATCTACAAAATAATTCAAAATATAAAATAAACCAAAATAGAAATTTTAACTTCAATCCTCACATTCAAAATAAAATAAAATAAAATTAATTTTTTTAACTTATTACATCCGCGTCCGCGTCCACCTCCACCTCCATTAATTTACTTCGTTATGAAATATAATTAAAAAAAAATTAAAAGAATAACAACTTATCTAAAACGTCTGAATACAATATCAACGGAATCTTCAAATTCCATGCTAGCTGGCCTGCACGCAGCCACATGTGGATCATTCTTTATTACGCGGAGAGGTGCAGTTTGGAGAGAGAGTTTGTATGTTTAGGGGTGAGATAAAGAGACATAGAAGGAGTGATGGAGACGAGGGGGGAGAGAAGGAGAGAGAAGGAGAAAGGTAGGGATATAGTAACATAGTTGGAGACAGAGTGATGGGGGAAGAGAGAGGATTGGAGGGAAGACACACACACACACACAAAGAGAGAGAGAGAGAGAGAGAGGGAAGATTGAATGGAAAAGAGGGAGAGAGAGAGAGAGAGAGAGAGAGGGCAAGGGGAGTGGGGGACATTGACGAAGGCAGGAGATAAAGGGAGAGAGAGGAAGAGAGTGATGGGGGAATAAATAATATTGTAGGAGAGAGAGAGAGAGAGAGAGAGAGGATTGAATGGAAAAGAGGGAGAGAGAGAGACAGAGAGAGAGAGGGCGGGGAGGGCGGGAAGGGCGAGGGGGGGGGGACATTGAAGGAGGCGAGAGATAAAGGGAGAGAGAGGAAGAGAGTGATGAGGGAATAAATAATATTTTAGGAGAGAGAGAGAGAGAGAGAGAGAGAGAAAGGAAAGGAGAGGGGACTTGAAAGAGAGGAGGAGAGAGGGAGGTAGAAGAGAAAGGATGATACAAGAAATAAAAGAGAAGGGACTTGAAAGAGAGGAGGAGAGAGTGAGGGATATAGATACGGAGTTGGAGGGGGAGAGAGGGAGGGATAGAGAGATGGAGTTAGATGGGGAGAGAGGGAGGGAAGAAGAAAAACAAAGAGTGAGTAGTGGAGAGAGATAGGGAGTGACAAGGGAGAGATGGAGGAAGAGTGTGTATATTTGGGGGTGAGATAAGGAGACAAACAAGAAGAGATGGAGAGAAGGGGTAGAGAAGGAGAGAGAGCGACATATAGTAACAAAGCTGGAAGGCGAAGATAGAGAGAGAAAGGTGGGAGAGAGAGTAAGAGAGAGAGTGAAGAGAGGTAGGTAAAGATAGATGGAGATGGAGGAGGAGAGAGATGGAGGTAAGAATAAAGACATGTAGAGTGAAAGGTGGAGAGAGAGAGAGAGAGAGAGAGAGAGAGAGAGTGATAAGGAAGATGGAGAGAGAGGGAGAGAGGATAGCATGAAGGAGAGGGAGAGGAGGAGGGATTGATAGGTAGGTATATTGGAGAAAGAGGGTGTATATTTTGGGGTTGATATAGAGAGACATAGGGATATATAGATATAGATGGAAGATGAAGATAAAGATGAGATAGATGGAGACAAGGAGGGAGGGACAAAGAGATTCATATATATGGAGTGAGAGAGCGTATATGTTTTGCGGGGTGTGATAAAGAGACAAAGAAGGAGATATGTAGGGAGATATAGATATAGATGGAGGGGGGAGAGAGGGAAGAATATTTCTTACACTAGATGCATTGATTTCTGAGTAGATGGTGATTTCTAATCATATTTGATTGCTTGCACTAAATGCATTGATTTTAGTGCAGATGTTGATTTCTAATAATATTTTAATACTTGCACTAGATGCATTGCTTTCAATGTAAATGATTTCTAATCCTATTTTATTTCTTCAACTAAATGCATTGATTTTAGTGTAGAAGGTGATTTCTAATCCTATTTGATTGCTTTCACTAGATGTGTTAATTTCAATGTAGATGTTGGTTTCTAATTATATTTGATTGCTTGCACTAGATGCATTGATTTCAATGTAGATGACTTGTAATCCTATTTGATTGCTTGAACTAAATGCATTGATTTTAGGGTAGATGGCGATTTCTAATCCTATTTGATTTCTTACACTAGATGCATTGATTTCAGTGTAGATGTTGGTTTTTAATCCTACTTTCCTACTTTCACTAGATGCATTGATTTGAGTGTAGATGTTGATTTCTAATTCTATTTGATTACTTTCATTAGATGCATTGATTTGAGTGAAGATGTTGTTTTCTAATCTTATTGATTTATTACATTAGATGCATTGATTTCAGTATATATGTTGATTTACGATTTGATGTAATTGGATGTATGATGGTACATTAATTTTAAAGTCATTGGATTAATAGTGTGCATTGATTTCATTCTAAGAACAAAAAATTATTGACAATGTAAATTGATATTTGTGTTATAGTAATTAAACTTATTAATATTGGAGAGCAAGAGAGACAAAGTATGATGTTTAGTACAACAACTCGAGCTAAATATTTAAATGGTTTACGATTCCAAGTGTCCTTTTCATATAATCGATATGAAATGATGACAAAATTAACAAGGGTGACAATAAGAATAGTAGAAGAAAATAGTCTAAGATTGATCACAATGAAGACTATTTGTAATTGAATACATTCTTATTATTCACGTTTTCTATCATTCAATATTATTACGTTGTCACTTTGCATTCAAAATTTATATTTCATGATTTTTCATAATTAATGTTATTTTACAATATTTATTATCTCAATAGACTGAGGTAACTATGAAAAATTAAAATTAAAATGACTCCATAAATCTCACACATATTTAGCATATTTAAAATGGTTATATTAATATTAAATGTATTTGCATATTATTGATAAAACTAATCATATGTTACTCATGTATTATCGATAGATTTTCTTTCGCCACACAAGACTGAGACTAGCCTAGATCCATCTTAACTCTAGATCTATCAAGTGCCTAGAGGGATAAAATCTCTCAAGGTGCAAACCTCTCCTCAAGTTTTTCACTCAAAAAATAGGATTACACCTCAAGAGATTTGATCTCTCTAGGCACTTGATAGGTCCAGAGTTAAGATGGATCTAGGCTGGTTTAGATTTTCATTACAACTTAAGCTAAATCTCTTTGAATTAGTCCAGCAAGAATCTGTTGAGATATCAGTCTTAAAAATTGGGCATTTCCATGGAACTTCAAGGAGAGATATGAAATGAAGAAAATTTCTATAAACATAAGCTGCACTGTAATCCTTCTGATATTTTCTCTGTGAATATCAGAAGATCGGGTGGTTGATCCTTTCATTGTTGATTGTGTCAATTGCGTTGTTAAGGATATCAATAGGAGATGACACAGATAGAGATTGTATGAACTCTGTCGACCTTGATAACCAAGTATTCCAACGTCGTGCAACAACAAGGTTTGAGTGTTGCATAATTTTCAGGGGACTTTTGTTAGATATTTTAGTTGACAAACACATTATGCGTTTTGTTTGTTATAAAATGGTGGTTGTTATGGTTACTAGCATGTTACATGGGAAACGAAATTAGAAATAAAACAATTGGTTATTAGTAATCTATAGAGCTCACGGGACATTTAAATGAACATAGTTTTTAAGATCAATACTTACTAGGAAAGCTAGATTTCAACCAAAACAGAGTATGAAACATAGTCCTCGAGTTCATGAAAATACATAGAAAAGGCTACAACATAAGAATCAAGAGGAAAACAGGGTTCCCACCACCATGATCATATCGGTCACATCCTTATTACTTTTTTAAACCTAGAATTGCACTAGTCTCAATGTGAGTCATTTAACCTTCAATATCCAATAACCCAATTTAGTCAGAATTTTCTCTTATGTTGGAAATAGTAAATTACTCCCACATGTAGTGCATTTTATATTAATAGTTCGAGTTAATCTGAGTCAGCGTGAGTTAGTGTGATTTTGCATGGACAAGTTAGCGAGAGTTGAATAAAATCCCTTACAAATAACATAATTCCATATTTAGTAAGTTATGGATTTATATACCGGTGGTTGGGTCATTGTGAGAGGTATGAGGCCAAAATATCCAAGAGTCTCAGCTCGTTAATTATGTATGTGATAAGTTGTATGAATAGAATTGCGTTTGTGTGTTAATCTTCATTTCCTCCTCTCCGCCTTTCCATCATCTTGTGTGTCATTATGTTTTTATAAAACATTTCCTACAAGTACTTTCAACCGCCAATATTTTGTAAATGTACGAGTTCTTGTTTACACTCCTTTTTGTAGTGTCTAATATCCAAGTTGCAAGTTCTGCCATCAATTTTAGTTTGGTGAGACTCTCCCACTCTTTTGTAACATCATTCTCCATAGCTTTGAACTCACTCTGCACCTTGCAAAGGGTTTGGTTATGTTAAAGCGAAGAAAATGTCTCATCCCTAAACTAAGAACATGAACAACCCATAGCATAATTTCCCCCTCCCATGCAACAACCAACTCATTGATGGACAATGGAATTTTGAGGAAAGTAGTGTGTAGGGCTAAAGGACCAAAGATCTGAAGGCCATAGAGGATGTAGACAAGGGAAAACATTTAAGTCACTTGTATATTTATGTAGTTCATAAACCTCAATTAAAATGTACAAACTCCATAAAATTAACTTTAGAGAGAGTAGGAGGAAAGAGTAGAGGAGGTTGGATGGAAGAATCATGAAGAGAAGGGGGCTAGAGAGAAAAAATTTTGTGATGAAGGAAAAGAGTTGCATGGGAGATACACTGATGAGGATCATCATAAGGCTTTAAGCCACTCTAAAATCCCCCCCCCCAATTGAATTCTCTAGAGGCCCAACCTTCTCATGTGATGGGATGGTGCAAATACATGTGACTTGATGTGAGTATTGGCTAAGGAATATTAGTTAAATTCCCCAAGAAAGCTAGCATTTCAAGTTGAACTAATGACCACGAAAATTATTATTGATCCCCCTTCCACCTCTCATCCCATATTAATTACCCCCATCGAGGAGGGGGTGTATACTCCATGAGAGCTAAGCATGAATCCTTTAAATAAGATGTTGGAAGGGCCTCCCATGAACTATTTGTGAGAGTGAGAGAAATTGAGAAATATTCATTTTTGAGTCTATAATCTAGTTGATTACTTTGTCATCTTATAGAGGAGGTAAAACCACTAGTATATTCAATACCAAGGCTTATAATTAAGAAAATAATGTCAAACAATGGGAAATATTAGTCAAAGTTTATTCATGAGAGAGTTATTTGATCACATAGATTGTCAACCGAGAAATTCCTTCAATATAGAGCTTACTAATTTGTCGTTGTATGGTATAAATTAGGCTAAGATATAAATCATATAGCTTCATTAAATTTTTGTTATTAACCATCATCGAGTCCACATAAATGTGGGAGATTATTCCAAATTCATTTCGAAAGATGCCCCCAAAACTGTTCGTGCCCAAGTAACCTTTCAAAGCTCCATCAAAATTTAGTTTAACAAGCCATTGGAAGGGAGAGATTAATGAAGTGAGGATAGGGCCTTCTAAATAAAGTGAGGAACTACCATAACCCCTTCAGGGAGCTACAAGCCATTCAGGATCTATGATCATAATCTGGATTATGCACAAAAATTAGCTCAAAAATTAAAGTGCTCAGAATTTCACGAAACTAGATTCAAAGTGACCGGCTCGTTGCAAGGAATTCAACGCAACTCATTTCATTCAAAACCGAGTTCAGATGAAGGAATTATGGTCTAATCATTGCCATTTAGAACAAACAAATTTTTATTAAGAAATTGCACAACAGGTAAAGGCTGATGACAAGGCAGCCCAGTTAGCATTCAAGGAATCTTCTTCAGTTTTAGTCCAATGGGACTGTGATAAGTATCACTTTGGGATTCGCCAGTTTGGTTTGTGAAGGTGAAACTTGTCCAATGACCTCCTAAGGTTGAATTTGGGTTTATGATATTATGTGTTGGAAATTTCTATTTTTTTAATTGGTTAAGGTTAGATTAATGTATATATATTATATATATTATATTTTATATGATTTTTTTTTAATATCGTATATATATATATATATATATATATATATATATATATATCAAATCTTAATTAATTAAAATATAAAATTTTTAAAACTCCACACATATATACATTTCAAATTCAAAATTTTATAATGGTTGGAGCGTTAAAGTTTATTACCATATAATTCGAATGGCGTGTATGAATTGAGTTACAAAAATGTGAAGGAGGGGGTCGAGGCCAGGTTTGAACCCATGACCTCCCCCCGAAGAACTATGCCTTCACCATTGGGCCATGAGCCCTCTACGTTGAAATGTATTGATATAAAATTTTATTTGATGTCTATCCAGGTCCCGATGGCGGAGGAGAGGAGTGGGCTAGCCCTCCTCCACGTGACCGCAAGCATGTGACCACGTTTTAGCCTTCCACTAAGAAGATTTTTAAAGTGCACTTATCCACCTGTTAACTGTGGATTAAGCCTTAATCAATTTCCTCCTTAATTAGCAGCACTTTTGGCGGAGCTGATATTTTCGAAGATTCCACCAAACTTGTCAGAGTTAACTCCAGTTTTATTTGGAGGAGAAATTGGGGGAAATTTGTTTTTGCCATATTTGAGTGAATTTTGGACCAATTTTTGCTCATGGATAGTCATTCTTAGTTAATTTGCATGATCTAAGTCAATTGGAACAAAATTTAGAGTCAGTGAAGCTCATATACTATTATTTTTGGCACGTTGAATAGTTTTGAAGCGTAGGGCCACCAAGAGGGTAGGCCATGCCCAGATTAGCTGAAGGTCATTTTTAGTGAGTGAATAGTCAATTTTTAATGTATTTTACACCCTGAACAGAGTGGTATATTTTATAGAGGCATTAGAGCACATATGAAGGTGCTTTTTTATCTTTTAAAATTAAACAAGCCCATGGCCACCGGTGTTGGAGATCAAGCCTAGAGGAGTTCGTAACCGAATTCAGAGATTGGATAGTCATTTTTGGGGTTTTCATGTCTTATGAACCAAATGGAACAATGAGAAAATAAATTGGATCATCATAGATGCTTCTAATAATAATATTGACTCATAATCCCAAGAGGGCCTAGCTAGTTAAAGAAGTTCCATGGATATGTAGCCCAGAAGGGGTGAACTCCATCATCATCCATTGTGTTATGTGATTGTTGTGAGTTATTTTACTGCATTTCATTTTCTGTTTATGAGTTTTAAAAGTCTAATTAACTCATAATTACATCACAAAAGATGCATGAAACTTGACAATTTAACCCCTTCACAAATGGTTAAATGAGACGATCCTTAAACACATTTTTAATATTGACGAGGCAACTTGCATAGCAATAAAAAAATTTCCCATATTTAGATCTAGTTAGTATCAGAGCTCAAAAAAAGTTTAGATCATTTTAGTCAAGGTTAGCTAATTATTCTATAGCTATTGGTTGTTGAATTTGTGCAAGGGGAATTTAAAAATTTTCCAAGTTTGTGCGTGAAGGAAAAGAAGTCAAGATTAAGATCTGAAGAACTTAAATCACAACAAAGAATATTTGTATGCATTGCATGTGTGATGGGAGCTTCATTAAGTGGTGCTTCTAGTCTATCTTCCTTATAAAAACTCTTTGATAAAGATATGTTGCAGAAACTCTACATCATGATTGACAGGATGCAAGAGAAGTATGAAGATAGGAGGGAGAGCAGTATACTTCAAGAGCAGTTTATTTCCATGAAGGAAGAGAAGCTAAGCTTCTTCAAAATATGCATGAGATGGAGACTCAGCTCCATATTCAAAATGAGAACCTTGAAAGGATGCATGAGATGGAGACTTAACTCCATATTGGCAAGGAAGCCTTAGCCAAGCATGTACTTGAAAAAGAGGTACGAAATTCAAGTTTATGTTAAATTTCCTATCACGATGAATGTGTAGGTGATTTTTAAAGACATACTAGAGGAATAGGGTCCAAATTATTGATGAAGATGGGCTATGAAGGTAAATTATTTGGAAAACATGCACAAGGCATAGTTGAGCCAATTGTTGTTGAGGAAAGCCCTAAGTATTGGGCTTTTGGTAATGGACAAGATGATGGAGAAAGATATAAATCCAAGAAGGCACATGAAGGTGTTCCAAGAATGATTTTCATTTCATGTTAATTACCTCAAGCTTATGAATATTGTGTTCATAAGGAATGCAAAAGTTTTACACCCACTTTGCAAGAAGGTGCTCATAAGCATGCCACTAGTGAGAATGGAGAACAAGAGGATGTTGAAAGCTCTACAGTCATTGAATACATTGTTTTTATTCCAAAGAGAGCCATTACCTCATCAAATTCACCTCCTCTAGAAGGTGACAAAGGTTAAATTTCAAGGTATAAATATGCTTTTAATCAAGTTGCTTTTCATTATGATAAACATGGCAAATTCTCACATAAGATTTGGAGAAAAGTTGCATGTTCCTTTTGTGGTTTGGATAACCATAATGTTTGAAGGTGTTGGAAGAAAATAGCTAGGTATAGGAAACTTTTGAAAAAAAGGAAGCAGAAAGTTGAAGAGAAAGCAAACCATGCTGAAACAAAGAGGCAAATGTTTTTCATTCAATGCCATAAGCAAGGTCATCTTGTAGACAAGTGTTGGACTTTGTATCCAGCAAGTCATCCATGACATTTGAAGAAGGTGGAAAAAGAGAATGGTAAGAATGAAAAAGAAGATTACATAATTGATGTAGGTAAAAATGATTCACATGATGATGAAGTGCAGCCAAAAGAAGCGCCACTGAAATGGTTTTTTCTTTTACATTGCATGTTGCATGTTTACGCCAAGAAGATATTTGAAAATTGAGTATGTTGACTCACTTTATTGCAGAAACAATTGTTCATTTCAGCTTTAAGTACATGTACATATGAATGGAGTTCTTGTACTTATGATTGTACTTGTGAGATAGTTGAAGAATTGTATACATGCATGAGAGTTTGTGTGTATGAACATTAGAATTTTGATAATTTCATTGGGCTTGAACATGCATGAGTAATTGACATGTGTTGGTCGATTTCTTTGTGTAACATGTATATTGTCAACTTGGGAGTGTTAATCATTTGCACATGCATGAGTGTCGACAAGTGTTGATCAATTGTGTGTTGCATGCATGTCATATTCACCTAGAAAAGTTGATTTTGTCTTGAAAGAGGGAAAGGATATGTTGACAAAGTGTTTCCATGATGTGAAATTCTTTTTGTTTTGGGAAAAGAATCGTCAAGTTGTTTCACATGCTTATGCTTCACTTGGGAGTCAGTCATTTGAAGAGGCATGTTTTTTTCGATTTGTGTTTGGTCGATGGTTTGTACAAAAAGATGTGAGAGTACATGGTGATGTTCACATGATGTGGAATTGTTTTCTTTGAAGGAGAAAGAGTATATGTTGTCAAGTTGTTTCTTGCATGTGTGTTTTTGAAAAGATGTAAAGAAAATTTACAGCCACTATAGACCATGTTATGTGTTGGCGCCAAGAAGAGAGGTAGATGGAAAATTCATTCTTCTAGATGTGGAATTTGGAACCGTGGAGGTAAAAGAATGGTCATTTATTTTCTTATTTTTACTGATGTTGAAGCTAATTGATGTAGTTCACTCATTATGCAAAGGAGGAAAAAGATTCTCAATGGGAAGGCACTGAGGAGTCGATTTGGTAAAACAAAAGTGTTATATCAGCAAGCAGCCAACAAGTGTTGGATTGGGTTAGCAACAAAAGGACAATAGTGGTTGAAAAGCCAAGCCATTTGCAAGTCAAGGCAATGCATGTTAGTTACCAAGTGGTTGTCAAGGTGATTTCTCCAAGTAGAATCAACACGATAGAACTTGGAAAACAGAAGAGTGTTCAAAACTTATGAGATAACCAGCTTTTGTGGGTCCAAAAGCATGCTAGTGGGAAGGAGTGATCGAAATCTAGATCAGAGGCAAAAATTAGCTCTAAAATGAAAGTGCTCAAAATTTGACCAAATTAGATTCAAAGCGATTGTCCCATCACAAGGAATCGAACACAACTCATTTTGTTGAAAACGGAGTTCGTATGAAGGAGTTATGGTCTGCTAATCACCGTTTAAAATAGATAAACCTTTATTAAAAAATTACAGAACTTGTATAAGCTGATGATATGCCAGCCTAGTCAGCATTCAGGGAATCTTCTTCAGTTTTAGTCCAATGGTACTATGAAAATTTTCACTCTGAGATTCACTAGTGTTGTTTGTGAAGGTGAAATTTGTCCAATGACCTCCTAAGGTTGAATTTGGGTTTATAAAATTATGTGCTGTAAATTTCTAATTTTTTTAATTAATTAAGGTTAGATTAATATATATATATATACATATACATATACATATACATATAAACGTTCACTTGGAATCTGAAATGTATATATGTTTGGAGTTTTAAAAATGTTATATTTGAATTAATTAGGATTTGAATTAAAATAATATATATATATATATATATATATATATATATATGATTTTAATTCAAATCCTAATTAATTCAAATATAACATTTTTAAAACTCCAAACGTATATACATTTCAAATTTCAAGTCAATGTTTATATGTAATCAATTTCCAAATCAACATTAGTATTAAAATATGGTAGAGGCATTATGTGGAGGATTACATATTACATTTTCTAATGGCTGGAGTGTTAAAGTTTATTACCATAGAATTTGAATGGTGTGTATGAATTGAGTTGCAAAAAAGTGAAGGAGGGGGTTGAGGTTGGGTTTGAACCCATGACCTCCCCCCAAGAACTATGCCTTCACCATTGGGCGATGAGCCCTCTACATTGAATTGTATTGATACAAAATTGTATTTGAGGTCTATGTCGGCCCTGATGGCAGAGGAGAGGAACGGGCCAACCCTCCTCCATGTGACCGCAAGCATGTGACCACGTTCCAGCCTTCCACTAAGAGGATTTTTAAAGTGTGCTTATCCACCAGTTAACTATGGATTAAGCCCTAATTAGTTTCCTTCTTAATTAGCGGCACTTTTGGTGGAGCCTCTATTTTCAGATATTCCACCAAACTTATCAGAGTTAACTCTAGTTTTCCAGATTTGGAGGAGAAATTGGGGGAAATTTGTTTTTTACCATAATTGAGTCAATTTTCGACCACTTTTTGCTCAACGATAGTCATTCTTAGTAGAGTGGCATAATTGGAATCCATTGGAACAAATTTCAAAGGAAATGGAGCTCATATACGGGTATTTTTGTCACGTTGAATAATTTTGAAGCCTAGGGCCACCAGGAAGGAAGTTCATGCCCAGTTCAGCCGAAGGCATTTTTTAGTGAGTGAATAGTCAAATTTTGATGTATTTGATATTATGAATAGAGTGGTATAGTTTACAGATGCTTTGGAGTAGATAGAAATTTTCATTTTTCACTTTGGAGATTAAACAAGCCCATGGCCACCGGTGTTGGATGTCAAGCTTAGAGGAGTTGGTAACCAAAATCGGATATTGGATAGTCATTTTTTGGGTTTTCATGTCTTTAGAAGCCAATGGAATAGTCATAAAATACATTCGATCATAACAGATGCTTGTAATTAGACTTTTGACTCATCATACTAAGAGGGCCTAGCTAGCTAAGGTAGGTCCATGGAGATGTAACCCCAGAGGGGTGAACTCCATTATACTCCATTGTGTTATGTGATTGTTGTGATTTATTTTACTGCATTTAATCTATTGTTTATGAGTTCTAAAAATATAATTAACTCATAATTACCTCATAAAAGACACATGAAACTTGACAATTTAACCCCTTAACAAATGGTTAAATGAGACGACCCTTAAACACATTTTTAATACTGATGAGGGAGCTTGCATAGCAATAACAAGTTTTCCCATTTTTAGATCAAGTTGGTATCGAAGCTCAGCAAAAAAATTTCACATTTATGTAAGGTTATCTAATTCTTCTATAGCTATTGGTTGTTGAATTTGTGCAAGGAGAATTTAATAGTTTTCCAAGTTTATGTGTGAAGGAAAAGAAGTCAATTTTGAGATATGAAGAACTAAAATCACATAAAATAAGTTTTGTATGCATTGCATGTGTGATGGTAGCTTTAGTAAGTGATTCTTCTAGTCTATCTTTCTTATAAAAACTCTTTTCTAAAGAGACGTTGCAGAAACTCTACATCATGATTCATAGGATGCAAGAGAAGTATGAAGATAGGCGGGAGAGCAGTATACTTCAAGAGAAGGTTATTTCCATGAAGGAAGAGAAGTAATAGCTTCTTGAAAAGATTCATGAGATGGAGACTTGGCTCCATATTGCAAATGAGAACCTTGAAAGGATGCATGAGATGGAGACTTAACTCCATATTGCCAAGGAAACCTTAGCCAGGCATGTGCTTGAAAAAGAGGTATGAAATTCAATTTTATCTTCAATTTCCTCTCAATATGAATGTGTAGGTGCTTTTGAAAGACACACTAGAGGAATAGGGTCCAAATTATTGATGAATATGGGCTATGAAGGTAAAGGATTGGGCAAACATGCACAAGGCATAGTTAGCCAATTTTTGTCGAGGAAAGGCCTAAGTATTGGGGTCTTGGTTATGGAAAACATGATGGAGAAAGCTCTAAAGCCAAGAAGGTACATGAAGGTGTTCTAAGAAGGACTTTCATTTCATGTTCATTACCTCAAGCTTGTGAAGATTGTGTTCATGAGGAATGCAAAAGTTTAACACCCACTTTGCAAGAAGGTGCTCATATACATGCAGCTAATGAGAATGGCGAAAAAAAGGATGTTGAAATCTCTATAGTCATTGAATTCATTGTTGGAATTCCGAAGAGAGCCATTACCTCATCAAATCCACCCCCTCAAGAAGGTGACAAATGTGAAAGTTCAAGGTATAAATATTCTTTTAATCAATTTTATTTTGATTATGATTGATCTGAAATGATTTCTAGTTATTTTTGTGCTAGTGTCATATCAAATATAATTGTTTCTTTTCTTACTTTTACTTATTCTTCTTAGGTTTGTTTATGAGCATGTGATTGTCAAATCAGGATGCTTGGTGAAATTATGTGTTTGTCATAAACTTAGAAAGCATAATTTTAAATGACTGAATAATATCAATTATAAAATAGCAAACACACATAATAGAGATTAACACACATAATTTTGATAAAGGATTTCACCCCTCCTGGGCTACATCTCCTTGGTACAACTTCATAGTGTGGGCCTTTGTATTAGCTTCAAGTGTGCTAAAATTGTTGTTATAAGCTTCAAATCCTCTTCGAACCTCTTCCAATGAGTTTAAACATCATAAGCCCCTAGAAATGACTATTTTTTTGCTGAATTTGGACTTTAGATGTTATGGCAATGACCCCAACACCTGGTGGCCCTAGCCTTCAAAAATCTTCAAATGCACTAAAACCCCTGTAGACGACCTTTTTTGCCTCTACAACCTGCTTCATTAAGTTCCCAGCATGTCAATTAGCCTAGAATGCCTCTTCCTGAGCTTTGTTTGAGCAAAAATTCAATGCGTTATGACAAAAACCACTTCTCCCAGGTTTTCTCCAGTAAAACTAGAGTTCTGCTAGCTAACTTTCCAAATTTGGAAATTCCGCCTTAAAAGGCACTGCCACTATCTTTGCCGCCAGATTAAAATGGGATTAAATTAAAGTTAAGTCGCACTTATCTTAACGATAAGCAGACTTTAATACAGTTTTATCGCTAGGAGAAATTTGCAATAAAGCTCGAATTAGTTTAACATTAATCTGGATCATCATCATCAATCATGCATTAAGTACACTTAACAATCCCGCCATTCTATTTGTCGGAGCCCTTGGTCTTCGGTAAATGGTTTCATGGGAGGGGGTTGTCCTCCTCCAGCCCCCAACTCTGGTGTTGTATGAATTCAAATATATGCAACATCCTCTATGGTTAAGAAACATCAGATAGAGGAGTTAGTAAATGGTGCGGGCAGTAGGCGGAAGGTCAGGGGTTCGATCCCGACCTCCCGAAATATATTTTGTCAAATGCAACTCTAGCCGACCCACCATATTTTCCACTGCGACCATATATAACCTTGCCACATTGTTAGTTAGCCCCGTCTCTAGCTTTGCTAGGATCCACCTTAAATAGTTGTCTTTCCAAATATAGTTGTCTCCAAACTATTACTAGGATCACCTCCACACTTAGTTAGGTCCGATGACCTACAGTTTCAAACCATAGGTTTGTAATATATATAATATCACTTTGATCACATAAATTCGAACCTTAGAAATAAAACAAAGTCCAACCTACCATACCATGGTATGCCATGGGGCGGTACGTGGCATGTCACGTGGCCCTTCCCCATTGGTTGTAATTCCACCACCATAAAATATTTCCAAGATAATAAAATTCAAACTTATACTTAGGGAAAAAAGACATCTCTTCCTAGTCATCATTGCCAAATCTGGTGGTGCCACTTAGCACAGTGCCATTGGTTGTTTCTGGAGGATATTCCCTATGAAGCTGAATCTACTGGCCACATCATCCCCGTACCTGTTCTGCTTCTTTTTTGTCTGTTTTGGAAAAAAAACAGCATACCATAACTCACTCATACGAACAAAAATTTAGATGAAACAAGTTTCTCCAGGATCTTGGCGACAAAATCTATCAGGTCGTTCAGGTTCGAAGCAATTTCGAGCATTTTCAATTTTTAGCTAAAATTGAGCCTTAGATCAATGATAAACATGGAAAATTCTTGCATAAGATTTGGATAAAAGTTGCATGTTCCTTTTGTGATTTGGATAACAATAATGTTTCAGGTTTTTGGAAGAAGATATCCATGGACAGGAAAATTTTGAAGCAAAGGAAGTAGAAAGCAAAAGACAAAGAAAACCATGCTAAAAAGAAGAGGCAATTGTTTTCCACTCATTTCCATAAGCAAGGTCATATTGTAGACAAGTGTTGGACTTTGTATCCAGCAAGTCATCCATGACATTCAAATAAGGTGGAGAAAGAGAAGGGAAAGAATGGAAACTAATATTCCATAATTTATGTGGGTCAAGATGATACACATGATGATGAAGTGCAGCCGAAAGAAGTACCACTCAAATGGTTTATTCTTTTACACTACCTGTTGCATGTTTACACCAATAAGGTGATTGAAAGTAGAGTATGTTGACTCGTTTTATTGCAGAAAAAAAACAGTTCATTTCAGCTTTAATTAAATGTACATATGAATGGATTCCTTATACTTATGATTGTACTTGTGAGAGAGTTGAAGAATTGTATACATGTATGAGAGTTTGTGTGTATGAACAGTGGAATTTTGATGATTTCATTTTTCTTGAACATGCATGAGTAATTGACATGTGTTGGTCAATTTTTTAGTCTAACATGTATATTTTCAACTTTAGAGTGTTGATCATCTACACATGCATTAGTGTTGACAAGTTTTGATCGATTGTGTGTTGCATGCTAATGTAGGAGCATCAAGCTAAATTTTCATTATTTATTTGTGTCATTTAGCAGATGAGGTTTTATTTATTTATTTTATAAATTATGTACATTTTAAAAATAGTTTGAGAGAAAATGTGAGTGTGAGGATTATTGTAAATATTCTTTTAATAAATTGAGGATATGAGTGGAGTTGAGTTTTGTAGATAATTTAGGGATCAAGAATTCGTTCAATGGAAATCAGTTGAGTCAAATAAGGGATAAATCTATTTCAGATTTTGGTTGAGGTTTGTGTGGAGAAAATCGTGGATTGGAATTAATCCATAATTGTGTATAAATAGGAGGATTGTGTCAGGATGGAAAACAATGAGGAATACAGAGAGAAATAGAGAGAATTGGTGTGAGAGTTTTTGAAGAGGCCGAGAACCGAGAGGCCCACAAATGTAAAATTTGGGTAATTGGTTTGAATCTGAATTTCGTGTGTTATTGTATACTAGTATTTTTGGTTGTGTGGGCTCTCTCTTCTTTGTATATGTATTTGAGATGCATTAAAATGTGGGTTCTAATGAATAATTTGATGAATTTTCCATGTTAAGGAAACACACACTTTATTATGCGCAAGGATCTGTTTTATTGCAGAATCCCTGCATCATTTGGTATCAGAGCTAATTTCATCCATGGGTTGTGACAGTGACGAGTAAGGTAATGTGTGTGTTTCCAATCAATTGTAAAGGTCGATTGTGGAAACTCCTTCGCAGGGTATGAGGAATCAAGCCCATATAAATTCTGAGCTTGCGCGGTGGTCAACATTAATGGTGATGAAATTATTTGCTATGATATATGATTTTAAATGATGGCCAATCGAAGATTGTTAAAGTATCTTTCAACATTTAAATAACCATTGATCTTTATTTTCTGTGGCATTATTTTCATCATTTTCTGATTAATTTCCGTTCTAAAAGTTTTCTACATATTTATAGAGGATCTGAACCTGTGGAATATATGAGAGCAGCTGGGCATTCTTGTGCATTGTGAGGAGGTGGATCTACACAACAGTCTACATTTTGAGGCAAGTGGTCTGTGAAGCGGGCTATTGAAGCAGTTTTTAGGTCTGATTCCATGAGGATTTTTAAGCAGTGCAGAGATAGGGGATCATTCTCTGACCCTATATCATGGATAGTGGGAGATCCTTGCTGAGAAGATAAGAGGCAGTTGTTGGACTACCCATTCTAAACATTGAAATTGGAATCAATTTGCTGAGATCCATCGCTGGAGTTGAGAACCATCACTCGTAGCAACGATCATCAAGACCACATGAAGTTAGAATCCATGCTTAGGCATCATCAGTCTGGTGTATGTGTGAGCTGCTGCGCGAGGTAGTTGGTGTATGTGTTCGGGTGGTTCTAAGTGCGGGAACTGGAGATTGATTAGGTTGTAATGTGGAGATCGATTGAGGAAGCAGAACCTAAAGACACCTCCAAGCAGCAAGACATCTGCCCAACATTTCTATAGAAGATGCACTGTGTAGCACGGGCTTCTAACAGTGCTTACAAAGGCCGATTGAAGTAACGCAGAAGCATCCAAAGCAACATTGCTCTTTCGTGTGGTAACGTTTTCCTTAAATTTTGTATTTACGTTGCCAGCATTTGGGTTATGGGCATATAACAGAAATTACAAACCATTGTTTTGCATTAGGTGTAAAATGCGGAGTCGTATCCACTTCTTTGTGAATCACGACCTGAATGGTAATTGTTTATTTAAGTATCATGCTCTATTTGTAGCAGAGTGGTAGACGTTGACTAGTACACTTTTTCTGTGGAGTTCTAGCCAAGATTCACCATACTCTTTTGATCTTCGATAACTTATTCTAGAGCAGAGGAGGAACCAAGCTAAATCTCTTTGCAGCAAAGAGAAGAGAAGATTGTAGAAAGCGTGTGAAGATTCATGGAAGTAGAGGTTGTGTGGAGCGTTTGGACTAGAATTGTGTGCAGCATAAATATGAGCATGGAACTATTTAAGCGTGGAATCGACGAACTAAGCGTGCTGCTCTTTGTATTGTAATCAAAGCTAAAGATCGTTTGAGAGCAGCAGAGGCATGGTATAAAAATTAATTTTCATTGATTTATGTTATGATATTGTTAGGAGAAACTTCATTGCAATATCGTGAAAGAAACTACGCGGAACATCACAATGGAGAGGATATTTCACTTTTTAATATTAAAGTGTTTTGGGTCAACGAAAGAGATCACATATTTAAATGGAATGAAGAGATCATATGGTAACAAAATAATATGTTAGAGGAAAAAAAATTGCGCACTAAATGTTGATGTGTAAATATGATTCGAGCATGGTTATGGCATACAATTTTTGAGGTCATGATAACTGTGATCTACATAAAGGATGCAGAAAAGGAAGCAATAGAAGACAACAAAAGCATGGTAAATGTCGGGCAAAGGTATGTTAAGTAAAATTTTGGGACGAGCATATTATATGTTGACATTTTTTCTTAACCAAAATCGAAATTATAGATAATTATTTTTGCGGGAATGATTTATATATATGTCAACATGCTCAGAATTGAAGTGAAAATGTTTTAAATGCGGATGTATAAGGGTTTATCACCACAACAGTTTTAAAGGAAACTAAGTTTCGCTTATATGAATGGAAAAGGAGAATGCACTATCTTGAGTGATATAAAGAGAAGCATGCATTTTTATAATATACGAGGTGGTTTATTATGCATAGTGTGGGTTCTTCGTAGTTTTGGCTACGTCATTTTGGATCAAGACATGTAGTTGGAAATGGGAGAATTATTTTGATTTGTGTTTAAGGTTGAAAACACAAATAAACCACAATTGCTTGATCTTGTAAAATCCTTGTTTTACCATCATATGGTGGCGCCTAAGAAGGTGTAGTTCAGGATGGGCACAATGTACGAGTTGTACATTATTCATCAAAGAGGTTGAAAACATGAAAAGCTTGTTCTCTGTACACAGGTGAAGAGATGTGAATTGATGTAAAATTTATAATGTGCGGTTGTATGGTGCATGAAAGTGTAGCAAAAATGTTTTAACTAAGATGATGAGCTTATGGTATGAAGGGAATGCGAATATTCATAGTGACAGACGACACAGAAGAGTGAAATCCAGAGAGTTGAAATTGCAAAGAGAAGGTTTATTAATAACCTTGAAGGGAGCATAAGGTATGACCATTCATTTCGAAGAGGTATTTTTGACTGTTGAAAATTAAATGGTTTTTTTATTTTCACCATAAAATAAATCTTGGGAAAGTGGATTGCATTTTGATTTAAAGGCTTCAGTATCATGTGAAGTGATAATGGGAAACTTACGATATTTTCATCAGGATGGAGTATGAGAGAGATTGAATATTTTACATCATGAAAATGTATTAAGGGTGGATGTTCATTGGTATGTTGTATAACTTGAATTAGAGTCAAAATATCCACTATTGTAATTATTGGGTTAAGCCTTAAGTAAAATCAGATGTTAAGGTCAAATGAAAATTTGGTTAGTTTGAGTCAAGTTAAACCATTGATTTATTGTACAAGATGGTGTATTTTTAATCCAAGATGAAGAGTTGATATAAAGTCTGCAGTCAAAGAGTCGTAAGCCAAGTCAAAGGTTTGAATGTAATTGGGTGCATGATCGGTGAAGCCCGATACCCAAAGAGTTGGTCATTGTAACAACAACATTAGTGAAGTTTTTGTGTTGCAGCAAACAGGAGCAAGAGAGTTACCATAAATAATTCCAAGGCAGAGAACTGAAAGTGATCAAGCATAGGAAGAGAGCTTGTATTGCTGAATGGAAAGTATGGAGGCTTGTTGAAAAGAGGATTCGAATGAAATCCACATGTGAACAGATGGAATTCACAAAGGAGGAGAAGATGACTAGTGTTAGTGATTTTAGAGGTTCTGAGAATGACCGCAGCAGAAGAAAGAAGAAGGAAGATGCCAAGGCAAGTGGCATACGAAAGAAGTTGACTGATGAAGAGTATGAGAGGGAGAAAGTTGAGATATAAATTCACCTTTAGTTATTGATGGAATTGTTGCAGAGAAATAAAGACCAGAGACATGGTTGGACCATGAGGAAGAAAGTGAAGAGGCAGAGGCTACATGCAAAGAGGGAATAGCAGGTAAACATATAGTTGAAAGAAGAGCTGAGGAAGCTCTAGCAGATGATGAGTATGTAAATGAGATGTGAAGAACTCAGAGAGGCTAAGTTGAAAATGGATGTTTCCATTTGTGGCCCAGAATAAGGTGAAATTCTGGGTGAAGAGATCAATGAGGAAGATCTCATGAACTATTGGAATAGTTCAGAACAATTTGAAGATGTGTTGATAAGAGAAGCAGATGAGGCTATGAAGCCTTGCATTTATAAATCTCATAGTGTGTGTATGTTTGTAGGATGTGCGGAAGATGGTGGAATTTTTGGTGAAACTGTCACAGAGATGAATGAAACTCTTAAGGTGAAGTATGAAGGAGAATGCCTTTCAGAGGAATAAGGTACTAATTTGTTGTAGTAGGAAGAAAACATAAATGAATTCTTGTTTGTTGTAAGACAGCTAATTGAAACTGTTATGGAGCAGAAGCATAATGAAAATGTCGAAGTGATATTCCAAGGAGTTAAACAAACGAATTTGTTTAATGAAATTGCTGATAGAATTTTGTAATGTGATGATACAGAAACTAGGATAACTCAAGAGGATTTCCAGAAGAAGAATGAAGTTGGGAAAGAAGGTTTTGGTGAAATGTTGGAAAAATTTCACATGGAAATAGAGTTCTTGGAACAATGGCTTAAGGAACCTAAAGGGTAGATTAAACTTGCAGAACGTGGTACAGAAGAGATTACAGTTACTGTGTCTGATAGGGATGAAATGTTTTTAACATTTAAAGAGTTGAGTGAATGATATAACTTTTCAAATGATAATATGGTTGTAGATTCAGAAGGAAAAATTAATAAATATGATGTTGAAATTGGAGTAATTGAGTAGAAAGTATTTGGAGATGAGATGAAAGATCAGGAGCAACAAGAAAGTTATGTCTTTAGAGATATAAAGGAAACAGAAGTATTGAACCAACAGGAAAAATATGAAAGAAACCAGCAATTCAAAATAGGATCTACTGAAATCCAAGAAGTCTATGATGGGATATTGGTGCTTGAGGCATCAAAAGAGGCTGAAAGGTCTTATCTTTTTAAAACTAATAGTTTGTTGATGAATGCAGTTACAACATTGGATAAGAAATTTGTTACTATAGGAAAAATCAATGACTATAGTTGTGATCAAGGAGAATTCCTTGATTATTCTTCATTGCAGTTGGAGACAAAAGAATCAAACAAAGAGGAATTCCTCCGAGGAATTGATCGCTCAATTTTGATTGACAGAGTGAGTGATGTTGGTGATGAATTACAAAAGGGAGTTGATACTTTAAAAGACCAGCAACAGAACAAAGTTTGGAATCTTGGAGGGAACAAGTCATCGAGACTTGTGGCTGCTGCATTATTACAGAAAAGCGACAGACCTCATAGACATGAGTATATGGAAACTTCTCTACATGGGGAGTCTGATGCAGGAACATCAAGCTAAATTTTCATTATTTATTTGTGTGATTTAGGGGATGAGGTTTTATTTATTTATTTTATAAATTATGTACATTTTAAAAATAATTTGAGAGAAAATTTGAGTGTGAGGATTATTGTAAATATTACTTTAATAAATTGAGGATATGAGTGGAGTTGATTTAGGTAGATAATTTAGGGATCAGGAATTCCTTCAATGGAACTCAATTGAGTTGAATAAGGGATAAATCTATTTTAGATTTTGTTTGAGGTTTTTGTGGAGAAAATAATGGATTGGAATTAATCCATAATTATGTATAAATAGGAGGATTGTGTGAGGATGGAAAATAGTGAGGAATACAGAGAGAGATAGAGAGAATTGGTGTGAGAGTTTTTGAAGAGGCCGAGAGCCAAGAGGTCCAAAAATGTAAAATTCAGGTAATTGGTTTGAATCTGAATTTCATGTGTTATTATATACCAGTATTTTTGGTTGTGTGGGCTCTGTCTTCTTTGTATATGTATTTGAGCTGCATTAAAATGTGGTTTTTAATGACGAATTTGATGAAGTTTCCATGTTAAGGTAACATACACTCTATTATGCCCAAGGATCTATTTTATTGCAGAATCCCTGGATCACATGCATGTCATATCATCTTGGAAAAGTTCATTTTGTCTCCAAATATGGAAAGGAGATGTTGACGAAGTGTTTTCATGATGTGAATTTTTTTTTGTTAGAATCGTCAAGTTGTTTCACATGCTTATGCTTGACTTGAGAGTCAGTATTTTGAAGAGGCATGCTTTTTTCAAATTGTGTTTGGTCGATGGTTTGTACACCAAGATGTGAGAGTACATGGCAATGTTCACATGATGTGGAATTAGTTTCTTTGAAGGAGCAAGAGGATATGTCATCAAGTTGTTTCTTGCATGTGTGTTTGTGACAAGATGTCAAGAAAGTTTCCAGCCATTATAGACCATGTTATGTGTTGATGCCAAGAAGAGAAGGAGATGGCTAATTCATTCTTCCAGATGTGGAATTTGGAACCATGGAGGTAAAATAATGGTCATTTATTTTCTTATTTTTACTGATGTTGAAGCTATTTGTTGTAGTTCACTCATTATGCAAACGAGGAACAAGATTTTTAGTGGGAAGGCACCAAGGAATAGATTTTGTACAACAAAAGTTTTATATCAGTAAGAAGCCAACAAGTGTTGGATTGGGTCAGCAACAAAAGGATAATAGTGGTTGAAGAGTCAAGCCATTTACACGGCAAGGAAAGGCATGTTAGTGACCAAGTGGTTATCAAGGAGATTTATACAAGTATAATCAAGATGATAGAACTTTGGAAACAGAAGTGTGGTCAACACTTATGAGATAACCATATTTTTTGGGTCCAAAAGCATGTTAGTGGGAAGGAGTGATTGGATTCTGGATCAAGGGAAAAAATTAGCTCAAAAATGAAAGTTCTTAGAGTTACACCAAAATAGATTCAAAGCAACCGTCCCATCGCAAGGAATCCAATGCAACTCATTTCGTTGAAAGTCGAGTTCGAATGAAGGAGTTATGGTTTGTTGATCACCGTTCAGAACAGATAATGTTTTATTAAAAAAATGAAAAACAGGTATAGGCTGATGACATGGTAGCCCAGTAAGCATTCATGGAATCTTATTTAGTTTTATTCCAATGGGACTGTGACAAATGTCACTCTGGGATTCTCCATTTTGGTTTGTGAAGGTGAATTTGTCCAATGAACTCCGAAGGTTGAATTTGGGTTTATGATATTATGTGCTGGAAATTTCTATTTTTTTAATTAACTAAGGGTAAATTAATGTATATATATATTATATATATACATATAATATTTTATCTTGTTATATATATATATATATATATATATAAAATTCAAATCTTAATTAATTAAAATATCACATTTTTAAAACTCCACACATATATACATTTCAAATTCCAAATCGACGTTAATATTACACTATGGTGGAGGCACTATGTGGAGGCTTACATATTACATTTTATAATGGTTGGAGCGTTAAAGTTTATTACCATATAATTCGAATGGAGTGTATGAATTGAGTTGCAAAAATTTGAAGGAGGGAGTCGAGGTCGAGTTTGAACCCGTGATCTCCCCCCCCCCCAACACCCCCCAATAACTGCGCCTTCACCATTGGGCCATGAGCCCTCTACATTGAAATGTGTTGATACAAAATTTTATTTGAGGTCCATGCATGTCCCGATGGCGGAGGAGAGGAGGAGCGGGCCAACACTCCTCCACGTGACCGCAAGCATGTGACCACGTTCTAGCCTTCCATTAAGCAGTTTTTTAAAGCGTGTTTATCAACCACTTAATTGTGGATTAATCCATAATTAATTTCCTCCTTAATTAATGGAGCTTTTGTTGGAGCTTCTATTTTCAGAGATTCCGCCAAACTTGTCGAAGTTAACTCCAGTTTTCCAGATTTGGAGGAGAAATTGGGGGAAATTTGTTTTTTCCATAACTAAGTCAATTTTCAAACATTTTTTTCTCAAGGATAGTAATTATTATCATATTGGCATGTTTTCAATCCATTGGAACAACTTTCAGAGGCAATGGAGCTCATACATGTATTTTTGGCATGTTGAAGAATTTTGAAGCCTACGGCCACCACGAGGGAAGGTCGTGCCCAGATTAGCTAAAGGTTGTTTTCAATGAGTGAATAGTCAATTTTTAATGTATTATGCTATGAACATATTGGTACAGTTTATAGTGCTATTGGAGTACACTTAAAGGTGTTTTTTTCACTTTGTATAATAAACAAGCCCATGGCCACCGATGTTGGAGGTCAAGCCTAGAGGAGCTGGTAACCAAATTCAAAGACATGATAGAAATTATTGGGGTTTTCATGGCTTCGGAAGATAATGGAACAGTCATAAAATCCATTGGAGCATCCCAGATGCTTGTAATCATACTTTTGACTCATAATTCCTAGAGGGCCTAGCTACTTAAAGCAGGTCCATGGAGATGTTGCCGAGGAGGGGTGAAATCCATTATCATCCATTGTGTTATGTGATTGTTGTGATTTATTTTAATGCATTTCATTTTTTGTTTATGAGTTTAAGAAATGTAATTAAATCATAATTACCTCATAAGAGACACATGAAACATGACAATTTAACTCCTTCAAAAATGGTTAAATGAGACGATCCTTAAGCACATTTTTAATATTGATGAGGGTGATTTCACAGCAATAATAAGTTTTCCCATATTCAGATCAATCTATGCCTCTACTAGTGAAGATTGCCAATAATAGGATGACCATGGACACACAATAATGGTATCATGAAGGTTTTCTTAGAGATGGTTTCGAAGGGTCCCTAGAGAGGATCAATATTATTTGAAAATTCTCATTTGTGATTTTTCCGTATCAACTAGAGGAGGAATCCAAGGAGAAATAATAGGTTCTCTTGATAATGGGTTGGAATATTGAGATGGTTTCCAATGAGTGATTGTACTTAGGATGATATATCAATATGAGTCCATTTGTCAAAATAGATATTTTTATTGTTGCAAGAGTTCTTTTGAGAACATGCATTAATTAAAAAAGTGATCATTATCCTCCATATTACACACACACAAAAAAAAAGAGTCTTTTGAACCCTCTTAAAACCATTTTTTCCCATGTTAAGTTTTTTTTGGGCACTAGAAACCAAAAAATTGAGCAACATTTGGCCAAATATTTTTCTTCCATACTTCAGACTAGATTTTCTACTAAGAGAGTTATGTGTGATTCATCTCAATGTACATAATATGCCTCCTTCATGGAAGAAAAACCCTTTAGATTATAGCCCCATCAAAGTTCGTATGGGTCTTTCAATATGGAAATGTGGCACTGCTAAAGAACCTCCCAAAACATGCCCCAATATATGTGGTCTAGAGGTAGATCCCATCGCTCCCATGAGCTCCAATTTCTCCATCAAGTATCATCATAAGCTCCATGTTATTAGTCCATTACAATAAGATTTTTTCTTGATTTCATTATAACACATAGATCTTAAATCTCATTATGATTGACCAATTTAGGAAACTAATACCAAGGTTCATCTAAAAATAACATTTTTGAAATATTTTTGGCCTCACATAAACTATGTTGCTATACGAGATCCTTTTTGTTGCATGTTACGTTCCAAAATGATGATATAAATTGAAATTACTATGTTTGAACTCACGTCTACAATGGTATTTTTCTAACATATTTTCGATTCTATATTTAGTGCCATAGTTCTTGGACTTCTTGTAGACATCGCAACCATTTTATCCCCCATGATGGTGGTGAGAATCTATAGAAAGAAAATATTTTACCATGAGACTAGATTCCACTTTCATTCCCTTGACACTCATCACCATAGAAAATAATGTTAGAGGTTGTGGATATGATGAAAAATTCCTTTAGGAGTAACCATAATGAACAAGATATAGATTGTAAGAGCTTGAATGAATGATTTCAATAGCACCAAATGGCTTGCAATTTTAAGAGAATGGAATGTCTATTTATCCAACATATTGGTTATCTTCTTGATGATGTCATCATAAGTCTTATCCTTAAGGGAGTTATCAATAAGGTAGGTGTCAATATACTATGAAGGAAAACTATAATTGTTATATCCTATTAAGCAAGCAATATGAACCTAAACAATAGGATATGAGTTGAGTAATATATTTTTGACTTGGAAAAATTAATATATATCCTGAATGTTTCCATAAATTCCTCTAGAAATCAACAAAAGGTCAGATTTTGGCGCACTATTGGACATCCCATTCGCATGGTTTAATCACAAAATTGTTGGTGGCATGCAAGATTAGCTTCTCCAAACAAACATAAACCTTTTATTTTACTTTCATTCAGAGTGGTTTTAATGGCTCTACCTAATCATTTTTCTTCCAAGATGAGGAGAAAGGCAACAATGGATACCCATGATGAATGCCCCAAAAGGGTTTGAATATCACTTAAGGAGAACCATTTACAGGAATAGAGAAAAATATACTCAATATAACGAAATGTATCCACTTCACCCATGAGTTGGAAAAACCAAAAGTGAGGAGAACCTGGTGAAGGAAAGAAAAACTTAGTTTATAAAAAGCTTTAGATAAATATATTTTAATTATCATGGCTTACTTTTTGGATCATTGGAGTGAAAGAACTGCTTCATAAGACATTATCATGCAAACTAGAATTTGTCTCCCCATGTCATATCCTAATTGTTTCACCGATACCAAGGACATAAGGTTATGATTCAATTTATTTATTACCACCTTTTTTATAATCATATATATTACATTGTATGGAGGGATGGATCTAAAGAAGCCTATATCATCGACATTTTCCTTGTTTGTGGATAAGTTAAAAAATGTAGCATTGTGAGATATAGAATCGAGGTTCAACTTCTTTATTCTTCCATAACTTCTTAGGCGTCATGTCTCATAAATTTCTAACAATCTTGGACGATGTCATATGTGAACCCATCCAATCTATGGGCTTTAACTTTTGGCATTTCCTTGACTACTTATTATACTTCCTCCAAGTGATTTTTCACATGACTGCATATTTATGAGTGGGTACCATGAGATATGGGATGTGTCGATTTTTCTTCCTCATTTCTTTTGTCCTATCTCATTGACCCTCTACAAGAAGGGAGTTGATTTGTTTTAATTTCCTTACGATCCTATAATTTTGACACATCGATAATTTTTAGGGAGTAAATATTTTTGCAACTTCTATAATTTATTACAGGTTTATGGAAGAAATCAGTGTTATGTTAAGCTTCCTTCAACCACACTATCCTTGATTTCTATCACAAGGATTTATTTGAAGCCTTATGTTTCTTCCAAATAACCTTCTTTCTTGTTTTGCAGAAGCCTCCAACATTCCTTCCAATATGATCTTCTATTTCAATTTTTCCATTCGTTCTTCTAACCTTTGTTTAGCCAGAAATAATTTCCCAAGTTTGACACACTTTCATTTCATGATACATGATTACAGGTGTTTAATTTTTCATTGGAACTTATACATAACCAATGCATCATGTGGATTTTATTGCCTCCATCAACCTTCGTATTTATCCAAAAAATAATAATCTATCTGATAAAATGGGTATGGATTTCCATGGTAAAGTGGAGGTGGATTTCCATGGTAAATAATGTTTTTAGAGGTTGTCTTAAATATATACATTGTCTATGTCAATTGGGGTTATCTTGGGTGGTTGGGTAGAATGGTTGTTTTCTTCCGCACCCAAATTCAAATCGTCCCTAGTTACATAATGAGTGATAATTCCTTGATAAATATTCTTGTAATGGTGATAAATATTATTGTAATGGCTTTGTTCCTATGAATATTGTTGTGTTGGCTTCTAGTTGGCATGTGAAACAATAAGACTAAACCGAGTATTCTATGCCCTTTATTTAGTGACTATTTTTTTTAATAGATTTATTTAGAGCAAGGAAGTAAACTAATATGTACAATATTGAAAAAAGGAACAAAAATGAAATATTTACAAGTTATTGCAACAATAGAATGAAGCATGTACATATGTGCAATGGTAGAAAAACAAGAATAAATGACTAAAAAAACTACTAAAAATTACATATAAATGACTAATTTTGGTCATGTGAACATTAGTAGTATATTGTCGTCATTTATAACGCAACAAAATTTATGACATAAATAATTTTAGTCATTTATTGATTGTTTTGATTTATCAATTTAGTAGTATATTTAATTGTTTATTTAGTAAATGATTGTTTTATCTAGTCATGGTAGTAATTTATTTTGTCATTTAAATTATTAATTTCTGTCAATTGATAATATATTTAGTCATTTTAATCATTATTTTGGCATCAAATGGTCATATATTTAGTCATATTTATTAACTAATTTCTAGTCATTTTAATCACTAATTTCGTTCATTGGTAGTATATTTAGTCATTTTAATCATTATTTTGGTCATATTTATTAATTAATTTCATCAATTTATAGTAAATTTTTTCAATTTAATTATTTATTGACATCAATTAGTAGTATATTTAGTCATTTCTATTCACTAATTTCCATCAATTAATAGTAAATTTAGCCATTTTAATTTTTAACTCTCATCGTTTAGTAGGTTATTTAATTGTTTTTGTTCACTGAATTTTGTCAATTAGTAGTATAATGATACATTGTTTATTAATTTCATTATCATTAATTAAATAATAATTTAGTAATATATTTTCATTTTATATGGTATAAATAATTTATTAAATACCATAAATTTTACAATGCTTAAATAAACATATTCTTAAATTTGAAATAAAACATAAAAGCAAATTAAAAAATATATACATGAACAAGCTATAGATAATAAAAGTTAAAAAATTGATTCAACATCATAATAAAAAAATAATCTGTATATTAAAAAATATAATGCAATTTTGATTATATATATACGTATATATAAAATAAAAAATGTCAAAGTCTGAGAGTTTCCAAATCTTGCACATACATCATGATAAAGATCCATGAACAACGCATTCAAACTACTGCATAAAGTAGTGGGCGGAGTTATCTAACGGCTAACTACATGATAAATATTAATGATGTCACTTTTTGCAAATATTTTAGTGGCCACAGTGAACGTTCCTTCTTTCTGTTTTAGACCAATAACTCCATCTTTCTTTTCTGCACAAGAAAGGGGTATGTTACTTGTAATTTAAAATATCTACATTTTCATTTCCTATTCCTTTGAATTTGAATCCAATGTATAATATATAATGAGTGAATCCCCTCGATGCCTACAACAACACCATCAAATAGATTCAACGCTCTAACTTTATATTTTTCTTGAATTTTATCAATATATTTTTGAAAAAAAAAACACATTATATTGAGGTATGAAAATAGTTCAACAACAAATATATTCTAAGTATATTTAGTATATTTCTCAACACACATATATCAAAATCAATTTATTAGAAACAGCAAGGTTCAAATTATTAGAAATAACCAAGATCATATTATTAGAACTTCTCCAGAAAAAACCAGGATATATTATAAAGTATATAGACTTGTGATTTTGTTAAAAATACTCTTAAAGGAATATATATCTTCTGATCATATTATTAGGAAAGACACATTATTTTTTGTTTTAATAGAAAAAAATGTACTTATATTCCAATAAGAAATATAACAAGTACATAAACTATCGATTAGCAAATGATACTTATCTCCAAACATAACAAAAATACTGTAGGGTTAGGAAGAGCAACTGAGTTATTACTCATGCTGAAAAGCTTCTCAATCACATTCCTATATCTCAATTTGATGATGTCCCGAGAGAAAACAAATCAAAGATGATGAAAATGCTAACATTAGGTCATATCTCCCCAAGGGGGCATTGAATGGAATGGCCAGATTTCTTACAATCCCCTTCCTTAACTCATCACATGAGTTTAACAATAAGGTGACCTCTAGTGTTATCACTCACATGTACGTTGAAAATGATGGGACATATAGGTGCCTTGAACTTGTGATGGTACCCAGAAACTTCAACTCATCTTATTATAGGTATCTCAAAATCATTAACAAGAGTGCATCACAATCTATTATTCTCCAATGATTCAGAAGGATGATATTTAATTATTATCAAGTGTTGTTCGTGATGACTTCGACCCTTTGGTACCTCCAAGAGAGAGAATTGGAATATCATGGGAGCTTTAGTGTTAATTTCATTATTTCATTAGTTGAGGATAGTACATGGGGACACTATGTTGCTAAGTGGTGGTGGATGGTGGGAAGCTCCTACTGGTCAAATGGATTTACTATTAAAGATATATTCACCAATGTTGTGAGTTCATAGTTCTTCGGTCATGAGATGAATGTTTAATAGGTAACCTTTGGGCTCTTCTGTTCCACATTTTTCAGTCGAGTTCTTGTGTAAATTTGGTTTTTTGGGTCCCCTCGTGGTCGATTGTTTTAACTTGTTGTACTATCAACCTTTCTTATGTCATGGAGCCTTGTGTTTTATAAGATTCATCTTGGACGTGGCTTCTTCCTATCTCTCTGGTGGGACTAGAGATCTCATGGCCCTCCTGAAATATCTGGTTTAATTGTTTTGTTTCCTTACAAAATTTGATGACCCCTAACAAAGTTCTCAATGAATTCAAAATCAACAATAGGATTCAAAGCTTATATCTAGGAGCAGCTTGTGGAATATAAATTTTTGGTGCCCTCTTTGTGCATCATCCATGGCTTAGTTGTCTTGCATCCAAACAAGAGTCATAGTGATATATTACCTGAATTTTGTATTTTCTCTTACAAGCATCACAAGAAGCCTAAATTTCACATAAAATTCTAGATCATCAAAATAGATGCCATCTAGAAAGTTCCTAAAAATATCAAGCCCCTATATCATTTGAGATGATGAAGCTTTTGAAACAGCCTTCACAGGACATCATTGAAGAAGACAACACCTCCTAAGGTTTTCAAATTATCTTCAATTTTTGGAATGTATTATTCTTTTTTTTTTTTAGACCATTTTCAGAAATGGTATAGAAGTTGCAGTGGTCTAATTAGAATAAAATATGTAAAAAAACAAAAAAAAATCATAGTAAAGGTAGAAATTCATAATCAAGAATCATGGAGAGAGTTGGACCTTATATCAATGGAATGTATATTCTAAACTCCACACTCAGTCATTTTAATATAAAATTCATGGTTATTGTTAAAAAAAAAATCTTAGAAAAGCACTTATATTATTGTAAAATATTAAGAGCTAACAAGTCTAAGTCGTGCCAATAATGGATTCCATAGTGAATTCATCGTTTTCAAGCTTGAAGCACTTAACCTTATTATATTATTTATATGCTTGATACACTTAACCCTATGAGATAAAGTAATATGAATGAAACACATGGGAGTAGTATGAGTTAAATTTAAAGGATAAACATATTGTGCTTTCATAATTAAGTTGAATGTAAACTACTTCAAACTAATAAATGTTTGAATAACATGTATTACTAGTAGTTCATGTTTGTAATATCTCTAATTAGCAATATTACATTATGTGGATAATGTTCCATAATCTAGAATAATATAAATTTCATGATAAATGGCCCATTGCCTAAGTATGATTGATGTTGTATACTCATTACCTTGTATTTATTGTGCTATAACCTATATTTAGTATTATGAGATAAAACGCTCAAAGTTTGATATCAACTTTAATGGTAAAAATTTATTATTTTACTTCACCATTACTCTTAATTAGTTAGATAGCTAATATTTGATATGAGTCTGATATGAGATCATACAAGCTTGAACCATATTCCATAGTGTTATAAGCCACCATATCAATGGAAAAAATACATTCTATTACAACTAAGCTCTATACTTCGATACGCAAGTTATATATTCTCCCTTATTTCCATAATATATGTATACTAACTATTTTCACTTCACTACTATTCTAACCAACTTCTATCACATAGATAATTATTATTTTCATTTACATAATAAAACAACCATTACTTGAATATTACCTATCCCATTTCTTAAGTATCTACATAATTAAATATGATCATTATACTATGCCCTTTGAAATATCAGTATTTTATTTATGATATTACCTATATTGAGTTTTATGAAATAAAAAACTCTAAGATGGATATTAGATTTAATGGTAATAGTTGACTATAGTACATCATCATTACTCTTAATTATGTAGATAACCAATATGTGATTTGAGTGTGAGAAGAGACCATATACAAGCTTGAACCATATTTCATAGCATGTTAAGCCTTCATATCAATGGAAAAAATACACTTTATTACTAGTAATCTCTAAGCTTTCATATGTAAGTTATATGAATTACCCTTATTTCCACAATCTATGTATACTAGGTAATTACACTTCACTGCAATTCTAACCAACTTAAGATAATGATTACCTTTTTTACATAATAAAAAATAATTACTTGAATATTACTTACTTTCATGTGGTTTCATAGCACCAACCTTGATTTTAGCACCTCTAGCACTATTAATATCATACACATGCCCATAAAGTTCAACAAAATCACTATTAGCATTGACATAAAGTTGAATGGCTTTGTAGACAGCTCTATTGATAGGGCTTTTTCTTTTTCTTTTTCTTTCATGCAATTACTTCACAAATGGTTTAATCATCATTTAAAAAATTAATATATGTCAAGTAAAGAATGGAAAAGCTATAATTTTTTTCCAAAAGAAAATGTTAATAATGAAGAATGACAAAACATTGGGACAAATAACTTACCACAACTATTATATTACATCAATTTTAACACCACTATAATTGTTTTGCACATGCTTGTTTAGTGATACCTTGTGTTTGAAAAGGTTATATATATATATATATATATATATATATATATATATATATATATGCTATCACTATGCTTGATGCTATGTGTTGATCATAATCATCTTCCTATAAGATTTTCACAGGCAATCTGGCATAAAAGCTCTCAAATTCCCCCTTGCAGCCTTGGAAAACCATTCTCAAGCCTATCGTTACCATTCCCTTCCTCCAAAACACATCATCAAAGGCTGGAAATTCATATTTGAAAATGTTCGAGGCGTAGCTCCTTCGGCCCTAGCCCCTCTGTTCTTTTCCTCCACGAGACCGAAAGCCTGAACCGAGTGCTAACTCTATAAGCGCTTATCAAATGAATATCGGGAGAAGTTCGAGCCATAGATCTGTACAAGATTGGACAACGTTTATTCATCTCCGTCGCACCCCGCAGACCTCCCGACTACCGTCCGATTAGACAGCGAAATCAATGGTTCGCGATGCACTTGTCCTGGTGGTCCCCACGCCCGCTCCCATTTCAAAACCAGGTGGTATGTATCGCACCGCTTTTCAGTGGCAGGCGATATTATTCAAAAGGGAGTGATTCCATACAGTGCTCACCACGTGTCCTCGCGTACAGCCCGAATACCGCCCTCCATCGCGCGTTAATGTTCGACCAAGGTCACGCAACGATATTCATCACATCCGTCCGATCTGAGGGCCTTCATCCGACAGTCATCACGCTTCGAAGCTACACGATATTTAATCCAAGCCCATCGCGCCCCTGGCCCACCATCTCATTGCCCTCTGATGTGTTTTTAAATGTCAATCTCGCTTGGAGATCGAACGGTCCATATCATCTGCATACTCCTCCATTGATTCCGTTCCTCCATGTCATCATCCCACATGTTTATCGCATTTCTTCCTCCATCATTTATACATTACATTCATATGTTTATTTTAAATGTTCCACATTATAAACTCTGGCTAGCCCTTCCGCCATTACTTCCACTGCATTTTCAGCGTCACCACCCTGCATGCTTCCGCCGCTTCATCATGTCGCTCTATTACACAGTCGCTTCCATTGCACTGTTGTCCCCCATGCATTTGTTTTCTTCATAGCTTTATGTGTTTTGCAGGTTGACAGCGACGGAGGATTATCATAATTTGTAGCATCTATTACAAGAGCCGAACACACGTCAAAGGAACATTTTTCGGAGCAGAATTATGAAGAAAGTCCTCGGAAGCTAAATCAACAAGACTTCAATTAAAGAAGCAGGGTTCAAATTTTTCGAACCCTGCAGGCACATTCAAGGCACCGGTTTTACAGATGGAGATATCAATGGGGCAGATAAAGAATATCAGTGATCAGTAGAGAATTAAAGACAGGTAGCTAAATATTTTGGGGGCCTTGTTCTAACCTTTTGAAGCAGAGTACCAAATTGAAGATCCTGCACATCATTCGAAAGATTTATACACAGAAAACAATGTCGTCAAGGCTTTATTTCAACAGAGTTTTCTTTCCAGGAAAGGACGGATATTTGTGTGATTCTACTGATTTGTTGTGTCCCTGGAGAAATTTCTACCCAGTGCATTTATTTCAGTTAGTAGGCCACAAAGTACAAACAACACAGCATAGTCATTCAGTAGTATGGGCGTGAATGTTTCAACCATTTTTCTTTATTTATGTAAATGTTCATCACCTACCTCTTTGACTAGGTTTTGGTTCCTTCTATAAAAACCATGAAGAAATGCATTGTAAGGGTTCCAGATTTTATCAGAAAATTATGCAGTGAAAGGCTTTTTGTAAACATTTTGTAAAAATTTGGTATGAGGCTTAGAGCCCATAGGGTCTCAGTGAGGAGGAGTTCTATCTATCAAAGAGGATTCTTGTCTTTGGTATTTCACAGTCTGTAACTTCTCTTATGTGTTATTTTAATATATCATTTCATTTCATCCATGCTTCTTGTATCATGTTTTGGAATGCGAGTGGCTCACTGGTCTTTGGTATGGATTCATCCTAGTCGATGCCCTTGCTCGGATCAGTCAAGCGATTTAAATATGGATCATGCATGATATTTTGTTCCATTATTCAGCTAACCATACTTCTACTATATTAGTTGCTTTGGGAGGGTGCTTTTAAAATGCTATTATCATGTATGGATTCTTAGATTGGTAAGCCCATGCATGGTGGTATTTTATATCTGGGTATCAACTCAATGTTAATTAATATCTTCTCAATATTTCTTTCACTACATACACCTTCTGATAATTTATGTTTGTGAAGTATTTCTGAATCGGCCCGCTTTGCAGTAAACTGTCTCTAAATTGTCTGTTGTTTTAGTATTAGAGTTCTACATCTTGCCTCTACAGTATCCTTTTCTTGTGTTATTTTCTGAGATTTTGGTCCCATTCTATTTTATTTCCCTATTTACAGGAGATAGCATGTGAGCTGAAGCTGACAACTTCACACATTACATTATATGCTCCTTGCTATGCTAAGATGTCCTAGGCACTGGTCTATCACAACTCTAGGCTGTCTCTAGGAGCGAAAACATCTTTTTGGCGCCGTTTCCAGGGATACAAAGTTGAGAAAGTTTAAATCCCTAGGCCTCGACAAAATTTAATTCACTCTCTAAGTAGGTGAGCATGGAGAGTTGAGAGCTGTAGATCCCTCACCTTGGCGACTCCACATTTGTTATTTGATATATCTATTTGCAGTCCTGGCTCCTCATAAGCCACACCTGAGGTCAGATACGTCTAAGCCAAAGACACCTTCAGTGTCTGACCCTGACTAGATCATACATAGAAGAAATTGGAGGGAAAGGAAAACAGCGCGTTTCGAAATTCCTGAAGTATCTATAGAAGAATTTCCATCCTCTTTTTCTCATGATTCTCAATTGCAAATTCCCGACTCCACTGTGGGAGATACTGATTATTATTACTCGGATAGTCCACCCCGAGAAGGTATCAGAAATAAAAACAATCTTCATCCTACTCCTGAGGTTTAAGAGGTCAAGGAAGTAACCGAAGTATCTGTTGTTAATAGACCTTTGTTCCCCTCAACACCTCAAGCTGCAGTTGAGTATATTCCTATTATTATTCATACTCCACTTCCCCCCCCTCCTCCTCCTCTTACTCATCAAACCATTTCACTACCTACACCTCCTCCAATGGCTGATGTTCTGGCTTTCTTGATGAATAAATATGCCCCCTTGGCATTACCCCAAGTGATAAATGATATGCCCTAGGATTATCTGAAAGTCTTGCCCAGATTCAATGGAGAAAATGAGATTGATGCTCAAAAACATCTTGAGACTTTCTGCTCCTTTGCAGAGAACTTTAATGTTGAACATTTGGATGTGGTCTTAATACTGTTTGTGCAATCTCTAGATGGTGAAGCTCGAAAATGGTTTAAGACATTGGCTGGCCATTCTATTACCACGTGGGATAATATGGAAGACACTTTTCTCAGGAAATGGGGAGAGAAGAAAGATCATGGAAATTGTCTCATTGAGTTCAATACACTAAAGAAAAGACACAATGAAGGAGTGTCAGAATTTATCAAGAGATTTTATAAGTTGTATCTGAGTCTCCCTGCTGATATGAAACCCCATCAAACTTCTGCTAAAGTTGTTTTTGTAGCAGCCTTCGATTCAGAATTTGGCTTCTCTCTCAGAGAAAGAAAGCCTGCTACTCTAGATGATGCTCAGGGAGATGCACTAGAGTTGGAAACAAACTTTGCCTCGATTGGAAAATCAAAAGGAAGATCTGAACAAGATACCAGAAGAAGGGGAAAAGAAGAGGTATCTACCTTTAACCAAGACAGAGACTCAGCCAATGAAAAAATGGAAGAAATGAGAAATTTGATTAAAAAAATGGTCAAGCTTGAATTGGAAGCCAAGAACACAGCCTTCAAAAATTTCTAGAATGCTCCAAACAAAGGTTATAATCCCCAGTATAGGAAACCACCCCTACAAATATTACAAAAGGAATGGAAGGAGCAACAATATCAGGTACCACACCCATTGTACTTGGAAGGTCCAGTAGCTAACCCTGCTGAAGATGCTACCTATGAGCTGGAGGATGCAAATCTTGCTCTCTCGGATAGTGATGAAGAAGAATGCTCATGGCAAGAAGAAGAGGAGGCTAGAGACACAGAAGACTTGGAAATTGATTACTGTTGAAAACAATTTGCTGATTTCATGCAAGAACATCTCAATAGAAGATATGATCTCAGATCTTCTAGGAAGAGGACTCGTACTCAAGATCAAGAAGAAGAGCTACCCCAGAAGGAAGCACCTGCTCAGAAGGAATCAACAATGTAGAAAGTCACAGAAAAAGGTAAAGGGCCTCTAAATAAACCTTTGCAGTCTAATGATCAAATTCCTTCTTCAAAAGTGGTCACTCCCCCTAATGCCAAATCTGTGTCAAAAGAAGGCAAACCCTCAGCTGAAAATAAAGAGTCAAAATAGGTTGTAATAGAAAAGTCCCCTCTTGCTTTTAGTCTGCAAAAGGAACTTGAGAAAGTCAAAATCCCAGTCCCCTTGACTGAACTGTTGGAACAACCTGCATATCAATCCCAAGTCACCTCTTTTATGCTCCCTCCAGAAGCAGCACTCACCCCAGATAGTCTCAACCTTCAAGAAGAAAGACCCATGGTTGTGTTTGGCCCACATGTTGAGGAATTAGATGCTTCTACTCCTCCCTTCTATGTGTCTCTAGTGATTCATGACCTACTATTACATAACTGTCTGTTAGATTCTGGAGCTTCCCATAATCTGATACCTTTGTCAGTCATGGAACAACTAGGATTACAAATCACCCGTCCATACAGAGACCTTTATTCATTTGATTCCAAAAGAGTTAAATGCTTGGGGATGATCAAGGATTTGGTGGTAAATTTAGCCCAAATCCCAGCAAAAAGTGTGGTAATGGACATTGTAGTGGCTGACATACCAGCTCGCTTTGGCATGTTACTGTCAAGGTCCTGGGGAACAAAAATTGGCGGGTCAATCAAGTTGGATTTAACATATGCCACAATTCCGGTTTTTGGTGGCCAGGAGAGGAGGTTATACAGGGAGACTAGATTTGTCAAGATGGTGACTAAGGCTGAAAATTCTGTAAATTCACCAGTCTATAGTAAGGAAGGAGATTTCTCATGCTTGATGCTGAAAGAAGATCAAAATTTTGCTCATGAACCATCCTTCTGCCAGATCAAGAGTGAGCAGCCCTCAGAGAACATGGAAGTAGGAATATGGACACTACATTTCAATGGAGCAAATTCAAGAGAAGGAAATGGAGCAGGAATATTATTAATTTCTCCTACAGGAAGATGGGTCCCTCTGTCTTTCAAACTAGAATATGAAGCCACCAATAATGTGGTTGAATATGAATCACTTCTGCTAGGATTGCAGACTGCCAAGAATATGGGTATACAAAGTTTAAAAGTTCTGGGAGATTCAGAACTGGTGGTCAGGCAAGTCAGGAATCAATGTCAAAATAAACATCCTAGGCTAAGGGCTTATAGGAATCAAGTTTGGGACATGGTAGAAAATTTCTTCTTGGCATTCAATATCCAGTTCATGCCCCGAGAACAGAATAGGATGGCTGATTCCCTGGCTGTGGCTGCTAGTACATTTTGACCACCTCAGAACCCTCTTTTAAGATATGAAATTGAGGTGCGTTATCAGCCTTCAATCCTAGATAACATCAAACAATGGCAGGTGCTTGAAGATGAAGAAAAGATGAAGATATTCCTGGAAAAAGTGGGGGAATTTTCCAATATGGAGATTGATGATGATGAAGAGGTAGAATCTAAAGATATTTAAAAAATAAATTGGGAAGAAAAAGTGGCAGGAAATAAATTTTTGCAGTTGAAGGGAAACATTATACCTAGAGGGCTTGTGCCTCTAGAAATATTATTTGATAAGAATGATGTTCCACTGCAGCCAAGCAAAGTGGTAGAATAGAATCAGGTGGAAGACCTGAATTTGGGTACTGAGGCTAACCCCAAAATTGTCAAACTTTCCAGAAAGATCCCTGGAGAATATAAAAAGCTATATCAGAAATTGTTTCAGTCTTACAAATATGTGTTTGCATGGTCCTATCAGGACTTGAAAACTTTTGATATCAGTATTATGCAACACAAAATTCCACTGAAGATAGATGCAAACCCTGATAAGCAGAAGCTCGGACAGATAAACCCCCTACTGCTGCCCTCTATTGAGAAGGAAATCAAGAAGCTACTAAAAGCCAAAATAATTGTACCATTGAGGTACTCTGAGTGGGTGGCAAACCTTGTCCCTGTACGCAAGAAGAATGGATAAATAAGGTTGTGTGTGGATTTTAGGAATTTAAACAGAGCATCCTTAAAGGATAATTACCCACTGCCTAAAATGGATCACATTCTGCAGAAGGTGGTTGGAGCTTCCAGAATGTCAATGATGGATGGATTCTTTGGTTATAACCAGGTGGTTGTACTTCCATAGGATCAAAAGAAGACTACTTTCACCACACCATGGGGTAAATTTATGTATGCCAGGATGCCTTTTGGATTGATTAATGCAGGGGCCACTTTTCAGAGGGCCATGGATATTGCTTTTGTTGGGGAGAAGGATAAATTCCTGGTGGTCTACCTCGATGATATCACTGTATTTTCAAAGAATGATGCTGAGCACATTAAACATCTACGGAGAACTTTTGAGAAATGCAGAAGGTATGGTCTTTCCCTTAATCATCAAAAGTCTTTATTTGCATTAGAAGAGGGAAAGATTTTGGGCCATATTGTGACTAACGATGGGGTGAAGATAGATCCCAAGAGGGTAGAAGTTATAAATGGTATCACTTTTCCAAGAAATAAGAAATAGGTACAAGTATTCCTAGGGTGCATTAATTTCTTGAGAAGGTTTATCCCTAACTATGCTGAGATAGTTAGGCATATAACAGATATGCTAAAGAAGAATAATGAGGTAAAGTGGTCACAAGAATCACGGGAGGCATTTACCAAGATAAATAATGCTTTTGCAGAAGCCCTTGTGTTGGCTGGACCAGATTATGATAAACCTTTCATGATCTTTTCTTTTGCATCACCTCATACAATAGCACGAGTTTTATTGCAAAAAAGTGAGGAAGGGTATGAGTAGCCTATTGCCTTTTCCAGTCAGGTGCTCCGTGATGCAGAATGAAAGTACAACATATTGGAAAAGCAAGCATACGCCTTAGTGAAATCCCTCAAAGAATTTCATGTATATATCTTACAATCCCACATCACTGCATTTGTGCCCGCAGCTGCTGTAAAAGATATTCTTATTCAGGGGGATAGTGAAGGAAAAAGGGGTAAGTGGATTGCTAAAATACAGGAATATGACTTAGACATCCACCCTACTAAGCTCATCAAAGGACAGGGGCTCACCAAAATGTTATCTGAATCAAAATATCAAGCCCTGGGCATAAATTTGTCCATTATAGCAGGTGAGGAATCTAAGGAGAAAGAAGAACGACATGGAATTGGGGTAGCTACCCCAGAAGCACATATAAAGTGCCTCACCAGTCAGTGGTACAAAGAGATAGTAGAATATCTCCTCACACTCAGTTTCCCTCCAAGCTATGATAAAGCTAAATACAGAGCATTACGATTGAAATCACAGAAGTACATAGTCGCCAATGGCTGACTATACTGGCGAGATCCCTCAGGTATCTTACTCCAGTGTCTCACAGAAAATGAAGTAGAGATCATTATTGCAGAATTTCATGAAGGGATCTGTGGAGGCCATTACAGCTGGAGGGCCACAGCTTATAAAATTCTGAAAGCTGGCTTATATTGGCCAAAGCTTTTTGGAGATGTTTTTGCCAAGGTAAGAGCATGTGATAAATGTCAGAAATTTGCTGAGAGACAGAAATCTGCACCATTTCCCCTGATTCCATTGCATGTGGATGAACCATTCAAACAATGGGGTATTGATTTTATAGGTGAGATACATCCCCCATCAAGTGGCCAACATAAGTGGATTTTTACGACCACTGATTATTTCACTAAATGGGTAGAAGCCATACCTGCAAGGAATGCTATAGATACTGTGATCATAAAGTTCATGGAGGACAACATCATATCCAGGTTTGGCTGTCCTGCTAGGATAGTGACTGATAATGCACCAGCCTTCAAGTCCGCAAAATTTGTGAATTTCTGCCAACAATACAATATCATACTGAGTCACTCTACAGCTTACTATCCACAAGGAAATGGCTTGGCAGAGTCTTCAAATAAAACCCTGGTTAGGGCCTTGAAGAGGACTATCAATGAAAATCAGAAGAATTGGGATTCCCAATTGAAATTTTCTCTATGGGCTAATAGAATCACCAGCAAGAGAGTAACTGGGAAATCTCCCTATGAATTGGTATATGGACGAGCAACAGTTTTTCCTGTACAACTGGCTTTACCAGTGGTTCGCTTCATGCAAGAAAGCCATGAGGAACCTGATGATATGATGAGGAGAATCAATCAATTGGTGGAATTAGAAGAAACATGGGGCCAGGTGAATTAGAGGTTAATAGAATATCAAGAGAAAATGAAACACATTTTTTATCAGCATGCAAAAGATAGGAAGCTGCAGATTGGTGATTTGGTACTCAGATGGGATATCTGGAGAGCTGAGAAGGGAAAACATGGCAAATTCGACCCCCTCTGGTTTGGTCCTTTCAAAATTGTGGAGCAGGGGGGTAATAATACCTTCAGGTTGGAAAATTTACAGGGCAACTTGCTGGATGCCCCTGTAAACAGTCAATTTCTTAAACCCCATTTCCAGTTCTAATCCAGGCAGGGATAGCCTGACGTACTATACTGTATTTTAGATTTTGTTTTATCTTTGTTCGAATAATGTGGGTGTTGTGATGAATTATAAAGTGAAAAATGGAGGTGCTAAATAACAGAGTCTTCATACATGATGATCAGAGGGTCTGCGAGTTCTCGACATGTCCAGGGATGAACGTGTCGTCCCCAGGTGGAGCCAATGTTGATCATAATCATATTCCTATAAGATTTTCACTGGAAATATGGCATAAAAGCTCTCAAATTCCCCCTTGCAGCCTTGGAAAACCATTCTCAAGCCTATCGTTACCATTCCCCGCCTCCAAAACACATCATCAAAGGCTGGAAATTCATATTTGAAAATTTTCGAGGCGTAGCTCCTTCGGCCATAGCCCCTCTGTTATTTTCCTCCACGAGACCGAAAGCCCGAAACGAGTGCTAACTCTATAAGTGCTTATCAAATGAATATCGGGAGCAGTTCGAGCCGTAGATCTATACAAGATCGGACGACGTTTATTCGTCTTCGTCGTGCCCCGCAGACCTCCCGACTACCGTCCGATTAGACTGCGAAATCAACGGTTCGCGATGCACTTGTCCTGGTGGTCCCCACGCCTGCTCCCATTGCAAAACCGGGTGGTATGTATCACATCTCTTTTCAGCAGCATGCGGTATTCTTCAAAACAGAGTGATTCCATATAGCGCTCACCACGTATCCTCGCGTACGGCCCGAATACTGCCCTCCATCGCACGTTAACGTTCGACCAAGGTCACGCAGTGATATTCATCACATCCGTCTGATCTGAGGGCCTTCATCCGATGGTCATTGTGCTCTGAAGCTGCATGAGATTTAATCCAAGCCCATCGCGCCCCTGGCCCACCATCTCATTTCCCTCCGATGTGTTTTTAACCGTCGATCTCGCTTGGAGATCGAACGGTCCAAATCATTTGCATACTCCGCCATTGATTCCGTTCCTCCACGTCATCATCCCACATGTTTATCGCATTTCTTCCTCTGTCATTTATACATTACATTCATATGTTTATTTTAAATGTTCCACATTATAAACTTTGGCCAGCCCTTATGCCATTATTTCCACTGCATTTTCTTCATCACCACCCTACATGCTTTCGCTGCTTCATCACGTCGCTCTGTTACACAGTCGCTTCCATTGCACTATCGTCCCCCATGCATTTGTTTTATTCACAACTTTGTGTGTTTTGCAGGTTGACAGCGACGGAGGATTATCATAATTTGCAACATCCATTACAAGAGCCGAACACACGTCAAAGGACCATTTTTCAGAGCAGAATTATGAAGAAAGTCCTCGGAAGCCAAATCGACAAGACTTCAATTAAAGAAGCAGGGTTCAAATTTGTCAAACCCTGCAGGCACATTCAAGGTGCCGATTTCAAAGATGGAGATATCAATGGGGCAGATAAAGAATATCAGTGATCAGTAGAGAATTAAAGAAAGGTAGCTGAAGATTTTGGGGGCCTTGTTCTAGCATTTTGAAGCAGAGTACCAAATTGAAGATCCTGCACATCATTCAAAAGATTTATACACAGAAAACAGGTCCTCAAGGCTTTATTTCAACAGAGTTTTCTTTCCAGGAAAGGACGGATATTTGTGTGATTCTAATGCTTTGCCATGTCCCTGGAGAAATTTCTACCCAGTGCATTTATTTCAGTTAGCGGGCCACAAAGTAAAAACAACACAACATAGTCATTCAACAGTATGGGCATGAATTTTTCCGCCATTTTTCTTTATTTATGTAAATTAAATGTTCATCACCTACCTCTTTAACTAGTTTTTGGTTCCTTCTATAAAAACCATGAAGAAACGCATTGTAAGGGTTCCAGATTTTATCAAAAAATTATGCAGTGAAAGGCTTTTTGTAAACATTTTGTAAAAATTTGGTATGAAGGCTCAGAGCCCATAGGGTATCAGTGAGGAGGAGTTCTATCTGTTAAAGAGGATTCTGGACTTTGGTATTTCATAGTCTGTAACTTTTCTTATGTGTTATTTTAATATATCATTTCATTTCATCCATGCTTCTTGTATCATGTTTTGGAATGTGAGTGGTTCACTGGTCTTTGGTATGGATTCATCATAGTCGATTCCCATGCTCAGATCTGTCAAGCACTTTAAATATGGCTCATGCATGATATTTTGTTCCATTATTTAGCTAACCATACTTCTTCTATATTAGTTGCTTTGGGAGGGTGCTTTTAAAATGCTATTATCATGTATGGATTCTTAGATTGGTAAGCCCATGCATTGTGGTATTGTATATATGGGTATCAGCTCAATTTTAATTAATATCTTCTCAATATTTCTTTCACTACATAAACCTTCTGATAATTTATGTCTGTGAAGTATTTCTGAACCGGCCTGCTTTGCAGTAAACTATCTCTGAATTGTCTGTTGCTTTAGTATTAGCGTTCTGCATCTTGCCTCTGCAGTATCCTTTTCTTGTGTTAGTTTCTGAGAGTTTGGTCCCATTCTATTTTATTTCCCTATTTACAGGAGATAGCATGTGAGCTGAAGCTGACAACTTCACACATTACATTATATGCTCCTTGCTATGCTAAGATGTCCTAGGATCTGGTCTATCACAACTCTAGGTTGTCTCTAGGAGCGACAACACTATGACTTGGCATTCGTAACACATAAACCCATCCTCTCACTATAAAATCTTTGATATTGTGGCTTAATTTTTGTAACATGCATACATATTACAAAGGTTCTACTCTAGAGACGAGGAGAGAAGATTGTGTCCTAGTTGCACCAAATCATCCATGTGACACAACTGTTGGCTTGGATTGTATTGCAACATCTCACTTTGGCCATGTGGTTTGTGAGTGAAATAATGGTGGGGATTGAACTTTAAAGTCTAACGGTGAGGATATCGTGCTATGCTGTTAGGGGAACTACTCTCCCCTATTCTTCTAGTTCTCCATTTGCAAATTGGGGTATTACCAATAGCACTCCACAAGAGAATGAGTGTTTTCACCTTTCCTGGTTTCTTAGTTCTATTAAAGTTTTAGGGAAATTACCTTCCCAAACGATGATTCCATCCTCCCCAACTATTAATATTTTTGAGGTTGGTGTGGCTCAAAGTGCGATATAATCACTAGTATAAAGTGCGGTATAATCACTAGCATTATAGGTAACATCTCACTTCAATATTTTCCTCTTTATTATAAACTTCATTTCTTCTGTAAAGAATTCGTTATCAAAATTTATTTACAAATCTAATGGCTAACAAATGTTTTTTTACTTGCAGATCTAGGGTTTTGGGAAAGGTTGTTCGACACCCACCTTATTTTAATTAATGCTCACCGATTCTTTTCCGTTTTTTTACATAGATTTTGGTTCAAGTTAACAAATCCTTTAATTGAAGTATTTAGTTTTTCTTAGTATCATGTTCTTCCCTCGATGATGAATTTTTTTTTAAGTCTTCAAGGGTTTTTTTTCCTACCTACTCAATCTTAATAATAATAATAATTATTATTATTATTATTATTTCACTCACAAATTCTCACTCCTTTTCTCACTCCTTTTTTTTACGATTTTAGAACAATTTTATATTTGCATTTTTGTTTTATTGGCCCTAAAGGCAAATCACCATGAGTCATAGGTACCCATGATAACTCATTTTTCATATTTTAGTTAATATTTAAGGTTTAATACTTGTAGGTTTAGATACACAAAATCCTCATTCTTTACCATGAATTATTGCTAGAGGGTTACAAATCTTCGTCATTTTCTAATTTTACTTTGAGGAAATTCATCAAACCCCACTCCATTTTGTTTTAGATTTTATACATATATTTTTCTCTTTAACTTACGCTTGATAAAAATAAAAAACTCTTGCTAAGTTGCAGGTTAGTTGATTCTTCCATTTTGTGGTTTAACGTGGGAGAGGATTTCTAGGTTTTCATGCACTGGCTCATTTTAGATACCAATTAATCATTCATTTTCTTCTGATTTATGGCCATTAATACTGGGAACCATTCTTAGGTTGGTTAGGGTCAAAGACACCTTTGGAATGCTATTTTTTTTCTTAGTAGGTTCATATATATAAATCTCAGTAGTTGAGACTACAATTTTTTTTTCCACAAAAAAAAAATGGACTTTATATTATGTATAGATAGTCACATAGCATATGCAGAGCATTTCAAAACATTTCCATTCCCCTTTTATCCAAAGTAGAATGGTGGTCTCAACTACTTTGCAACACCTAAGAGTATTGTCAAAGCAACCTGTGTACAAAAAGATAAAAAAATAGAGGCACCTCCCATTATTCATCATCCCCCGATGTAGAAACCGAAACAGAGATGAGAGAAAAGGGGTGAAGTGCCATCAGAAGCACAAGCTTCCATTTCAAAAATAGGGAAGACCGGTAGTAAGAACTATCCCGATCTCCAGAAAAGTTGTAGACAGTTTTGTAAAATGAGGACCCAGAACCTCCTTACATAAGGAAAACAATTCTCGGCCATCAATAGATAAGTAACAATTTGTAGTTTAGGAGCAGCATATTATGTAGAAGAAGAAATAAAAACATAAGATTAATCAAAGACCAGCTGTTCCAGGAAATGAACAGCCCCATTTTCCATCTCAGTTACTATCCAGGACCCCATATCTTGCTGAGAACCTGCTTTAGATAGGCAGTCTGCATCCTTGTTCCTTTCCTTGTAAATGTGACAAATAGATATCTCAGTGAAATAGCATATGATCTGAAGAATCTCTTTAAGCAAAGGTAACAAAATATAATTCCTGCACTAATGAGTCCCATTAAACCAATTCACAATGTTCTTAGAGTCACCAAAAATCTGAATCTGCCTCAAATGTCTTGAGATCAACCAGCAAAGGAGAAAATGAAGGGCTTTGAGTTCAGCAAAAAATTTTGACCCTTGCCCAAGACCCACTGAAGCACGTAAGGATTTTTCAGGAGATAGGTGAATAACTAAACCAACACCACACTACCCATTTAAAGTTGAGGCACCATCACAAAAATCCCAAGGAATCGAGTCCTTAATAGCTTCAGGTTGAATGCTACAAGGGGGGCCCGGGCGAGGAGGGGATGGAATTACTGGGTCTTAAACAATTATTTTATTTGCATACATTTGTTTTAAATAGGTTCAATTGTACTTGTAATTTAAATTATACCATTTCAAATTTTCTTGTATTATAGTTTATCACTTGTCTGAGGCCTATTAAGCCTAGTGACTAACTTTATATATATATATATATATATATATATATTACATTTTACATTCCAGATTTATAAAAGAAATTCTTTGTCTACAATAAAGTTATATCATTGCCATGTATTTCTTTGTTTATGGATTCTTTTAAATATATCCATGAACATAAATAGGTGGTCCTTTTAGCAAGATTACATAGATCATATTAAAGAAAAATATGTGCATTAATGACTATTATTGCCTCTATTTTTGCACATATTTATTAGTCTTACTTTGTGTTTACAATGCATATTTGTAATTACAAATGTCTTTATTTTTGTTTCTGCATATTTATACTCCAACATATTTTCTAGGGTGACATGTTTATTTGTATACACACACACACACACACACACACACACACACACACACATATACATACATATATATAATACCTCCAAACCAGACTTCGACCAAGGAAAATTAGATGTATGACTCCTGAATTTGGGCTTCTACATATTTTCCTCTCAAGGGATATTTTCGCATTAAGTAGGGACTACATGTTGTTAATATTTATCATGTTATGAAACCAACTCACAAAATATAAGAAAAGGGGGATCAATGAATTAGAAATCAACATCCTTGAGGGGAACCTCCTTTACATTACATAAATGAACAATTCTTGGATTATACAAATGACAAAACCTCTTTTCTATATATAAGAGTCCAAGGGGTCACATTATAATCCTAGCTGAAATAACAATAACAATGTAAGGGCACAAAAATAATAATAGTGGGCTTCTATAGGGCACAATAATAACAATATGGGGACTACATGGGCACAAAAATAACAATAAGGGGGCTAGACTAACAGTAAAAGTAAGGGGATAAATTAGTATTATAGGGAGTTAGCATTCCCCTCTCCTTCAAAAAAGTGGTGTCCTCAACGCTTGAGTATTTATGGATGCCTATGTATAAAATTCTCATCCCCCCATGTCGAATCTTCAGTGTTAAAGTTATTCCACTTGATGAGATACTCTGAAATTGATCGAGTTCGTAGCTATCAAGTTCTTGTTTCCTTGACTTCTTCAAGTCCCAATATAATTTTTACTTCTTTGTCAAGTTTTGGCAATATTTTTTTAACTTGAAGCTTGTCACCTATAACCTTCTTTAAGCATGAAACATGGAAAATTGGGTGCACTCAAGAAGATGCAGGAAGCTCCATTTTGTATGCCATGGTACCAATATTTTGCAACTTTTTGTGAAGACCATAATACTTTCATGGTAATTTATTATCCTTCTTAGCTTGCTTGAGGGACATTTGTTTCTATGGTTTTAGCCGTAAAAATATCAAGTCACCTATATCAAAATTTCTTTCATTGTGATGTTGATCTACCTATTGTTTCATTCAATTTTGCACCCATGTGAGGTTTTCCTTTGAGAACTTGTTGTTGATGCTCGATGTGATATTCCACTCCTTGAACCTTAGAATTTTCTCTTAAATATGATGTGATGGAGGGTGGATGATAACCAAAAAGTGCCATAAATTGGGTCATTTTTGCTACAATAGGGAAGGAAGTGTTATACCACCATTTAGCCAGAGGTAACCACTTGACCCATTGTGTCTGTTTATCAGATACGAAGAAACAAAGATATCCTTCCAAAAATTTTCTCAATGTCTCAGGTTTCCCACCAGATTGAGGATGATATGATGAGCTATCAACTAATTGAGTACCCAAACAAGAAATGATTCTGTCCAAAAATTTCCTATAAAAATGGGATGTTTGTCACTTACAATAATATTTGGGTTTCCATGTAGCTTTTGAATAGTTTCCATAAATGCAGTAGCAATTGTACTGGCTTTAAATGCATGAGATAATGCACAAAAGTGTGCATAATTGGTAAGTCTATCAACTACCATCATGATGAAAATAGTTCCTTTGGACTTGGGTAAAACTGTGATAAAATCCATTGAAACCTCCTCCCAACTTTGACCTCGAATGGATAAAGGTTGTAAAATACCTGGGGTCTTAATCGTGTCAACTATGATCTTTTGGAAAACCAAACATTCTTCCACAAAATTTTGAGCATTAGAATTAAGGCCATCCCAAAAAAAAAAACTTCTCGACCTCGTGGTAAGCTTTAAAAAATTCAGAGTACCCTCCTAACATAGAGTTGTGCAATTTGAAAATAATATTTTGTTTGAGTTGAGAATTCTTACAAATATATAAGTGATATTTGTACCATAATGAATCATTTTTCTAGATAAATGTTTTAGATGTACTAGGATCTTGTTGCAACTTTTGACTGAGTGTCCACAACTCTTCATCATTCTTCTATCTATCCTTTGCTTTAGTTATCCACTCAGGTTGGATAATAGAAATGGCACAAAGAAATGCTTTTACATCTAAGTCCTTTCTTGAGAGTGCATCTGCAACAACATTTTTCTTCCCTTTTATGTAGATGATTTCAAATTCATAACCCAACATATTTGTCACCCATTTTGCTACTTCTTTAAAAATAATATTTGTTCCAAAAATTATTTAAGACTATCATGATTTTTTTTTACCTTGAAGTGTCTTCCCATTAGGTAAGGTTTCCATTGCTTTAGTGCATCTAGTATTGCCAACATTTCCTTCTCATAAATACGTTTTAGTAAGTAATTTTCATTTATTTGATGACTCTCAAAAGAAATGGGTCTTCCTTATTGCATTAAAACTGCACCTAATCCTTTTCCTGAGGCATCAAATTCCACAATAAAGGTTTTTTTGAAGTCTGGTGTAGCTAAGACTGGTGATTGGCACATTTCCTCTTTAATATGTTCAAATTCCTTAGTTGCTTCTGGAGTCCAAGAAAATGCATCTTTCTTTATTAATGATGTTAAAGGTGTTGATATTCTCCCATAATTATTAACAAACTTGCGATGATAACCTATTAACCCCATAATCCTCAAAGATGCTTTATGGTTGTAGGTATTTTCCATTCCTTAATGGATTTAATTTTATTAGGGTCTAATTTAACACCCTCATGAGATACAATATGATCCAAATATTCCACCTCTTGTACTCTTAAGAAATATTTGAAGGTTTTTGGATATAATTGTTTCTACTCCAATAGTGTGAGCATCATGTCAACATGTTGAACATGATCCTTCGAAGACTTTTTGTAGGTTAATATAACATCAATAAATACTAACACAAATTTTCTAAGGAAGGGTTTGAAAATGGAATTCATCAAACATTGCAATGTGGAAGGTACGTTCGTAAGGCCAAAAGGCATGACCAAAAATTTATAATGAACCTCATGAGTTATGAATTCTATTTTCATAATGTCTTCACCCTTCACTCTAATTTGATGATATCCAGAGCGAATATCCAACTTGGTGAAGTAAATTTCTCTATGTAATTAATCCAATAATTCATCAATGATGGGGATGGGAAATTTATCTTCAATAGTGAGCTTGTTGAGCTCCCTATAATCCAGACACGTACATCACGATCTATACTTCTTGTGCACCAATGCTATTGGAGCAGAGAAATAAATTTGTTTAGGTTGAATTATACCAGCCTTTATCATTTCTATATCCATGCGTTCAATCTCACTCTTTTGATCGTAAGGATATCTGTAAGGCCTGATGTTTGGAGGAACACTTCATGGAATCAAATGAATAGCATGAACATGATCACAAATAGGTGGGAGTTCTTTGGGAGTCTCAAATACCTTGGAATGATTTTCCATGACTTTTTGGAGATCTAGAGAAATAGATGAGTTTGATGCTTGAACCTGTAGTGAGCATAATTGTGCAATTACGCCTCATTTTTATTTCCTCAAAAGATATTTCATGACATTAGAGATGATTATCTTTCATTTCTTCCCTGTGATACCCCATAATTCAACTTCCTTTCCTTCCGAAAAAATTTAAAGAAAATTTATTGAAAATTTAAAGCTACCATCCCCAAAGATTGTAACCATTATACTCCTAGTACAACATCAGCACCACCCATTGGTATGGGGATAATTGGAATATTCAATACATATTCCCCCATGGTTAGTTTTATATTATGGAATTTTCTAGAGAAATTTATAGTTCCTCCATTTGCAACCATCACTTGACACTTTGGTCCTCGGTATAGGAAGCAATTCAATTCCTTGGCTACCTTACAATGAATAAAATTGTGGGTACTACACGAATCAATCAACACCATTACATTTTTCTTCTTGATATGTCCTTCTATATTGAGAGTTTGAGGAGTGGTAATTCCTACCAATGTATTACAAGATATGGTCGAATTCATTTCTTCTTCCTCTATATTTGGTTCCTATGTATAACCTCTTCTTTTGAAGTTTCTTGTTCCTTTGCTTCCTCCTCTTCATAATCTATGTAAATTAATTTCTTCTCAGAACGCTTATGACATTTAGTGTATTTTCTACCACAATTGTAGAAAATCCCTTTTTCTCATTTTTCTTCCAATTTTTGTTGTTTCAACCTTGTAGGTTGTGGATGTCTAAGAGTAGCAACATTTCCATATTTATAGTTGTGAGTGGTAGGCTTCCTTGTCGCCATAATTTTTCTTTCAATTTTTCTTGCCAACCTGAATGCCTTCTCCAATGAATCAGGTTCCCAAAGGAAAACCTCATGTTGGATGTTATCCTTTAAAGTCCCTATGAAGACATCAATCCTGTGTTCCTCTAGAATATTAGTTACCCTTATATTCAATTTTTGAAAGTCCTCAATGTTCTTAACCATCAAACTCTTTTGTTGAAGATTTATCAATTGGATAAAGAAGGTGTTGATCTTTGTATCCACATAATATGCTATCATTTGCTACAATTTTTTTATGAGAGAAAAGCCATCGCTACCATAAAAATGTATTTTATTCTAAATATAAAGTTGCAATCCATACCTTTTATGTGTTTTTTCCATTATGGAGATCAAAATATTCTCAATCTGTAGTATCCATGTTACCGAATCCTTGCTATCAAACTTCCTCATATAGATATTTGGAATATGGTGGGTCTTAAATCCAACATTAGAGTCTATGAAATCATGATTAACATTTATTTTTTCCTGATCATGAATTTCATCTACTATCGTTTCTCCATTAGGAATAATTTATTGTAGCAACTTTTTCAAACCTTCCTTCCAACTTTCCATGTCTAGTTTCAGACCATTCTTCATGTCTTCAATGTTGTCTTTTAGTTTTTCTTCTATACAATCAATCTTAGCTTCCATGCCATTCATCTTCGCTTCCATTCTATTCTTCAAACCATCCATCTTAGCTTCCATAATTTTCTTCAATCCATCCATGTCTTTCTTAAAACCATCCATCCTAACTTCGATTTCATTTTTTGTTACTCTTTGCGAGAGCGAAATTTGTTTCACTTGGTCTTCTAATTTTGACATACAATGTTTCACTTCTTCCTCTTTATGAGTCATAGTATAGAATTTTGAGGGTTTAATGGGTATGGAATGCTTTTTGGGGGGGATTTTAGAACCCAATACTGATATATATGCTTCAATATTCCCTTGGAATCATTCAAACTGATTTTTCAAACAAGACTTATGCAATTTTAGAAAAACAAATACACACCTTTTTCTTGCTTTTGAGGAGGCCGATATTGAAACTGATGTATCACTGTAATTTAGGATCACCAAGATTTTATATTTGGCCCTGTAGTAGCCCTATGAGTCTTGTTTCCAATGCCACAAGTCAGGCGTAATTTGGATTCTTTAGGATAAATTTATTCCTAATCTCCCACAATGACCTAATTAAGGACTATTTCAATAGATAAAACTTGTACGTAATGTCACATGTCAGTGTTTCGACCTTCAACTCTGAAATTAATAAAAAATAAAATGTAGTCCATGCACCTTCTCCATCTTCTTATAGAATTCCAATCCGATGTCTAAAACAAAATTTATGACTCTTTTCCCTCGACCACTTGTTTGAGATGAAATTTTGGAGCCTCCATAAACCCTAACTTCCTTAGATCATATCTCCGAAAATATTGTGAACAAAGATCTGAAAATTTTACATGAAGCTCTTCAGAACTTTGGCTCAAATGAATTTTTTTTCAATTTATGAACTTTCATAAAAAAAAAAATTATAGTGAAAATTTCAAGATGACCTGTTTGCAGCAGTGAAACCCTAAAATCCAAAGTTCTGATTCCAAATGTTATGAAACCATTTCACAAAATAGAGGAAAAGAGAGATCAATGACTTAGAAATCAGCCTCTTCAAGGGGAAAACCTCCTTTACATTAAATAAATGAACAATTCTTTGAGGATAGAAATGAAAAAACCTCCTTTCTAAATATAGGAGTCCAACGGGTCACAATATAATCCTAGTCAAGATAACAATATCAATTTAAGGGAACAACAATAACAATAAGGGGACACACTAGTATTATAGTGATCCAGGTGGATATTGGTGGCCATCTGCCTATTCCACTTGGACCCCCACCATTGTTTCTTTTAGTTTTCAGTTTCCTTAATTGTAGCATCATTTACTATTTTTAGAAGCTTTTCGAGTCTTGAACTTCCGGAGCCGTTTGAGGCCATAAACGACATTTTTTGGGAAAACCGATAGCTTCATGGGTCATTCACCAATGTTTCTCACTCAAAAATTGTAGTCCTTGGATATATATTCATAACAATGTATTTTTCTCATCAAGGAGATATCGTATGCCAAAGTTATGTTCCGAGGAAGTTGATGTACCAATTTACCCAAACAGGGCCCATAGTTTTGGCACTTCCTCACCTAGGGTTACGTTTTTGGATGTTTATGGTTTTCCATTGATTATCAATAATTAATGGTCCTTCAAGACTCATTGTAATGAATTTCAGAGGCTTATAGCCACCACATCTCTTCTCAGAGATAAACTACCAACACCCTAGCTAGTTTATTTCCATTTTGTCTGTAAACATATTTCAATTATTTGATATTAATGAAATGAAGTGTTATTTCCACTGCATATTTGTATTTATGGTTATATGTGTATTCTGTTGCATTCTTGCATAGGTTCAGATCAGTGGTATCATAGCGATCTTCTCTTTCTTTATTTTTCTTTGCATGTCCCCAATGAGGTCAGCGTATAAGGAGTTAGGGCTCAATCTGGTTGAACCTTTACAAGATCAACCTCACAAACCCTGACGACCTCCCATGGAGAAAGAAAATAAAAATGAGGGAGCAATAGATCCTATCAAATTATTTCTTGAGGAGGCCCTCAAGAAAAAGAGGAATGCAATGATGGATGAATTTTCCAAGATCCTTCAACGGTTGCCCACCAGTGGTGCATCTACATCCAGCAACCACTCTAGAGGTGCCACTCCTCTCAAAGTATAGGTCAACTTCTATATTCCTGTATTTGAAGTCAAAATATATGCATACACCATAGATAGATGTTCGAATTTACTGGAAGGGTATTTCTCAGTCCATGATTTCTCCGACCAAGAAAATATTACTTTTTCACTCCTCAAATCTACCCCCCGTGTCAAAGATTGGTGGGAAACCTACTGTGAGAAAAAGGATGGGAAGGAACCCTCTCTATTCTCGCCTGCACCCACTTGGAATTTATTTTAATATGGCACCAAGGAATAATATTATCCCATGGGGAGCTATAAGTATAAGTACATCTAATGGACCATGATGCAACAACAAAGGGATCAAGATGAGAACCAGCTGATGAACTTATTCCATACCCTGCACAAAAGTTTGGGTATTAAAGATTCAGAGAAACATTTGGTGCTCAAGTACAACAACTGTTTGCATGGATACATTTAGGAGGAAATCGATTTCCTCTAAATTACCTCGTTTGTCATGGAATATCAATATGCCTCCAAGATTGAGAAGAAATTTAACTAGAAGAATAAATAATTTGGATCTGTGAATCCAAGGCTAGGGAAAGGCGCCCCTGAACCACAGAAAAATGGGAAAATCCAAAGCGGGGTGACTCAGAAAAACACTGCAATGTCAAATAAGGACACAGGGAAGTGCTGTGAATTTCATAAAATCCCCACTCACAACACAGGTGAGTGTCGGTCCAGACAGTCGCTGGTGGCTGAACTGGAGGCATCTGAATCAGATGCATGTTCTAATTTTGAGTCATAATTAGACAAGGGAAATTAAAAAGGGAAGCAAATCTTTGATGTGGAACCTAGTTCCACCATTGCCACCACCAAGCTCCAGAGGGACTAGCGCAAGGATCTGGATGAGGGGGAGCACCTCTTCCATTCCTAGACGTGGGTGAAGGATTCTCCACACAATTCCTTACTGATAGAGGAAGCCAAAAGAACCTCATTTCAGCAGAGGTCATGAAGTGGCTTGGCTTACCGACCACATCACACCCATAGTCGTATACCATTGGGTGGCTTCACCAAGGAAGAGATCCCCACACCCACAATAGTGCTTCCTTTCGTACATCATCAAGCCATTCACGGATGAGGTACTGTGTGATGTTGCTCCTATTGACATGTCTGAGTATTATTATGCCAGTAATACTTGTGGAAGTGACATGTTGTGTATGATTCTAGGTCTAGTTCTGTTGTTATTACTTTGGGAAATAATTTGTACAGGATATCGGAGGTAGTACCACCTTCTGCCATCTCTTTGAGTACTACAAAGCAATGCAGTAAGATTATTTCCCAAACCAAGAAATTTTTTTTCATTACAATTTGCCAATAGGAAAAGAAGAATATTGTGGCTATAGCATGAATGAATAATTTACTGGATAACATAAATAATCACTGAGATGAATAAACATAAAATAACCAACAAAAAAACACATAAACATGAACACAAATGTTTATCCAGGAAAAACCCAACTCCAGGGAAAACCCATCCAATGAAATTTCATTAACCATTGGCCAAAACCATGGCCAATCTGGCCAATAGAGCCTTCACTTCTCACCTCTAGGCATCTCTTACAATGAATTCTTCCCAACCTTTTCTTGGCTCCATTACATGCAATACCATGGGCCAAAAACCATGGGTGCACAATACCATGTGCCCCAAAACTACCCAATTGTTTAACCTAGTCAACATTGATTCTAACCCCAAGTCAAATTACCTAAAATTCGGTATTAGAGTGGAACAACATAAGTATGGTGGGCCCATAACCCAAAGAAGAATTTATTGGAGAACATAAATAGTTACTGAGAGGAATAAACATAAAATAACCAACAACAAAACACATAAACATGAACACAGATGTTTATCTGGGGAAAACCACAACTCCGGGGAAACCCCGTCCAATGAAATTTCATTAACTATTGGAAAAAACCGTGGCTAAGTCGGCCAAGTGAGCCTTGACTTCTCACCTTCAAGCCTTGCTTACAATGAAATATTCCCAACCTTTTATAGGCTCCATTACATGCAATACCATGGGTCGAAAAATATGGGTGCACAATACCATGTGCCCCAAAACTACCTGATTGTTGAACCTGGTGAGCCTTGACTATAACCCCGAGTCAATTTACGTAACATTATCCCCTTAAACTTGTATTGGGGTTCCTTAAATAAATCCTGCCAACCTTGCTATGTGATTCAACCCATCCCTGCTTACTCTGGCCCTTAAACCCCTCAAGGTTTTTACCTGGGGTATATGTTAACCCAACATCCCCCCCCATCACCTAGGTCTAACCCAGACTTTACTAGTGATTACAAGGGGGTACGTATGCCTTACCAAATGTTACAGCAGTATGCCTATTTACATGTAATAAAATTTTACTCCATTATAATATATATATATATATATATATTTCATTGTTTCTATTTTAACAAATCCTCTGTCACTCTTGCAATCTGTGAGCCTTTTCATGTACATGCTCTCCTTGAAATATCAAACCCCTTGTTGCCTTGTTTCCTTCCATGATGAAGCCCTTTAAATACATGATCTAATGTATGCCATATAAATACATTGAAAACACTATGATCTCAAGAAAATCTCTGTCCAAACTCTGTGGTCACCAATATCCTTCAAAATAAGACCCAGTTGGGTTCTCGCTTTCACTAATAATGCCTACATACAAAAGTGGCCAAGCTCTCCCCAACATCACACTAATTGGAAATCTCTATCATGTGAACGACAAGGCCATTGAGGATGTCTTGGTGCCTGCCCCGAGACCTATAGCCTAGCTCGTTCTTGCACTCCTAATCCTCTTGAGACTTTCCCGCGACATTTCTTTTCTCGTTTTTGTCGTCCCACGCTGCCAGCACCTCATGTTGCTACTCTCTTCCACCTCCACTACGACTACACTGCCTATGACCAACAGTTTCATGCCTCATTTCTGTATACTCCAAGAACATCATAGTCACGGTCTTCCTCCTCGACATGGCCTGAGTGCTTCCTTTTCACGCCCACCTCATGTTGTCGTCTCCAAACACGTACAACATCTGTATGCACATATCCACATACAATGATCCAAAAGCTCTGAATGTCCGACGAGGAGTAGAGGCTGAGCCCTGCCACATCCACCACCATTTACCCGTCTTCCTCAATCTTCAGGAAATTGTTCCGGTTGCTCCCAAACACAAGCGTATAGTTAGGTGCATTTTTCCTCCTGTAGTGACATTTCTTGCTCCCACATCGACTCTTCAACGTGGTGAGTTGAGAATGTTCATCTATTTTCCCAAGAGAAGAGCCGCTTATCGCATCCAATAGTGATATAATCGCTTCATCAATTTTATATTTCCATAGCCATGAAACCATTTCATAGAGCTCAAATATATGCATCTCAGGCTTGCCTCATGATGGTTCGTCTCACCAGATACTTGCACCCAACGAACAAATCTGATCTTCGAACAAACTCAACATCGATCTGTCTGACATGTCATGTGAGAACTATGTCACAACTTGACCGCTAGTCACATAGCAGTCTCACAAAAATTCTACCTTTTGTTGGCTACTGGATATATTTTCCAGCTCTTCTAGACCCCTACATTCGGGATCTGGATCTGCATCAGTGCAAAAAATCATATCTCCATTCACAGGCCAATAAAACCCTTGGAAACAGAGGCATCCCTCTAAAGCCAAATGTGGCTCTGATACCAAATTAATAATTTAATGGAGAAAATAAATAATTACTCAGAGGAATAAATATAAAATAACCAGTAACAAAACACATAAACATGAACAATGATGTTTATCCAGGAAAAACCCCAACTTCGGGGAACACCCATCCAATGAAATTTCATTAACCATTGGCCAAAAACATGGCCAATCTGGGCAACTAAGCCTTCATTTCTCACCTCCAAGCCTCTCTTACAATGAAGTCTTCCTAGACTCTTATAGGCTCCATTACATGCAATATCATGGGCCGAAAACCATGGGTTCACAATATCATGTGCCACAAAACTACCTAACTGTTTAACCTGGTCATCCTTGACTCTAACCCCGAGTCAATTTACCTAACACTCCAAACAGAGCTCCCCTACGCAGCAACAAAATATGGACAAAGACATGGAGGAATACAAGGAAATTTTCTCCACACCCAAAGAGGTTCCTCTACACTATTAGGTCAAGCACTCCATTGATATGACCCTAGGCGCGTCATTGCCAGATGTTGCTATACCTCATGCGACCACACAGAAATAATCCAAACATGTACTATATGAGGTTGATAAAACAATCATATTTATTGAATGCATCCAGCAGGTCCATGACATCTTGGAGAAATCCAATGCCAAGTACAAGCAGCAACATGATCAGCATCGGGCGCAACACAACTTCCAGGTGGGCAATAAAGTGTGTCTACATTTGCAGAAGGAGCACCTCGTTGGACCCCACCCATTAGGGGAATTTTGAGGTCTAAAATGGACCTCCTAAGGAAATTATAGAATAATATTGGAAATAATAAAATAATATTTTATTACATCATCAAATTTTAGAGGGGGAAAAAGGAAAAAGTATTTTTTTCAACTCGTATTTTCAACTTATCTCCCTATGGGTTTACTCGAATTTCAATTGGAAACACTTGTTGGATGCATAATTATATTTCCCATCCAAGGCATACCCATGTTTCATACTTTCTATGGACACTGTTATGTGAAAAATGAGAAATACATTAAAAATGTGATTGTAAACACGTTTTTTCATGTATTTCTGATTTTTCATGTAGCAGGGTCCATCGAAAGTATGCAACATGGGTACTCCTTGGATGAGGAATTAGATTTTGTGTCCAACGAGTACTACCACTTGAAATTTGAGTAAAACATTAGAGAGATAAGTTGAAAATACGAGTTGAAAAAGTAGTTTAATTATTTTATTATTTTTTAATATTTTTACTTTTTTACTCCAAAAATGGAGAATCATCCCCCATGGTTGACATCATCATCTTGAATCCTATTGGTTCTTATAAAGCTTATTTTTGTTGTAAATTTTTCTTAGGAGGCCCATTTTAGACCTCAAAATTCCCCTAATGCAAGCTTCACCTGCTCTGATATGGGTCATACACCATCACCAAGGTTTTAGGGGGAAATGAATTTGAGCTCAATATTCAATCATTCCTTGGTCTGCACTGAGTGTTCAGTGTGGACCACCTTCGACCGTACTTTCCACCTTTACTGGACACATCCATCATGGCAGAACAACTCACCCCAGCAGAGTTAAACCCAGACTGCATGGAGCAAGCCACCACTAATTAGATCATAGATACACAGATAAAAAACAAATGACAACAAACAATTTAGATATATCGAGTTTCCAAATTTTCCCAACTCCTTCACCAAGGCAAGTGGCTCACCAAGGACCAAGTTCAGTAGAAGTTTCCTCATCTCATGGAGGAACTCAACACAATGGGGACCATTTCTTCCTAAGGGGGGAGGAATGATCTAGGTGGATATTGGTGGTCATCCCCATATTCCACTTTGACCCCCACCATTATTTCTTTCATTTATTCAGTTTCCTTAATTGTAGCACACTTTACTATTTTTAGCAGTTTTTAAGGTCCTGAACTTTCGGGGTCGTTTTAAGGCCCTAAACAAAGTTTTTTGGGAAAACTAGGAGAAATAGGGGTTTGCAACCAATTTTTCTCACTGTATAGTTGTAGTCACAACATAGAAATTTCTAATGAGGTATTGTGCATGAAAAACAGAGATTTTATGCTAAAGTTACATCCCTGGGAATTTGATGTACCAATTTACCCAAACAAGGCCCATAGTTTTGGCATTTCATCTCCTAGGATAAGGTTTTTGGATTTTTATGGTTTTCAATTATTTCTCAATAATAAATAGGCCTTCAATCCTCATTTTGATGTAGTTCAAAGGTCTGTAGTCACCACATCTCTTCTTAGATATAAGCCACCAACGCCCTAGCTAGTTTATTTCCATTCTCTCTGTAAACATATTTTAGTTATTTCATATTAATGAAAGGAAGTTTTATTTCCATTTAATATTTTTATTTATGGTTACATGTGTATTATTTTGTCTTCCTGCATAAATTTGGATCATATAGGGACCTAACATATCACAAAATTATTCATTTAATGCGAGAATATAACCATTCTAATGTCGAAATATAACCATGCTAACAATTCATATATATATATATATATATATTCACTTGAATGAAAATACCTTCTAGCGGAAGTTATAATGGAGGTTTTTAATGTTATAAAATTGGAAAAATTTGTCAAAAAAACATCCGCTAAAACATACATTTCTGGGAATGGATGTTTTAGCAAAGGTTATAATAGAACTTCATCACAACTAAAAAATATGGGTGGTTGGAGGTTTTAGCAGATGTTTTTTTCGGTACACTTTATAGAACAAGTAGCTCGGGTGCACTATTTATAAAAACACACCAGGATTCATACGTAATTAAAATAATGAGGCGTTTATTTCAAAGAGCACCACCACCTAAAATGTATACCACCCCAGAGCTTACAATAAAATAAATCCCCTATTATTTCAAATCAAAGAGCACCAGAGCTTGAAATGTGTACCGCATCGGTTCTTATATAAAGGAAGCCTCGGTGGTTCTTTGATGAAGAAACGACTATGAGGCACGCAAAACATAGTTATAGTACCAACGCTTTCGCTTAAACAATCAACACCAACACATCTTGTTTGTATAAACGCACCAGTGCATTTGTTATATAGAGGTATTGATTTGTTAATTTTAATAGTGCACCAGGAATGGAAATAATATTTTGTAGAACGAGGAGGTTGTTATTTATATGAAAGGATTGGTGCATTAAGAGTTACAATGAACCAGGGCATTGAATAAAAACAATATCGATGCTTGAAGACCTAAAAGCTTCGGTGTTCTCATTTTACGAAAAGGCATCGGTTATGATAAAAAATGACTTCACAAGGATTTTATTTAAATTAAAGCACCGGTTCATTTTTATGTTATGGACACACTAGTGTTTTTGTCTGATGTTTTCTCTCTTTTTTAGACATCAATCCATGACAGTGAAATTATTGTAATTTTTTAAATCTGTTTCATTGAAAAATCGATATATATCTTATAAAAGTATTCATATAAATCAATATTTGATTAGTGCATGTGTATATGATATTTGGATTAATTTGTTATATTGTCATATTTATCATCTCCTCATTATAATATTTAATCATCCATATATTTAATTAGTGGCGTAATATTTCACAGATATATTGGATACCACAATAGAATAAATTAAAATGTATTTCATTATATATGAATAAGAGACTCTTTTTCATAGAAAATGGGATTCTTATTGGTAAACAAAATTTATGGTTTTCTAATCGAGGTGGATATTAGTGGCCACCCATATATTCCACTTGGACCCCCACCATTGTTTCTTTCAGTTTTTCAGTTTCCTTAATTGTAACACAATTTACTATTTTTTGTAGTTTTTCGAGCCATGAACTTTTGGAGCCGTTTTTAGGCCCTAAACAATGTTTTTTTGGAAAATCACATCCAGAAAATGTGGGTCTTTGATCCAAAATTTAATGTTAGAAATTTTAATGTTCAAATAGATCTTTCTAACATGGTCTCATGTGAATTAAATGAATATCGTATGCCAAAGCTACGACCCCGGGAAATTTATGTACCAATTTACCCCAACGGGGCCCATAATTTGGAGTTTCATTTCTTGGGGTTAGGTTTTTGATGTTTAGAGTTTTACATTGTTTCTAAATAATAAATAGACCTTCGAGCGTCATTATAACATAGTTCATAGGCCTATAGCCACCACATATATTTTCAAAGATAAGCTACCATCACCTTAGCTATTTTATTTCCATTCTGTTTGTATGTATATTTCACTTATATGATTTTAATGAAATAAAGCCTTATTTCTGTTGCATCTATGTTTTTATGTGTATTTCTATATTTTCTTGTGTTGTTTCATAAGTCTACATTAGTGGTATTAGACGGGTCTACTCTTTCTCGATCCTTCTTTACATGTCCCCAACAAGGTCGGGGTATAAGGAGTTAGGGCTCAATTTGGTTGAACCTTTGCAAAATCAGCCTCGCAAACCGTGACGACTACCCATGGGGACAAAAACAAAGATGAGGGAACAGGGAATCATATCAAAATATTTCTCGAGGATTTCCTCAAGAAACAAAGTAATGCGATGATGGATAAATTTTCCCAAATCCTTCAACGACTACCCACCGGCGGCACATCTGATCCCAACAACCACTCTGGAGGCACAACTCCTTTTAAGGTATGAGTAGACTTTGAAATTCTGATATTTGAGGGAAAAATAGATGCAAATGTTGTAGATAGGTGGTTGAATCTATTAGAAGGGTGTTTCTTGGTTCATGACCTTTTCAACGGGGAAAATATTACATTTTCACACCTCAAAGTTGCCCCCCCCATGTCAAGGACTAGTGGGAAACCTACTATGAGCAAGAGGATGAGAAGGAGCCCTATCTATTTTCTAATGCACCCAATTGGTATTCTTTCAGAGACTCCATCAAGGAAAAATATTATCCCGTGACGACCTATGAGGAGAAGTACATACAATGGACTATGTTGAAGCATAAAAGGCATCAAGATGTTCATGAGTTGACGAAATTGTTCGATACCTTGCACAAAATTGGGTAGCAAAGATTCAGAGAAACATTTGGTGCTGAAGTATCGTAGTTGTATGCATAGATACATTCTAGAGGAAATGGAGTTCCTTGACATCTGCTCACTTGGTGAAACATATATTTATGGTACCAATATTAATCATCAGTTCAAACAAAAGAAGCGAGACTTTCAATCTGTGAATGGCAAGCAAGGGAAATTTTCTCCCAAACCATAGAAAAAAATAAAAATCCAAGGTGGGGCCATCAAGGATAATAGGCCAAAGCCACAAGAAGAGAACAACACCACGAACGAGAAGAGGGACACAGGAAAATGGTGTGAGTTCCATAAGCACTCCACTCACAATACAAGTGAGTGTTGGGAAAATCAATCATTGGTGGCTGAGATGAAGGCTTCTAAATCATATGCATGCTCTAAATCTGAATCAGAACCCAACAAGGAGAATGAAAAAGGGCAGCATGTTATCGATGTGGATTCCAACACCGTTATTTCCACCACGAAGATCTAGAAGGAGGAACCGGAAGATCCAGAGGAGGGGGAGCGCCTCTTCCATTCCTGGATGTGGATAAATGATGTTAGGTCCCTATATTACTAGTGTAGTCCCTTATTGTTGTTAGTGTTGTTGAAACCTTAGTTAAACTCAGAGGGCGGGGGGGTGAATCAATTTAACACATTCACGAACTTTTTAAAACATTAAATTAAACTTATTTACAATTCAACTTCATGATCGAATTTATATGGAAACAATCTTAATATATGAGCAGAAATGTTATGATAATGTAACAGTAGACTTATTATGAGAGCAGCAAGTATTAAGCAGATTGAATAACAATATCAACACATAGACATCACACACTGAAACAACAGATATACATGGAAACCCATAAAGGGAGAAAACCACATATTATTATTGTTGTGATGTAAAGGCAAGCTCCAAATCTCTCTCACCACTGATTTTCTGTAAGCACCAACCTACAGGAGGCTCCAACCTCAAATTCTGCAAGCTACAACTTGCAAGGAAGCTCCAACTCCCTCACTTTTTCATAAGAAAAACACTTGTTGATTTACTTTGAATATCAGCTCTGTTATGTACCTTATTACTATTGTCCTTCAATTTTCATATCTGATTTATTTCTTTCTTCTGCTTCAATTCTGCATTCCCTTTTCTTTTGTCAGTTTGTTCAAAAAAATGTATTCATTTAAAATTTACAGTGGGATTTTATCTTTCTTCATAGACTTGCCAATTTCATCACAAACAATGAAAAAACAATTAAAACCTTCCATTAAATTACAGTATAAATTTCGAATCACTTCAATAATATTGCTCTCTCTGTTTTTCTCTCTCATTCATATACAGCCCTCTCTGTCTTTTTCGTTTTTCTTTTTTTTCCATTTTTCCTGTTCATTGTAGTTGTATAACTGTTGTATGTACAACTGTCTTTTAATTGAACATAAATAACTCTTGGCGTTATTATAAAACCTTTTTAGCAAAACAGGATCATATATATATCTGAACTCACAATATTGATTACATAATACGACCTCAACCATCAAAGATATAAAATTTGGTTTCATATTTAAAAGGAATGCTCATACTCATTAAATGTACATCCACGATTTTTCATTCTCATAAAACAAATATCTGCACCCCAATAAAATGTTATAAAAACTTCTTAATAAAACTTGGGTTTTATATTAATGAACATACAAGGGAGGGGCAACTCCCTTTTAAAATGAGTCTGCCCGGATATTATGTTTCATCAAAAATACAAGTACAACAGTCAGGCTATTTGCCTCTTGGCCAAGTTCTAAGACTTGCCAATACTCAAACTAGCATACAACAGACTTATACAACCATCGAAGATCACCGTCGGAAGTGCTGCCCAAATCTGCCCAAGTGCTGGTCACTCGGGTCACTCAAACCGTTGCTCCAAATCAGTGCAAGGCGTTTTCTGAGTATACCATGTGCCCAAAGCACTCCAAACCTATATAATTGGATGCCTCTCTCCAAGACGCACATTCTGCAATTTACGGCACCTCGATCCGACCTACGTAGCTCCCGGAATCGTTGTTTTCGTGCTAGGCCGTTGCCGTTGCCCGGCGCCCAGGACGACCCGACTCGACCCGACGTGTAGCGACGCCCGCCCAGAACTGACCCGACCTGACCTGTGGTGCGCTCGACAGTCTGCGGTGCGCTCGTGCTGCTGCGGTCCGACTCGCCCCGACTCCCCTTGCTGCGCTGCTCTTCGTCCAACGAGTTGTTGACTCGTTGTAGCTCGCCTCTCGTCGTGTTGCTTGACTTCGCTTGCTTGGCTTGATGCCTTCTCCACTTCCACGCTCGTCCAACTTATACGCGTTCCAAGTGGAGTGTGGTCGCTCGCTCCATCACGAGCCGACCCACCCGTTACGTCGACGCCCTCATGAAACGCCGCGTCCATGGTGTTGGGGCGCTCGGCCGACCCGAGCCGACCCCTCATTTTGGTTGACACCCACGAAACGCCGTGTTCGCGGGGTGTTGGGGCGCTCGGCCGACTCGAGCCGACCCCCGTCGCTTGTTAGCTCGCCCTCCAAGTGTGGCGTCGGTCGCGTGCCCAATGCACCGGCCGACCCACCGACTCACCCGTCGGTTGCTCGCCCAAGTGCGCCCGCCGTGTATAAACTCCAAACGCCAACCCGTGTTGACTCGTTACTTCCACGACGCGCCCGTCATGACTCGCTCGCACACCCGCGCGCCCGTGACTCTCCAACGTGCGACGCACGCCCGTTACGTCGACGCGCGCCCGTTACGTCGCACGGCGCCCAAGCTCACCAAACGCCCGTTCGGCGCGCCCGTTCCACCGAACGCGCCTATGAAGTGTCGAGGCGTTACATTCTCCCCCACTTCAAAGCGTTGTCGTCCCTTGACAACATAATTCTTTCGTCGCATGCCCATCACAACTCCGTGTGTGAAATATTGTCGCAACTGTCTCCAAGTGTCGTTGCACGACCTGCCGTTGCGCCCATGTGCACGGTATCGTCGCAACTGTCGTCGCAAAGTGTCGATGACTCCAACATCCTCCAAAGGTGTTCATGTCTCCAACTCTGCTATGAAAACATGAAGAGCACCCAGATGTGAACACTCTTGATCTGCTACATGCTTCGGCCATGTCCCAACTCTGCAAGAAATCATGTGTTTGGGCCCCTTGTGTTGGGGACAAGTTGGGTAGCTAATCCAACCACACGTCTCCTCCACAAGAACATATGTTCCTCCCATCATCATGACTGTCAAAACATCCTGCTATCAAGTGCTCCATCTCGCTCCATGGTCTGCTCATAAGTTAGAGGTCATCATTGTCCTGAGCAGATGACAATGAGCCTCATCCAAGTGCCATGTTTGGGTCCATGAAGTGTGTCCATCTCATCCACAACATGCTGTCCATGATTCTAATTCATGTGCTCTACTTGTATGCAAAGTAGGCTCATCCTCCAAGCATCATCAAAGTAAAAGTGTGGCTAAGTCAAGTAGACTCAAGCCCATGCCAAAGTGTATACCACCAAGGCATCCATCGCTGCATCTCCATCAAACTCCAAAGTGTCCCAGCTCTATCATCCCCACCAAGTGACTCCTCCTGAACACCCCCATAATGTGCTCCAAGGTATGCATCCCATAACGCATCAAAATCGGGACCAATCCTGACCTCAGCTCCTCAATGAGTCAGATACTCCAAGATCACCATAATATGAAGTCTCCAACGAATGCAACTCCACCATGAACTCCCATGCCTCATCATATCCAAAGCGTTGGTAAGCCTACTTGTATTGGCCATGAGTGCCATCACAAGTTCTCACTCTGCATACATATGAATGTCTCATAGGCTGCTCATCCAACCAATGTCCAAGTTGCTCATGGTGAACAACGTCCCATCAGTCCATCTATAGAAGATCTCCATGTAGTCCATGTCCATGACTTTGGCTGCCCATGTGTTCATCCAAGTGAACTCAACTCAACTCTCATCATCATCATGTCTCAACATGTTGAAGTGAAGTGCTCTCGGTCACTCCTACTTCCATCATACCTATGAGTACTTCCTTCAAGCTGCTCCCCCACAAAAGGTCTGCCAAGAGGTCCATCTTGGTTGAGCCATGAAGAAGTCCACTCCACCAACGTGCCCTACCACCAAGGTAGTGTGTGGGTCATGCCGGGCACTTGCCATTCTACATGGCTAAGCACGACCCCTTCCATCACAAAGGTCATCTCGTTCCACCCTTGTCCAGGGCATTTGGACCATCAAGTGTAGGGTCACAAATTGCCTCAACAAGGTTTGTATCGTCCCATGTCCCTTGTTCCATCAATGTGCAAGGTCTCATCGCGTGCATCCAAGGAGAAGTCATCCATGGTGTTAGCAAAGAAGCCATCTTCTTTCTCATCCCCATATGCGGTCCATCCTCCTTATGCTTCCGTGAAACACAAGTCATATCTCCATGAAGACTCCTCAAGTGAGTGTCCTCCATCCTCATCAATGCCTTTGATGTGTTCGATCCTGGTACCCCCTGCTTATCAAGTTCCTCCATGATCATGCTCACATTTGCAACATCTCCATGTGGTTTTTCCACCAATGCTTGCAATGTGTCTTGTCTTGGTTCAACTTGTGTCACAAGTTCGTCCTTCATCTCTTTCATCATATCATCCTCATGAGAATCATCCATCTTCGGTGCTTGCAACGTGCTTGGTCTTGGTCCAACTTGGTTATCAAGTTCACCCTTGACATCTTCCACATCTGCAACATCCTTGTGTGGTTCAACCTGCAATGTTTGTAATGTGCTTGGTTCGGGCTCAACTTGTTCTACAAGCTCTTCCTTCTTCTCAACCACATCCTCAACATCTTTCAGTCTAGCCAAATACGCCTTTAGAAGCTCACCTTTCATTTCTTTGAGCTCCTTCCCATAACTGTCCAACATCTTCGTAAGTTGGTTGAATTCATCCCGGTTCATGTCGGATATCCCTTCTGCACGCATTGCACCAAGGGTCTTCTTCAACTCACGAAACTCGTCTTCCATTTCACCCAACCTTCTCAAAGATTTACACAGCCTACTTCCAAGGTCTTCTTTTGTAGCTCTAGCCCTGGCCATTGCCTTGCTTCAGCTAACGTCTCAAGAGAAACCCAAAATATATATAAGTCAACTTCAACACCAACTGCAACCCTGCAACCGTGTTCCTTCTTCAGCAAAAGCTCCCTGCGGAGGTATCCGATACCATTTGTCATGCAATCCGTATCAGTGCCTCTGATACCAACGACGAGTACTGATACCAATGCAATCCGTAGCACTGATACCAATGCTAACCTCTGAAAGGTTCAGGCCCCACAACTTTATAAACCCTTCTGCTCTATTTTCTAATGCGATTAATTTCAACTGAATACTTCCGATGAAATGATTCACTATTCACTTCACTGTGCCGATGCGATGAATTGCTCTGATGCGATGGTTCGCTTTGATGCCAGAACGCAAACACATATGAATCATGGTTCATAAACCCATCGGGTCCACATCTCAATCAGAACTTTTATCAACATGTTCTGCTGCCATACTTTTCTCCGATGCGATTCGTGACTCGTGTCCCACCTTATAATACTTTGTTTGTTTTAAACCCGAACAATAGAACCTTTTGTATTTTTAATTGCGCGTCCATAACTATAATATATATATGCATTGTATTTTAACCTTGGTCCCTTGTTTATGAAGCGCCTTACATATATTTGGAGCTTTTCTCTGACTTATGTATCGAATGTTAATCAACCCGGCATACACAACTCTTTAACCAACCCTCTAAGTCAAAAGATAATAAAACACATTCATCCTCCCGGCTTTATTATTTAACATTATAACAATGGTTCGTGTCTTTAACCCAATACGCCAGCGCTTATAATACTCCAACCAAGGCTTATACCATTAGCACGAGATTTTATGATGTATTGTATTCACGGGCCCACATATGTTTGATAAAGTCCGCACCTTTAATTCATTCCAAATGACAGCGCCCTTTGAACATATATATATCTTCTGATTACTTTCGCACATTATTATAATATACCCGCATAGAGTTCATTATATAAAATTCGGTCTTTATATATATATATATATATATATATATATATATATAGAGAGAGAGAGAGAGATGTTCCCACTTGTTAACTTACCACTTGCATCCAATTGTCATAAGCTTATCGCTCCTTCAATCTCAATCCAACGATCCTTACTGAATTTCGCGTTTTTTATTGATACAAATTTTAACACTTTAAAATTGCACGAAAAAAGTTTTTTTACAAAACCACCTAAGGACACATGTTAATTAAAGACATAGATCGCGTTCAAAATGAGAAAACCACTTACCACTTTAAACACCACGCGATACTACCAGTTTTCTGACCTCTGGTTTTACTTTTCACATTCAGGTTTCTGCTTATATTCATGGTTCTGCTCCATCAAAAAAAAACTTCGCACCTTCGTTATATACATATACATATAAACTCCGTTCAAAGGTTTCATTTCTTATTTCTTCAGCACTTTAATATATGAACCCTGTTTCATTTTTATTTTAATACAACGCTACCATAAGGTTTAACACCCGATTGCATTAGTTTTTTATTGCTAAACCCTTGGTTCCATTACCCTCAGGGTTCCGTCTTGACCTTTCAACATTTCTGTTGCACTCTTGGCACTTCCGCATGCTAAACCAACAGGTCTATCAGTAATTACAATGCGCATTCCAGGTTTGTATTTCGGATTATTTGAAGCCCTTACTGTGTCTATGTATGAAAGTTTCCTTAGGATGAGCATTAATGGCTTTCTAACTTTGCGTTGTAGCCTTGAATATTCCCCTGACAATTTGTGCTTCTTTCTCTTCTGCTTGCGAGCTCTTCTTCATTGGAACCCCCTCTGTATCTTTTCACTCTCTGTCTATTCTGCTACCCTGACTCTGTATTCTCGATACATATCCTGTCACTATATTCTCTGTATGTATAGTCTATTTCCCTGTATTCTCTCTTCTGCTGCCCTGTCTCTGTATTCTCGGTACATATCCTGTCACTATATTCTCTGTATGTATAGTATGTTGCCCTGTATTCTCTCACGCTGTTTCTACAAGTTCTCATTCTGTCTCTACTAGTGTAAATAACTTCTCACTCTGTTCTCCTCATGCTCCCTGTCTACATATCTTGTCACTGTATTCTCCTTTGCCTCTGCTGCTGTCCATTGCCATCAATGACAACACTTCTAACAAGTGTAGCCCCATTATTGTTATTGTTGTACCCCTATAACTACCATATTGTTATTATTGTACCCTTACATTATTATTTTTAGGTTTGTTAGGATTACATTGTGACCCCCTGGATTCCCATATATAGAAAGAAGGTTTTTTCATTTATAGCATCCAAGAATTTTTAATTTATGTACTATAAAGGAGGTTTCCCCCTCGAAGTGGCTTATTTCTAAGATGTTGATCTCTCTTTTCTTCTATTTTTGGAGCTATTTTCATAACATTTGGTATCAGAGCTTTGGATTCTATGGTTTCACTGATTCGTACAGGTTATTGTGGAATTTTCGCTATAACATTTTTTCTACGAGGGTTCATAAACTAAAAAAAAAACCATTTTGAAGAAAGCCTAAGGAACTTCGTGTAAAAATTTCGTATCTTGGTTCGCAATATTTTTAGAGATATGATCTGTGGAAGTTAGGGTTTTTGCAGGCTCCAAAATTTCATCTAAAATAGGTGACCTTGGTAAAACCATCATAACTCTCTCTCTCTGAGCATGGGATTAGAATTATGTAAAAAGTGGTCGAAATTACACGGAATATAGTGTAATGTGTATCAATATCAGAGCCGAAGGAGGAAATAGTGACATGTGGCATGTCATCCAATTACGCTCTATTGAACTAGTCCATAATTAGGTCATTGTGGGATATTGGGCATAACTTTTCCTTGAAGAATCCAAATCAGGTGAGACCTATGGAATTTGAAATAAGATTCAAATAGATACTATATAACCTAATTTTAGATATTTAATTTCCGAAATCACATAGATAATTTAGATTAAATATCGAGCTCCTCAAAAGAAAGAAAAAGGTGTGTATTCTTGTTTGAAAAAATAGTTTGAAGTGATTCCAAGGGAATATTTAAGCATAGATATCAGTATTGGGATCCAAAATGCTTCCTAAGAAAAACTCAACACCCACTAAGCCCTCAGAATACTCTACTATGACTCATGAAGACTCAAGAAGTGCAACATGATATTTAGAATTATAAGAGCAAGTGCACCAAATTTTGCTCTCGCAAAGAGCAACAAAAAATGAAATGGAAGTTTAGAGAAAAGGCATGGAAGCTAAGATGGATGGTTTAAAGAAGAGTGTGGAAGCTAATATGGATGGTTTGAAGAAAGGTGTGGAAGCTAGGATGGATAGTTTTAATAATGGCATGGAATACATGCAAGAAAAAATGGAAGACATGAAGAATGATATTAAAGAAGACATGGAAGGTTTGAAGAAAGGTTTGACAAAGTTTATACAAGAAACGATTCCTAATGGTGAAAATATAGTGGAGGAAACTAATGATGAGAACAAAATAAATGTTAATCATGATTTCATAAACTCTAATGTTGGATTGAAGACTCACCATATTCCAAAGATCGATATTAGGAATTTTGATGCCAAGGATGTTGTAACATGGATACTACGAATGGAGTGATATTTTGATCTCAATAATGTGTAAAACACACAAAAAGTATGCCTTGCAACTTTCTATTTAGAACAAAATACATTTGTATGGTATCGATGGCTTTGCTCCCATAAAAAAATGTCACTTGGTCAATTTTTACAGAGTAAATGGTAGCACATTATGAGGATACAAAGAGCAACACCTTCGTTAGCCAATTGATAAATCTAAAAAAAAAAAAATTCTGTTGTGGAGCACATTGAGGACTTCCAAAAATTGAATATAAGGGTAGCTGATATTCCAGAGGAATGCATGATTGATGTCTTCATAGGGAATTTAAAGGATAACATTGAATATGAGGTTCCCCTTTAGGAACCTAATTCATTGGAGAAGGAATTTAGGTTGGAAAGAAAAATTGAATGTAAAATTATGGTGACAAGGAAGTCTGCCACTCACATCTATAAATATGGAAGTGTTGCTACTCCCAGACTTCCACAACCTACAAGATTGACACCACAACAATTGGAAGAAAACAGATCAAAAGGTATTTTTTACAATTCTGATAGAAAATACACTAAAGATCATAAGTGTGCAGAGAAGAAATTATTTTACATAGATTGTGAAGAGGAGGAAGAAAATGAAAAATACATTTCAAAAGTAGAGGTTATACACCAAGAATTGACCCTAGAGAAAGAAGAAATGAGTCCTACCATATTGTGTAATGAATTTTCAGGGATTACCACTCCTCAAACTCTCAAGATAGAAGGACATATGAAGAAGAAAAATGTAATAGTGTTGATTGACTCGGGTGTTACCCATAATTTTATTCATTGTGAGGTAGCCAAGGAATTGAATTTCTTCCTATACCCAACACCAGAATGTCAAGTGATGGTTTCAAATGGAGGAACTATAAATTGCTTTGGAAAATGCCATAATATAAAGCTAACCATGGGGGAATATGTATTGAATAGTCAAATGCTTTCCATTCCAATGAGAGGTTCTGATGTTGTACTAGGAGTGCAATGGTTACAATCTTTGGGGCCACTAGATTTTAATATTCAATAAACTTTATTGAATTTTTTTCAGAAGGAAAAGAATATGAATTATGGGGTATCGTAGGGAATCCGAGAAATATAATGAGCTCTAATGTCATGATAAAGCTTCTAAAGAAATAACAATGAGGCGTAATTGCACCATTATGCTCACTAGAAGTTCCAACATCAAAATCGTTTATTTCTCCATATCTCCAAAAAGTCATCGAAAATCATCCCAAGGTGTTTGAAACTCCCAAAGGACTCCCACCTATTCATGATCATGATTATGCTATTCATTTGATTCTAGGAAGTGTTCCTCCAAATATCAGGCCTTACAGATATCCTTATGTCCAAAAGAGCGAAATTCAATGTATGATTGCAGAAATGTTAGAGATTGGTATAACTCAATTGAGTCAAAGTTATTTATTTGCTCGAGTATTATTGGTGCACAAGAAGTATGGATCATGGCACATGTGTTCAGATTATAGGGAACTTAATAAGCTCACTATTAAATATAAATTTCTCATTCCCATGATTGATGAATTATTGGATAAATTACATGGAGAAAATTATTTTAGCAAGTTGGATATCTGTTCAGGATACCATCAAATTAGAATGAAGACTGAAGATATTCTGAAAACAACATTTCAAACTCATGAGGGTCATTATGAATTTTTGGTCATCCCTTTTGGCCTTGCCAATGCACCTTCTACATCTCAAGGGTTGATGAATTCCATTTTCAAACCCTTCCTTAGAAAATTTGTATTAGTATTTTTTGATGATATACTAATCTACAATAGGTCTTGGAAGGATCATGTTCAACATGTTGACAGGGTACTCAAACTATTGGAGGAGAAAGAATTATATGAAAAAACCTCCAAATGTTTCTTTGGAGTACAAGAGGTGGGATATCTGGGTCATATTGTATCTCATGAGGGTGTTAAGGTAGACTCTAACAAAATTAAAGCCATTAAGGAATGGAAAGTCCTAACAACCATAAAGTAGTTGCGAGGATTTCTCGGGTTAACAGGGTATTATCGCAAGTTGGTTAAGAATTGTGGGAGAATAGCAGCACCTTTAACAACATTATTGAAGAAATATGCATTTTCATGGAATCCTAAAGAAACTAAGGCCTTTGAACATCTTAAAGAGGCAATGTGCCTAGTACCAGCCTTAGCTACACCAGAATTCACAAAAACCTTTATTGTGGAATGTGATGTCTCAGGAAATTGAATTGGTGTTGTTCTAATGCAAGAAGGAAGACCCATTGATTTTGAAAGTTTTCCAATCAAAAGAAAGTATTTACAGAAAGCTATTTATGAGAAGGAAATGTTGGCAATGCTAAATAAACTAAAGAAATGGCGAACTTACCTAATGGGAAGGCACTTCAAGGTAAAAACTAATCATGATAGTCTTAAATGCTTTTTGGACCAAATACTATCTTCAGAAGAGTAATAAAAACGTATCACAAAATATGTTGGGTTATGATTTTGAAATCATCTACAAAAAATGGAAGCTGAATTTTGTTTTAAATGCACTCTCAAGAAAGGATGAAGAGGTGGAAGCATTACTTTGTGCCATTTCTATTATCCAACCAGATTGGATAACTGAAGCAAGGGATGAGTGGAAGGAGGATGAAGAAGTGTGGACACTCATTCAAAAGTTGCAGCAAGATCCTAGTACATCTCATACATTTAGTTGGTAAAATGATTCCTTATGGTACAAAGATTGCTTATATATTTGTAAGAATTCCCAACTAAAACAAAATATTATTTTGGAATTGCACACTTCTCCCTACGGAGGATACTCAGGATTTTGAAAGACTTACCAGAGGGTGAAGAAATATTTTTTTTGGGATGGCCTTAAATCTGATATTCAAAAGTTTGTGGTGGAATGTTTGGTTTGCGAGCAAAACAAATTTGATGTAATTAAGACCCTAAGTCCTCTACAACCTTTACCCATTCCAAGTCAGTCTTGGGAGGAGATTTCAATGGATTTTATCAGAGGTTTACCTAAGTCCGAAGGAAAGAGTGTCATCATGGTGGTATTTGATAGACATTCCAAGTATGCACACTTTTTTGCATTATCTCATCCATTTAAATAAAGTAAAGTTGCTACTGCATTTATGGAAACAATTCAAAAGCTAATGGAAACCCAAATATTATTGTAAGCGACAAAGATCCCATTTTTACTAGAATTTTTGGACGGAATTATTTTCTTCTTTTGGTACTCAACTAGCTCATAGCTCATCTTATAATCCTCAATCCGATGGGAAAACTGAGATAGTGAAAATTTTTTTGAAGGATATCTTTGTTGTTTTGTATCTGATAAACAAACAGAATGGGTCAAGTGGTTACCTCTGGCTGAATGGTGGTATAACACTTCCTTCCATACTGCAGCAAAAATGACCCCATTTATGGAGCTTTATGGATATCATCCACTGTGCATCACATCATCTTTAAGAGAAAATTTAAGGTTCAAGAAGTGGAAGATCACATCGAGCATCAACAAAAAGTTCTCCAACTCTTAAAGGATAACCTAAATTTGGCACAAAATCGAATGAAACAATAGGCTCATCAACATTGTAGTGAGAGAAGTTTTGATGTAGGAGACTGGGTATTTTTACGGCTACAACCATACAAAAAAATGTCCCTTAACCAAGATAAGAATGATAATAAATTATCACCAAAGTACTATGGTCTTTACAAGGTGCCGCAAAAGATTGGTACTACGGCATAAAAATTGGAGCTTCCTGCTTCTTCTTGAGTGCATCCATTTTTCCATGTTTCATGCTTAAAAAAGGTTATAGGTGACAAAATTATAGTTCAAACAATATTGCCAGAACTTGATGAGGAAGGAAAAATCATATTGGACCCTAAAGCAGTCATGGAAACAAGGACTCGACAGCTGCGAAATCGATCAATTTCAAAGTAGATTCATCAAGTGGAAGAACTTACCCACAAAAGATTCTACATGGGAGGATGATAATTTTATATGAAATCATCTAGAGCTACTCAAGCATTGAGGACAACACTTTTTTGAAGGAGAGGGGCATGTTAGGTCCCTATATTACTATTTTAGTCCCTTATTGTTGTTAGCGTAGCCCCCTTATTGTTATTGTTTTACCCCTATAACCCCCCTATTTTTATTATTGTGCCCTTACATTATTATTCTTAGGACGGATAGGATTATATTGTGACCCCATCGACTCCTATATATAGAAATAAGGTTTTGTCTTTTGTAACATCCAAGAAGGTTTTCATTTATGTAATGTAAAGGAGGTTTCTGCCTCGAAGTGGATTATTTATAAGGTGTTCATCTCTCTTTGTTAGGTCCCTATATTACTAGCATAGTCCCTTATTATTGTTACTATAACCCCCTTATTGTTATTTTTGTACCCCTGTAATGCCAATATTGTTATTATTGTGCCCTTACATTATTATTTTTAGGTCGGCAAGGATTATATTGTGATCCCATGGACTCCTATATATAGAAGGAGGTTTTTTCATTTGTAGAATCCAAGAATTGCTCATTTATGTAATGTATTTGAGGTTTGCCCCTTGAAGTGGCTGATTTCTAAGGCATTGATCTCTCTTTTCCTCTATTTTGGAGCTTGTTTCATAACATTTGGTATCAGAACTTTGGATTCTAGGGTTTCGTTGCTCCAAACAGGTCATCATGGAATTTTTGCTATAACTATTTTTCTACGAAAGCTCAGAAGCTAAAACATTTATAGAGTGAATTCAAAATCCTAAGGAACGTCGTGTCAAAATTTCAAATCTTGGTTTGCAATATTTTTGAATATATGATCTATTGAAGTTAGGTCTTTTTCAAGCTCACGAATTTGACCTAAAACATGTCATCGTGGAATTTGCGCTATAAATTTCTTTCTACGAAGGTTCAGAAGCTGAAATTTTTACAAAGTGAAGCCGCGATCCTAAGGAGCCTCCTATAAAAATTTCAGATCTTTTTTCGTAACATTTTTTGAGATATTATCTGTGGAAATTAGAGTTTGTCTAGGCTCCCGAAGTTCATCTCAAAGAGGTGACCATGGGAAAATCGTCATAACACTCTCTCTGAGTGTCGGATTGGAATTATGTGAAAAGTGGCTGCAAGTACATGGATTTTAGTTTCCTATATATCAATTTTAGAGCTAAAGGATGAAACAGTGACACGTGGCATGTCATACAAGCTGTTTCTACTGAACCAGTCAATAATTAGGTCATTGTGGTATATTGGACATAAATTTTCCTTGAACAATCCAAATCAAGTTAGAACTGTCACATTCAAAAGAAGATTCAGAGGGCTACTATAGGGCCGAATTTAAGATATGGAAGATCCAAAAGCACAGAGACAATTCAGTTTCAATATGGAGCTCCTCAAAAGAAGGAAAAAGGTGTGTATTTTTTTTTTCAAATTGCATAAGTCTTGTGTGAAAAAAATGTTTGAAGTGATTCCAAGGAAATATTGAAGCATAGATATCAGTATTGGGTTCTAAAATTCCACCTAAAAATAATTCAACACCCATTAAGCCTTCAAAAGGCTCTACTATGACTCATGAAGAGGAAGAAGTGCAACATGACATATCAAAATTACAAGAGCAAGTGCACCAAATTTTGCTCTCGCAAAGAGAAACAAAAAATGAAATGGAAGTTTTGAAGAAAGGGGTGGAAGCTAAAATGGAAGGTTTGAAGAAAAGCATGGATGGTTTGAAGAATTTCATGGAAGCTAAGATTGATGAAAAAATGAAAGACAACATGGAAGATATGAAGAATGATCTAAAAGAAGACATGGAAGGTTTGATGACAAGGTTAATACAAGAAATGATTCCTAATGATGAAAATATAGTAGAGGAAACTCATGATGAGAACAAAGTAGATGTTAATCATGATTTCATAAACTCTAATGTTGGATTGAAGAACCATTATATTCCAAAGATGGATATCAGGAAGTTTTATGGCAAGGATCCCGTAACATTGATACTAGAGATGGAGCAATATTTTGATGTAAATGATGTGCAAAACACACAAAAGGTATGCATTGCAACTTTACATTTAGAACAAAATACATTTGTGTGGTATCAATGGCTTTGTTCTTGTAAAAAAATTTCACTTGGTCAATTCTTACGAAGGAAATAATAGCACATTATGAGGATACAAAGAGCAAAACTTTTTTTAGCTAATTGATAAATCTCAATGAAAAGGGTTCAACAGTGTAGCACATTGAGGACTTCCAAAAGTTGAATATAAGGGTAACTGATATTCCAGAGGAACATAGGATTGATGTCTTCATAGGGACTTTAAAGGATAACATCCAACATGAGGTTCGTGTTTGGGAACCTGATTCATTCGATAAAGCATTCAGGTTGGCAAGAAAAATTGAATGTAAAATACATAACACTCTGGTATCCAATGAACATTTGTCTTAACTGAGTTGGTTTCATAACACTTTTTTCTTCTATTTTTGGAGTTGGTTTCATAACAAATGTTTTCACGCTGTAGTTCATTATTGATATCGAGAGCCAAAAGAACCTCATTTTAGTAGAGGCCATGAAGCGGCTAGACTTTCCAAACACATCACACCCACAGTCATACACCATCAAGTGGCTTTACGAATGATGGGATCTACGTGTCACCCAACAGTGTCGCTTTCCCTACAACATCAATCCCTTCATGGATGAGGTATTATGCGACATTTTTCCTCTTGATGTTTGTGATGTATAATTAGACCAGCGATACTTGTGGAAGCGACATGGTGTGTATGAGTCCTGACCTCATGTTGTTATTTTTACTTTGGGAAATAAGTTGTAGAAGATACTAGAGGTAGCATTACCTGCTGCCATCTCTTGGGTTACTACAAAACAATGAAATAAGCTCATTTCCAAAAATGGGAAATCTATTTTCTTGATTATCTGCGCTCAAGGCAAGAAGAATATTGTGGCCACGACCTCTAGAAAAGGCTCCTCCGCGTGACAAAAATAGATGTACAAGGTCGTGGAGGAGTACGAGGACATCTTCACCTCACCTACAGGGGTGCCTCTATACTGTCAGTTCAAGCACCCCATCGATCTAACCTCATGTGCGTCGCTACCCAATGGACCAATATATCGATGCTTTGTTCTAAAGAATGACGAAATCAAGAGGCAGATTCAGGAGCTGTTGTAGAAAGGTCACATCTGGACGAGTTCATCACCCTATAGGAGGTTGGTCATGTCAGTGTGGAATAAGGATGGGACATAGAGACTTTGTATTGACTATCGGGCATTAAATAATATCGTTGTATAGAATAGGTACATGATCCCATGGACTTATTACCTTCTAGACCACCTTGAGGGAGGAAAATACTTCAGCAAGGTTGACTTGAAGTCTGGGTATCACCATATACCAATCGAACCCTCCGATGTGTGGAAGACTACCTTAAAAGCCAAGGAGGGCCTTATTGAATGGATGGTCATGCCTTTCAGGTTGATGAATCCTCCCGCAACCTTCATGAGGCTGATGGATGACATCTTACAGCCATTTACCAACTCATTTGTAGTAGTGTACTTCGATGACATCTTGATCTTCATCTATACTTGGGAAGAGTACCTCCACCACATCCGATAGGTCCTCTAAACACTGTCGTAACAGAAGTTGTCTTCCAATTTGGAGATGTAAAATTTTGGCATTACCTAGTTTGAGTATCTGTGATACATTATTGATGAGTTGGGGGTGCATGTGGATTCAACCAAGATCCATGTAATTTTGGATTTTCCAGCCCTAACCACTCTAACAAAGCTCTGCATATTTTTGGGTCTTTCTAATTTTGTAAAAATTACACCAATGGATTCAATCCGATCAAGCAATGTACTAAAACAAGATACTGAATCCTTATACAATATTTGCAGAATATAAATAACGATCGCTCAATCACATGCAAGTAAGAGAAAGAATTAAACCAATCGCATGACACAAGATTCTCCTAGGGAAATAAAATGCTCAAAACCTCTCCATATTTATTGTATAATCAACCAAGGAATCATGAGACATTACAATGCATGTGTACTCACCACATCCTCATACACTCTACCAATTACTTCACACTGATCTAGGAAAAATTGGACAAACACATAACTAGTTTCTTGCCTACCCTCAAACTTCCTTTCTCACGCAATCCATAGAGAAATAAACCCCTATTAAATATGTAATCAAGACTTCCTTGATTGCGGAATCCATCATGGGCTTCTTGTGGCTTTATAACCACACCTGGGCAGTTTGCTAAAAATATAACTAATAGTTTACTTGCCTTGATCATTTTTCTTAACTGGGTCTCCATCAGAATTGACATGCATGCAACTATTAATTTTGAATCATCAGTTACTTGGTAAATCACTACTGGTGAATTAAATCTATTTTAATTCACTTGATCTTCCACTAGCTCATCAAACAGTTAGAACTAGTTAAACTAATTTTAACTCAATCAATTTGAGTTAACTAATCCCACTCACACCACACTAGTGCTAAAACTCCAACTAGACCCTGTTAATAATAAAATCACTCTACATGCCTATCCTTTGACCCTCAACTCGAAATTCTTGGGATAGCTAAGTCTATCACACTTAGTTAACTATTACAAGTTGTTATGAGATAATATTACAATTTATTTTCCAATTTATTTAAAAATTGGTTGCCCACATTCTCTCTAATGTGTCACTATAATCCCTCACTCATGTGTGACCTGGGATCCCACACTATTATGTGGTGCATTTTTTTTTTGAATTTCAACACTCCCTTTCAACAAGAAAGGCATAATCAACTACCCTGATCCTGCCTCTGTGGTATTTAAATTTTCTCTTCACAAGCGCCTTTGTCAAGATAGCTGCCTCCTGATCCTCCACAGGAATGGACTGCAACAACATAATGCACCTCTAAACACAATATTTGAGATGGTGGTACTAGATATCAATTGATTAGAGATATCATGGAATACTGGATTAATCAAGAGTTTTATGCAACTTTCATTATCACAATGTATCACCTTCAAGTCCATCTGATGACCAAACAAACCAACAAATATATTCCTCATCCAGATGGCCTCACATGCATCCTGACTAGATGCCATGTACTCTACCTCAGCTAAACCAAGTGCAACTGATCTCTGCTTCTTACTGTACCAAGAAACTGTTGTTTATCCTATACTGAAGATTCCCCCTGATGTGATATTCCTCTCTGATGGACTACTTGCCCAATATGCATCGGTGAAGCCTTGAATATTCACTCCCTTTGTCCATATGTACCATAATCCATACTCTGTAGGGCCCCTGAGATATCTCAACACATGCCTTCACGCCTTCCAAAAGAGCTTGGTAGGCTTCACCATAGCTTGACTAAGCTCATTAACTACATAGAATATGTTTGGTCATGTGTTCACTAGATACATAATTTAACCCATAAGCTGCCTATAAATGGTAGCATCCATTACCTCACCTAAAGTAGCATCATCCTTCCTCTAGTTTCATGCAAGAGGAGTCTCCATGGGTTTGCTACCCTCCATGTGGAACTTCCTCATAATCTACTTGGCATACCTTCCCTGAGATACAAATAGCTCCTCATCTCTTTGCCATATTTCAAAGCCAAGGAAATAGTGCAAGAGCCCCATTTCCTTCATCTCAAACTCTCTTGCAAGATCCTCTTTGCAAGAAGTTATGAGCTTCTCATCACCTGTCACTATAATATCATCAAAATAAAGTAAAATAATTAAAATATTACCATCAACCACAATATGATATAGGTTCGCAACCGATTCACTCTTTGTGAAGCCCAACCTGGTGAAATAAATGTTGATCTTGGTGTAGCAATCACGAGGTGGTTTCTTCAGCCCATACAGTTCTCTGTTGAGTTTGCACACGTGAGACTCCCTATCAAAGGTCTGAAAACCTTCTTGCTACTCAATGTAAAATTCTTCCTCAATAACTCCAAGAAAGGTTGTCTTTACATCCATCTGTTGTATCTGCCACCCCATCTACGCTGAGAGTGCAAGGACAGATCTAATCGATGAGTACCTTGCAACCATTGTAAAAGTATCCTCATATGAAATCCCCTCTACCTATGAGAATCCTCAGGCCACTAATCTAGACTTGTATTTCTCCACACTCTCATATGTTGCTTGCTTCACCTTTTAGATCCACCTGGATCCAACCACTGACTTCCCCACTTATCTTGGGACCACTTTCCATCCATTTTTTCTAATAATTGAGTCATAAACCTCAACCATGGCATCAACCCATGTTGGCTGTTGCACTGCTTCCTCAAAAGATGATGGTTTTGTCACAATACACTCTCTCATAAGAGCCATGTATCCAATATACCTGTTTTGGGACCTTCTCTACCTGCGTTGTGATGTAGGTGCACCTACATGCTCTGTTGCATATAGCATCAATCTATCAGCCTCTCTAGTGTGCTTCCTACCATTTTTGGTGGGTCGCTCTGCATGATTTATTTTTTCCACTCCATGATCCTCTACTTGTGGCTACTCCACGTCCTAAGGTTCATCCTTTAGAACTAATAGTTCCTTATCAACATGTAAGTCAAGCTCCCTCTCAAGGGACAATTGCATGGATTTCTCCTCATCAAATTTGACATCTCTCCTAACAACTGTCATCTTGTTAGACAGAAAATACACCTGATAGTTGTGGGGAGTATCAGTGTACTGCACAAATACCCCAACCTTTGTTGTTGGTTCTAGCTTCTTCCTGGCATCTTTGGTCACATGACAATATACATATGAGCCAAAAATTTTAAAATATGAAAGATCAGGTTTCTTACCTGAAAAATCCTACTCTGGTGTACTCATGCCAGGTATCCAATGAGGACTACCGTTCTGCACAAATATTGATATGTTACATGCCAATGCCCATAGATGAAATGGTAGGCCCTGATCATGGAACATATCTCGTTCTTCTCTCACAATTGTCCTATTTTTTGTTTTTGCAGCCCCATTCTGTTGTGGGTTATGAAGTGCAATCAATTCTCTCTCAATTCCTTCTTTGGAGCAGAAGTTCTTGAATTCATTAGAGATATACTCACCACCATTGTCACTCCTTAGAGACTTCACCTTATTCCATGTATCTTTCTCTATCAATTCTTTGAACTCACAAAATTTGGATAACGTCTGATCTTTCTTTTGCAAAACAAAGATCCCATACATTCTAGAAAAATCATCAAAAAAAATCACATAATATATGTGCTTTTCTGTGGAAGTTGTAGATAATGGTCCACACACATTTGAGTTAACTCTCTCAAGAATTTTCACTAATCGGTTCTCCTTCTCATGAAAAGTGGCTTTAGTATACTTCCCCATGGTGCATCCCTTGCATGTGTCTATATGTGCAAGAGTACCCTTTGGAAGACCTATAGAAATTTGTTGCATGACCCTCAAAGCACTGTGGTGTAGATGGCCCAATATCTTGTGCCATAACTCACTGGTATGCCAGCTCACCACCTCCCCTATGTTACTGCTTAATGTTGTTCAGCCATTTACATCAATTTTTTAGAGGTTCTTCACACGAACACCAATCCTCTTTACCTGTCATGTGGCTTTGTGATGAAGGAATTCCTTTTATTCACTGAAAACCGCATCATATTTAATATTACAAATAGGAAAATAAAGTAATACAAAACACAATAAACTGGAAACTACAGCAATATGGAAATAAACTGAAAACACCATAAAAATATACAGAACAGTTGAGCTATTTTATTAATATCGAGGTGAAAAAAATACAACAGTGCTTCAAAATAGATAGCACTAAAGCTGGAAAAAGCAGGTTGAAATGGCCTCAAGCTCTCCCACTCAAAACATTCCTCTCGGCTGCGCTGCTGGAGCTCTCCCTCTGCACTACCCTACTGGAAATGTTTCTGCTTGGTGAATAGGACTATGTAGATGAGGATGCTTCAATGCTCAGAAAAATATGGGATTTATAATCCTGACTCTATGGAAAAAACCCAGAATAACCCAGAAAGGATTTGTGGATTGGGTGACCTCAGAAAATCACCCTCCTCGAGTTTACAATGAATAACTGTTGCGTATGTAGAACTATGGGCTAAAATTAAATACAGAATAGCTGCAAGTACTCCTAATCCCAACTATTGAAGGGTTGATCCCTTCAATATATTCCAAGCATAAATGTTATGGAATTCCACCCTCTGTTGATGAACTCTACTACTGGATTGCGTAAGTCACTAAGTAACTATGTAGCACTAGAGGGTCTACAACTGGCCTAAATGCAGGATGATGAGATTAGCTCACAGGGACAACAAGAATCCTCTCCCGAGAAGGCACTCAAAGTCCCTCGAGGACGAAGTTGGGATCTCCACTCGAATACACCCGCGTACTAAACAACACTACAAACTCGGCTAAACAGCTCAAGCGTGCTCAAGTCATGAATGAAAAGAAAATAATAATAATCCATAATTCTCTCTATGGCTGCCATCCCCTTCCTTATATGATTGTGAGCCCTCACTCTCTTGGCCCCACACAATAATGATGTTACACACATGGCCACTAACCTCCATTATGACTGTGATGTCCTCCATTGTCTCCACTACCTCCATGACTGTGTTGTTGATTTGGTCAAATTGACCTTATCCACATTCATCGACCCACATTCACACCAAGAAGTGGTTTATTCATCTTGAACCCATCTAGATGCATTGATCCACATTCACATTTAGAAGTGGTTTTATTCCTACTAAAGGGATTTATGGGTCCCTCTACCCTCTTATTCATATATTAATTAAGGAAGAAAAAATTTAATATTCTAATTAGCTAAAAGCTAAATTAGGAATATTAGAGTCCTCCCTGCCAAAACGTTGCTTGTCCTCAAGCAACTGCAAAGATGTCGGCCACCCAGTTGACCCGATGTAATTGAGACCAATGACCAGATCCCATATAAACCCTTCAATGAGGCTATGCCCCTATGTCAGGCTACCTGGTATAGACCCCTCAATGCCGGAATCCGAAATGGATCTATCACCATACCTATCATCAATAAATCCCCCCAGATCCCAATGCCACCATGGTCAATCATCGCCCAATTCCCCTAGCTCAGATTTCACACTGCATCTGGCTATAGCTACTTCCTCATGAGGTGAAGACCATCAACATACATCAATGCTCCATGGCCCCTGTTGTGTCGTAGATCTAATTGTATAAGTTGCCCCACAAACTACGTATCAACTCATCACGTCTCTCCCACTAGGAACAATGTACTACTTTACCCAAACTAATTCAGCAAAGAAAGCTTCATATATTATATTTAATTTTTATCATGAAAATTAAAGTACTTGCTACCCATTTTTTTTCCTATTAATACTAACATAAATATTGACAAAAAACCAAATTCTTAAAAGGTTGTAGGAAAATAATCTATCCACTTACTTTATCATTCGAAAATATAATATGATCAACAACACTCCTCCCATCCAATGGACTACTACCTCAACAATTACCCCCGAGCCTCAGATAGCCCTTCTGTCGAATCAGTATTATTTATAAATTTTGTAATATTCCAAAATAGGAAAAGAAAAAAATATAGCACATAAAAGTGGAAAATAATAGCAAATATCAATACATCACATGTGAAACAACGATAGATCCATTGTACTAAGTGTATCAACAACAAATGTATACAACAGTTTGGAGAAAAAACCCCTTAAGCTAGGCAAGAGAAGCCTCCGACAAAAAGAATCACCAAACATGAGATCCAGCTGCTACACAAAATGTCTAAAGCCAACACAATGCAGTTTAGTGACTAATATTGTAACTGGAAAACACATATAAATGGATCTCATAATAACATGTTCAAATAAGGCTAAAAATTGATATCTATACTCCCCAACACCTTTCCTAGACAACCCAAAAAGGGTTTCCGAAAATACACAAAATATCAAAATGCCGGAATGTAGCCCTAGGGATGAATAAGCTCTCTAGCTAGGCACTTGAAAGGAGGTGGCTGAAACTAATGAAAAATTGAAAGGAACTCCTCCAATGGACTCCTCAAGTGAAAGGTTGATCCCTCCACTAAAAAGAAAACACTCCAAATGGAGCACTGAAATCACCCATGCAACTGATCACTAAAATAATGTAGTCTAAGACTGAAACTACGTTGTAGAGGATGATGGTGTCTTCGCCTAGTGCCAAAATATGAAATGAAGCCCAAGGACCTTCCTTGCTGGCCTCCCAATGGAAGGAATGCTTCCTCAGCTGAAAACAATCTCAAAATTTGCCCAATGAAACCCTCCACTGTTGCACCCTATAACTCAGCACAACTCTAAATAGAAACTGCACTATAGAAGAAACTTGTAGCTTGGCCTGATGCCAAAATGTGGAAATAATGCTCAAGAACATCTCTTGAGTGGGCACTCAAATTCCCCCGAGGATGAAGGTGAGATTCCTGCTCGGGAACACCCTTGTGCTAAACAACAATGCAGTCTCTGCTAAATAGCTGAAGAGAGAAACAAGTCATTCAGACCATAAACAAAATAATAATCAATCATTCTCTCTATGGGTGCCATCCCCTTCCTTATATTCTTGTTGATATTCCTCACCTTATGCCCCACTCATTAAAGCCACTACTTCCATGCAAATTTTCTCCCTCCAAAACAACGTTGTCCCTCAATGAATGTCCACTCCCTCGATACCAACGCTATTGATTTGGTCAAATTTGACCCATTCCACATGCTTCATCCCCTATTCACACATAAGGGTGCTTTATCCAGCTATTTTGATATCCTCCATTCAGATTGGGAGTGATTTTATTCCTACTAAGGATATTTATGGGTCTCCCTACCCTCTTATTCTCCTATCTAAGAAGAAAAAACAAAATTTAATATTCCAATTAGCTACATGCTAATTTTTTAATATTACAATCCTCCCCTCCCAAATGTTTATTTTCCTCGAGCAACTACAAGGATAAAACTGAAAAATATAGGGAATATTTATCCCTATGGGAAGCTCCCATCCCCAAGCTATCATCCATAGAAAATGAATGACCCTCTAGAATGGTAATTCATAGAAAAACGCCTCCCAAATTCTCATAACAGGCTTCTCCGAAGGGCTCAAGTTAACCAAATGGCTCATCCCATAAAGAAACAAGAGGTCTAATGTAGAAATCATGTGATCTCAATGTTCTCCCTGAAGTATGAAACATAATAAATGTGGGGAGTCTCATTTCCAATGGAGACATCCAATCTATGTGTCATCCCTCCAATCATGCCCACAACAACGATAAGGGCATCATCAACATATGGGATCATAATCAAAGTCATACTAGCTTCCATGTGTAATACTGGAGTAGGACAATGGTCCCTCAAGTGGAACCAGCGCAATCTTACTCCTAGCTGCATTAGAATATGGTATGATGATTGGTTTCCCAACCACTTGCTTGTTGTCCCAATCCTCTCACATGCTTAGAGAAGGCGAATTATGTATGGTGTAATCTGAGTACACCCCAAGTGAGATATCAACTCCCCAAAATCTCGTAGGGAGTCGCCATCATCAATATTTCTTATGGCCCCAAATAGGCCATGAAGTCCATAAGAAAGAGTGCCCCCTCTTGGAGCAATGACATGTACATGGATGACAAGGATAACAAATACATAGTACGATATACCCTTGAATCCCTCCATGATAGTACGATAGTACGATATGCCCTCATGAAATCAGTGTTGTTGGAGAGAAAAACCCAATATGCTGCATGCAAAGCATTCGTCTTGTGCTTGGACATCCAATTCAAGAAGATCATATTCTGGTAGTAGATGTCTTCATCCACCACTCCCTCACTCACATCTCTTACTTTCCCACCAAGTGCATCATATGTGAAGTGATCCTGGAAACACCCCAACAACAGATCCAAACTCTTTGGTGATAGCACTGTTGGCCTTTGTGATAAATATCCCATCATCTCATAACCCCATAATTTGACATGCAAAATGCCAAAGTCATCTGCCATAATGCTACCATATGTGGAAAACTCCTCCCCTTGTGGAAGTGTCTCCTGACTCCCCAAAGCTAAGGAGTAGCCCCTTTGCACCATGATTGGGCCATCCTCTACTCCTGAATCACCATGCAAGGTATGGCAGAAAATCAGCCCATACTCTTCCAAGAGTAACTAGAGAAACAATAGCTCTTGCTTCCTCCTCACATCTCTACCATACAGACCATGGAGTGAAAACATGATGATTGACATGAAAAATGTCACATCACCCCAATGAAACCAAAGTCATTGCTGCCACATGATAAAAGTGTCATGGCATGTCCCAACCAATAACATATCCTTTGAAATAGGATATGTCACATGCTGGCCCAACTCTTCCAAGAGTAGCCAGCGCAGCCATGCCTCTTGCTGCCATGTGTCATAGATATGCAAGTGGCTCACCAACGCCTTGCTCATCATCCACACCCATTCATCCAAATGTAGGTGCCTCATACCATGCTACAATTTGGTATCCCTCCAATGGAGAATACCATCCTCCCAAATCATATTTCTATATTTTCATTTCATGGGATGTTGAAATGCAACCTCTTGGAGATCCCTAAAAAGATACCACTGATCAATGACCAATTTGAATCCATAAGGATTCAAATATGCTGAAGGAAAATACTTCTCATTGAGTTGTGAAGTCTTCATCAAGAAGGGTCCATTATAGTAATGGAAGATAAGGTGTCTCTCATCAACCATCTACCTAACTAGTGCTATACAAGTGTAAGGGTCATCAGAATGTCCCAATGATAGTTGGGCCCCCAACTCATCACTGTTGCTCAATGACAACATTGTTGATCTCCATGATGGTAGATATGTTGTCTCATGATCATGCACAATGCTGAACACACAGTTCTGCATTGGATTGATTAGAAATGTGTTCATCCTACCCTCCAAAACTCTATACTCCAACCCAAATTGTTGTGTGTAGCTCATCAATGAGATACCAGGATGAATATACAACTCCTCCTTGAACCAGTCAAGAGTCCTCTACGTAGTGATAGTCTGCTACTCCAAATTAGTAGTTTGCATTGACCCTAGGTCATGCAATTTCCCTAACGGCATGTCCCCACAACTCTCCATATGATGTACTAGAATAAAATGGGGTGGAATTTTTTGCATACATTATTTAATATGATCCTCATAAGCATCTTGTACTGCTACAAGGGTTCCTCCTACCTGTGTGATGACTCCTCCAACTGCTGGTGATGATAATTTGTACTCCTCTACTGCTACACCAGCGCTAGTAAAAGTATCCTCCTCCTCATGCATCTCCTGCATAATGCATGGAACTCTAAATGTCAAGAGATCAAGACCACTTTGAAATGATGCAAGTGTTCATTCCCCTGATGCAAGTACTCCTGCAGCATGTAGTGGTGGAAGTTTCTTTTCCTCTGGTTTCTTCTTATCAAACTTCTTGATTAACCTTTGAGTAAAATCTACATAAGAAGTCACTTGTGCATGACTCAAATGGTTGAACCACCAAATGTTTGTTTCACCTTCAAGGTGCAATGCTGTAATTTCAACAACTTCTCTTTCTACTACTAGATGTAGCAGGAAGAATGCATCTAACTTTATTCTTCAAGCCCTTGTTGTGCATGTGGATGACCCATCAAAAGTAAACAGTAGGAATCTATTTTGTCTTATTCTCTTAATGTTGCAAGGTCTCCTTTCTTCTTTGATATGAATAAATTGTTAGAGAGTTATATTCTCCTTGAAAGCCCTTGATTAGGATTTATATTCTGCAAGATACTCACTTAGAATCTCATGATCTGAGTTTCCTCCATATCTTTCGCCTTCCTCTTCAAAGAAAGTGGACATAGTATATTTCTTTCGAGTTCTATGCAATATCGGTTTTCTCTTATGCTGATAGGAAGTTCGTGGACCTTCCTCATCTTGAAACCCTCTTGAGGTCTCAAGGCATCTCTCCATCCTTCTTTTCTTGACCTCCTTGAAGAGGTCCTTTATAGATCTGAAAAGAGATCAGAAAAAGCTCATTCCTTCCATAATTTTAGATCTCTTCCTCTTATTCGTATAATTTTGATTCCATAATGGCTAAGATCCACAGGCTGGGCCAACATTATGCTCTGATACCACTGTAATATTCCAAAATAGAAAAACCAACAATATAGCACATAAAAGTGGAAAATAGCAGCAAATATCAGCATATCACATGTGAGCCAAAGACAGATCCATTGTATTAAGTGTATTAGAAACAAATGTACATAACATCTTGGAGAACAAACCCCTCAAGCTAGGCAAGAGAAGCCTCCAACAACAAGAAGCACCAAAACATGAGATGCAGTTGCTACAAAAAATGTCTAAAGCCAATACAACGCATTTTAGTGACTAATACTGCAACTGGAAAATATATATAGATTTATCTGATAATACCATTCTCAATTAAGGCTAAAAATGGAGATCTATGCTCCCCAACACCTTTCCTAAACAACCCAGAAAGGGTTTCCGGAAATACACAAAATATAAAAATTCTGGAATGCAGCCCTAGGGTTGAATAAGCTTTGCAACTGGGCACCTGAAAGGAGGTGGCTGAAACTGATGAAGAACTGAAAGGAACTCCACCAATGGACTCCTCAAGTGAAAGGTTGATCCCTCCACTGAAAAGAAAACACTCCAAATGGAGCACTGAAATCACCTCTGCAACTGATCACTAAAATAACGTAGTCTAAGACTGAAACTGCGTTGTAGGGGATGATGGTGACTTGGCCTGGTGCAAAAATATGAAATGAAGCCCAAGGGCCTTCCTTGTTGGTCTCCCAATGGAAGGAATTCTTCCTCCACTGAAAACAATCTCAGAAGTGGCCCAATGAAACCCTCCACTGTTGCACCCTGTAACTCAGCACAACTCTAAATAGAAACTGCAATGTAGAAGAAACTTGTAGCTTGGCCTGATGTCGAAATGTGGAAAAAATTCTTAAGAACATCTCCTGATTGGGCACTCGAAGTCCCCCGAGGATGAAGGTGGGATTCCCACTTGGGAACACCCTTGTGCTAAACAACACTGTAGTCTCCGCTAAATAGCTGAAGAGAGAAACAAGTCATACACACCATAAATAAAATAATAATCAATAATGCTCTCCATGGCTGCCATCCCCTTCCTTATATGCTTCGTGAGCTTCCTCACCTTGGGCCCCACTCATTAAATCCACTACCTCCATGCAAAGGATCTCCCTCCAAAACTGCGTTGTCCATCAATGAATGTCCACTCCCTCCATACCAACGTTGTTGATTTGGTCAAAGTTGACCCATTCCACATGCTTCATCCCCTATTCACATATAAGTGTGTTTTATCCATCTATTTTGATGTCCTCCATTCACATTGGGAGTGATTTTATTCCTACTAAGGAGATTTATGGGTCTCCTACCCTCTTATTCTCCTATCTACGAAGAAAAAATAAAATTTAATATTCCAATTAGCTACACGCTAATTTTGGAATATCACAACTTCCCTCTTTTTACCCCTAGCAACATCTTGTTATATCAGTGTCCAAATTCTCTTTTTTCTTTTAGTCTAGTCTTTCTCTCCCATTAGAACCTTTGTTCTTAGATTTCCTTTCTCTCCCACAATCTCATTTTTTCCTTCCTTCTCCACCCCTAACCTTTCTTTCACGTCATTTTATTTCTAGCTCTATGAACTTAGAAAAACATGGAGGATTTTAATTGCGACAGTTGTCACTTCAAAAACTATCCTTTCTTGGACTATAACTGATTTAAACATTTTTATGACAATTGGGTGTCTGACTACTCACCCGTTGGCTCATTTTATATTTTCAAATAAACAAGTGGAATAACTAATATTTCATTCATAACAATAAAATTTTACATCTATTATCAAGATATCCAACTTTAATTTTATCACACAACTATTATCCAACTTAAATGTTTGCAAGAAAATAAATTTATAAAAGTCTCATAGGAAATTAACTACATAAGGGACACAACAAAACCCCAACCAAGGAAAACTAGAATATAATATATTTTTTAAAGAGCCAAATAACAACTAGAATATAATATATTTTTTAAAGAGCCAAATAACACATTAAAATGGAGGATTCCTAGCATATTTATAGGTTTGATTACATACAATACCATGAGTCACCAATAACACATGCTCTTAGGAAACATACCATAGACTTAATAACTTTGACTTTATGACTAAATCAATTTTTTTTAACCACACTTTTGATAAAAAAAAATTAAAATAACTTTATTTTCAAGTAATATTTACAGCTCATCTTCCCTCACATTAATGAAATTTTCCATTATTTAAAATAAATTCCAAAAGCATAAAATAGTTGAGCAACACATAAAGACCTTTCAACGACACCTTAAATTTACAATTCCAAATTTTTTTTGATTAAATTTAAAACCAATTTTATTGAAAAATATGCCAAAGAAATCAAACCTATAACACTTAGATTTCACTGAACAAATTGCTACACAAGATCAAATTTAACATTTATTCATTTCCCACGTAAATTTACCTTCATATCTTGATTAGACATTAAAAAAAATAAAAAATGTTTTTACAACCACTTCTTCTTTTAACCAATTAGAACCAGGCATTGTATAATGTATAAAACTAGGTCAATGCGCAACCAACCAAAGTCCACCGTTGTCTCAAAACTTGAAGATAGATTGTAACCGAAAAAGACTTAATAGTGGATATGTCTTTTGCGGAAGATTACAAATAAAATGGGAATTTAAAATAAACCCTTTTATGAAATTTTAAAATGTAACAATTCTAAAAGGCATGTGTAAATGAAAGTTTATTTTAATATTTCTTTTATATATATGATTAGTTTTTCAATGACGCTTTGTGTTAAGATTTTGAAGGGGTTTCGGTCGAGCCTCATAATTGACCTCTTTTACTATTTTATATTTTATATTTTTATTTTTCACTTTTCAATAAATATTAGTTCATTCTGTTGTTTATATATAAATATTAGTTCATTTTATTGTTTATATGTGGGATTTAGAAACTAAATGTTTTTCATTGCGTTTGTATTTTACATGAATTTATGATTAAGTATTAAAAAAGATAATATTTATATTTATTTTTGAATTAATTTGTAAAAATGATATGTTAGATAAGTTGTTATATAAGTCATAACGTTGTCACAAAGAATGTTTTGGTTATAGTTGTTACCACTGTGAATTCTATTGCTATAATTCTACTTTATGTCATTGTTGTAACTCTCATTGCTACAACTCTAGTTCACATTGTTGCAACTCTCATTGCTACAACTTTAGTTCACACTGTTGCAACTCTTGCTGCTACAATTCTCATTGTTGCAACTCTTGCTCATGTTGTTGCTACAATTGTTGTTGTTGCAACTCCAATTGACTTTGTTGCTAAAAATCTAGCTGCTACAACTCTAGTTCATGTGGTTGTTGCAACTAAAGTTCATGTTGCTACAACTCTAGTTGGTATTGTTGTTGCAACTCCAACTACACTTCTTGAATTATATGTCAACTCACTACTGCAACTTTCATAATCATGAGCTACCATAACCTTGAATTTATTTGAAACTTTAGTTGATGTTGTTATATATTTTTTATTCTATTATTTCAATTTGTATCAATATTAAAATTGATTAATTAAGTTACTAATAATTATTTTGAAATTATTTACGAGTTATTTATTGTTTGTTAAGTATTAGCAAATCTCATGAGAGATTTGTGGAGACATATTTATTGTTCAGTGATTTTTAACAATCCATATGATAAAAGGATGGATCTCATTTATTGATTGCTATTTTATTTTTAAATAAATGTTATGCTCTACAATGAGGAATCTCATATAATTGTTCAAATCATAATGAAATAGTTTGTTTGTTTCTTATTTTTTATTTTAATTGCAATTTCTAATTTCGAAAATTAAATTATTCTGATTTCTTTTTAAATTGATTTTATAAATATCAACATTATATTTTATGGAGGTAGAGCCTACTCCAATTTAATAGAGATATGTAGCTCTCTTTCTTTCTCATTGTGTAATTTAACTATCTAGTTATTCACACAAATTTTTTTCACACGGAAAAAACCCTATACTTGTTATTTCATATTAATATTCACATGAATTTATTTGATTTATATATGTAATTAATTTCTAATTGTGATTCTCAATTATTTATGCAATTAATTATTCATGCATAGTTGTATTTATTTATTTATCAATTTACTTATGCATTTGATTATTCATATTTATTTCTAATTTGACATGTGTGCATTTTAGATTGGTTTGCACTTATTTTAATTGTTGAATAAATCTTCTCATGTCATGATTATATTTCTTAGCTTGAGTAAAAATATAAATGACCTAAGCAAAGATTAGTCTTTTCATTTCTTACAAGTGTTTAATTTCTTGCAAGCTTGCTTAATTTTTTTGCAAAGATATTTACTTTTCTACAAGCATGCTAAATTTACTGCAATGGTGTTTCATTTTCAGCAAGTAGTTTAGTCACTTTGCTTCTTAATTTGTAGAATCTTGATAAAGTTGTAAATTCTCTATACTCTACCTAAAATATGCAATTTAATGTGCAATTTATGTAACTGGCAAATTTCATATAAATTCTAATTTACAATTAAATACCCAATCATTTAGTTTTCTCTCTGACTAATTAGAAAAATAATTAAAAAAGTTGATCTTGTTGGGCTCAACTTTTACCGTTATACTTACATGATCTAGTATTCTATGAGAGTCCCCATTTCGAAAAGACTGAAAAGAGAAAAAACACTCACTCAATCACCGAGTATAAATTTCAATTCAAATGGTTTTTGTTAATAAATTTTATTTTATTTTTAACCTGAAAAATTATAGGTGATCATGATCAAAATTTTGATAATATGAAATTCCCACCATCTAAAGTTCATGGATGGATGGAAATTTTTTAATATTAAAGATGTATTTCGTTTTAAATATCTACATATACATAAATTCTATTAAAAAAAAAAAATGTTTAATCCTATATTCGGAAGAAACGAAAAATTAATACAAATTTAACATGGAGTTTTAGACTAATTGACACTAGAGGTTTAATAATCTATTTCATAATCAAATACTCAAACTAACGCGGCTGCTGAAAAAATCTATCAAGATTCATGATTGATCTAAAATTTGATTAGTTAACTCGTCGACTTCGTTAAAAAAAGCAATAGAGAAATTTAATATACTCTTTCCACATGCGTTGATGGTTATATGGCACTCTTTGCCCCTTTGACAATGGTTGTTCTTTGATGCAGAATGAGATATTTTATTTTTTATCTGCCCTGTGATATGTGGGATTTTGTAGATCATTGTTGAAAATAACGAAATCATGTATTGGTTTACTCATCTTAATACAAATTTAATATTTTCTTCTCTGATTTTTTTTTTCTGATTCTATTTAATTTTTCACCAGCAAAATTATAATTGACTTTCGTCAAAATTTTGATAATCGGAAATTCCCACCATCTAAAGTCTATAGATGACGGAAACTAAATTTTTAATATTAAAAATATATTTCGTTTTAAAATGTACAGATACATAAATTCTAAGAATATAATGTTGGTGTATATGCACCTAGATTAGCTTTAGTTCAACTCTAGAGATTGCATGCAATGTGCACTTGTTTTTAGCGAGTTAACTCGAGTGCTTACATGCGATGTGCACTTGACTTAGTTAACTTACTGCTTGCATGTAGTGCATGTGCACATTAGCAAAACATAAAACACACTTAGCTTCAGTTAGTTAGTTATTACATGTACAACTAAGCTTAGCTTAATTGCTTTATATATTGATTCTCAACCTAATATTGATGAATCAATTTCATTCTCAATTCTAAATGTTTTTCTTTTTCAACTTGGCAAGTTTGTGCAATTATTCTTCAACTAGATCCATATTTGTGCTTTAATAATTTTACATGGTATCAGAGCTACAAGAGTTTGGAGAAGTTGCATGAACAATTTTTTTGCAGGTTTGAATAGCATAGAATTGGAAATTGTTCGAAGATTTGATTTGCACATCCAAATATTAGAGAATTTTCCGCAATGGAGTTCTCATTTTCAACGATTCTGACTCCATACAATTACCATGAATGGAAGCCAATGATTTTGCTTCATCTTAGGAGCAAAGGCTTCTAGCAAATAGTCATGGGAATTGAGACAGAATCAATCTTAGAGGATGAGAAGTCAGATTGGCTTGAAAGATCTGACATGCCTTATGGAAGATTGTGTGTATCTGTGTCTCGTGATATTCTTTATGAGATCATAAATATTGAATCACCACATGAAATCTGGACTACATTGAAAGGATTATATGGTGATGAAAATGATCTAGAAGAACACCATTTGGAGGCAAAGAGATTGACTTATTACAGCAGTCATGAAAGTGGTGAAGACTCCAAAAATGTGGAGAAATATTGTCAAGACAGTGTTGAACAAGAATATTTTGCTTCTTCTATTGTTAATGGACTTGTTGCAGATGAGAATTTTATTTTATCCAATAACGGAGACATTGCACATGAGGAAATATATTCCTTTGCTAATGATGAAGACACTACTTTCAAAATCATAGAAGAGGACTTTGATTCATCTACTATTGACGCAAATTTGATGCGCTCTCCATTTAATGTTGCCCCAAATTCACTCTCAGTGGCAGAGCCATGCATGCCTATGCATGCATCTAAGGAGGCATTTATAGCACCATGTATACCCATGTATGCATCCACAAAGGCATCTCGAAGGCCACACATGCACATGCATGCATCGCTAGAGACAACCATTCTCATGCATGCATATAGGGTACATGAATTTGATCGTCAAATGCACGACGAAGTTGCAGAGAATCCATATTGGCATGCAACCATGTATAAGGAAATTCAGTCTTTGATCCAAAGATGGGAGTTGATACCTCTACTTCCAAAAATAAAATGTATTCCTCTAGATCCATGATGGGATCATCGGTCTTCGGTACTATCCGAGTTCACTAAAACTTTCATTGAGCAGAAGTTTCGTTTTTTACGAGATTGTCTCAAGGTGAAGGACACAACTGCCTAGCAGTTGTCTTTTCTCTACTTCTCAATTATATTTTGAGGGGGGTTTTTTCTTCCCACTGGGTTTTCCGTCTTTCCTCTTTTAATGCATTGTATATGGGTACCTAAAATGGCCATGTTGCCGGGACTCATTTATTTTGCATCACACTCACCTAAGTTATGCTTAAGGGGGGTGCTGGTGTAGGTGCACCTAGATTAACTTTAGTTCAACTCTAGAGATTGAATACAATGTGCACTTGTTTTTAGCTAGTTAACTCCAGTGCTTTCATGCTATGTGCACTTGACTTAGTTAGTTAACTTACTGCTTGTATGTGGTGCATGCGCACATTAGCAAAACATAAACCACACTTAGCTTTAGTTAGTTAGTTATTGCATGTACAACAAAGCTTAACTTAATTGCTTTATATATTGATTCTCAACCTAACATTGATGAATCAATTTCATTCTCAATTCTAATTGTTTTTTTTTTCAACTTGGCAAGTTTGTGCAATTATTCTTGTGTTCTAATAATTTTACACAGATATAAAATCTATCAAAAATTGAAAGCGACAAAAAATTCGATTTGTTTAATCCTATATTCAGAAGAAACGAAAAATTAGTACAAATTTAATATGGAGTTTTAGATTAATTGACAATAGAGTTTTAATAATTTACTTCATAATCAAATACTTCAACTAACGCGGCCACTGAAAAAATCCATCAAGATTCATGATTGACCTAAAATTTGATTAGTTAACTCCTCGACTTCGTTAAAACAAAGCAATAGAGAAATTTAACATACACTAGAGAAATTTAACATACACTTTCCACATGCGTTTATGGTTATATGGCACTCTTTGCCCCTTGGAAAATGGTTTTCCTTTGATGCAGAATGAGATATAGTTTTTTTTTAGCTGCCCTCAATTTGCTGGTTTAGAACATATGTTTCCGACCTGTGGGATTTTGAGATATAGTTTTTTAGCTGCGCTCACTTTGCTGGGTTAGAACATATGTTTCTGAGCTGTGGGATTTTGTCGACATGTGGGATTTTTTTGGATCTTTGTTGAAAATTACAAAATATATGTTTCTGAGCTGTGGGATTTTGTGGACATGTCGGATTTTGTGGATCTTTGTTGAAAATTACAAAATCATCTACTGGTTTACTCATCTTTGCTGGGTTAGAACGTATGTTTCTGAGCTGTGGGATTTTGTCGACGTGTGGGATTTTTTTGGATCTTTCTTGAAAATTACAAAACATATGCTTCTGACCTGTGGGATTTTGTGGACATGTCTGATTTTGTGGATCTTTGTTGAAAATTACAAAATCATCTACTGGTTTACTCATCCTAATACAAATTCAATATTTTTTTTCTCTGAAAAAAAAACTGCTAGATTTTATTTTATTTTTAACCACAAAAGTTATAATTGACCTTGGTCTAATTTTGATAATCTGAAATTCCCACCATCTAAATTCCATAGATGATGGAAAATAAATTTTTAATATCAAAGATGTATTTCGTTTTAAAAATGGACAGATACATAAATTCTATCAACATACATATAAAATCTATCAAAAATGGAAGGCGACAAAAAAATTTTATTCGTTTAATCCTACACTCGGAAGAAACGAAAAATGAGTACAAATTTAATATGGAGTTTTAGACTAATTGACAATAGAGGTTTAATAATTTACTTTCATAATCAAATACTACAAATGACGCAGATGCTTAAAAAATCTATCAAGATTTGTGATTGACCTAAAATTGGATTGATTAACTCGACTTCGTTAAAAAAAAGCAATAGATAAATTTAACGTACTCTTCAGACATGCGTTGATTAGCCGACACTGCATGTGTATGAATTTACGTCATTATCAAATCTAATTAAAAATTAGATTTAAGAACGTAAGCAACGATATTAAAAGTCGATAGGACCACTACTATATATATTTATTTTTGATGGGTTGATGGGACCAGTGTTATAACAATCACTGGTCTCTGTACAATATTGGACAATTTTTCTCTACATATTAAACGCAAAGCAATGTGAAAACCCCTACACAACATTAGACAACTCTACCCTACATTTTAAACGCAAAGCGATGTGAAAACTCCACGCTGGGATGCATTCATGAACGCACTGGTGGGTCCCTCCTCTTCCTATTTAATTTTAACACGGCTGGGTAGAGAGTCAATCAGCCGTCCATTCAATTGATTGCGGAGACACGAAGTTTCGGAACGAAATGCAAGCGGACAAACCAGGTAGCATGCAACTTAACTGGTACAGGCACTTTCCACCAACGCTCAGCAATTTCAATATGTTATTGGCATGATCAAAAGAAAATAAGCTGACATTTTCTTGGGATTTATAGAAAGAAAAATAATGTTATTTAGTTGTGTACATTAGCTGTGCATTTTACGCTAAATTTGGTTGAAATACCCCACCAAGGATCCTCTATAAATATGAGCAGCAGTGTACTACAGTTTTGAATCACCCTTCTCTTATTTGTGTCGTGAGCAATATCAGTGATGAAGATGAGGTGGCCGGTCATTTTTTTATTGATTTCCTTATTGAGGAGATTAAGAGGTGCTGACATATATGCAGATTGTGTGGCCTCTGGCCACCACGATAGGCAATTATGCCAACTGCTTGAATCAGCAGAATTCGAGGGTTCTATAATATTCAAGGGACCTTCGATAGAATAGGCATCTAAGGATTTTGGAGGCATATATCACAACAAGCCCGCTACTGTTCTCTCTCCAACCTCAGCCGACGATATCAGTAAGCTGATAATGATAGCATGTACGTCTCCCAATTTAACGGTGGCTGCGAGAGGGAATGGGCACTCCCTCGGGGGGCAGGCTATGGCATTCAATGGAATTATGGTGAACATGACTTCACTCAGAGGAATCAATGTTGTTCACGAAAGCGACGGAGATGCTCCCTATGTGGATGCAATGACGGGTGAGTTTTGGGTTGATGTGCTGAGGTGTGCACAGATTTTTGGACTTGCTCCTCGCTCATGGACTGATTATATTGATCTTTCCATTGGGGGCACTCTCTCTAATGCTGGAATAAGTGGGCAAACGTATCGATTCGGTCCGCAAATCAGCAATATCTTGCAGCTAGAAATTGTTACAGGTTGTTACAAAGTTAACCTCAAAATTTTGTTTGCAATATTCACTAACCCATCTTATTCTAGTTTTGGGTCATCTTAATAAAATGTTTTAGTTTATTAAATAAATTTAGGAAATTAAAAGGAATAAATATAATAATAATGGCCAATGCGTTATACTTTATATAAATGTTATTTTATATTGTCACCGATAGAATCTTTTCACATGGTGAAGGCTAATATAATTTATCTTAGCTAAAAATTCAACGGCTTTGACATTATGTGACGTTACAGGTAATGAAGAAATCATAACGTGCAGTGAAGAGAAGCAGCTTGATCTCTTTTTCAGTGCGCTTGGAGGATTAGGGCAATTCGGAGTAATTACGAAAGCAAGAATCATTCTTCAACGTGCCCCTCAAAGGGTAAGAAATGACAATTTTATAGTTGGCAAACTTGGACTGGCAGTCGACAGTCATTCATTTCTATCTCCGTTTGCTGAATATGTTTGTAGCTGTAAAGTATTTCTATTTACTAGGCATGATGATGGCAGTTGTTTAATCCGATTATATATTTTTATATTCAGCTTAAAAGAATATATTTCATTTTTATTTTATTGCTTCACTATATCAGATAATGAAAGTAAATTATATCTAAAATATAAAATTCTTTGTTATATTAAAAAAATAATTTAGATTAATTGAATGTTGATAAGTTTATTTCTTTATATATTTTTCAATCATACATCTACATTTAAAATAACTACTTTTTTTCAGTAAGAAAAAAAAGCTGTAGTATTATAGTTCATATTCAATCAAATACCAGTGATTACATCATAAGATATTACTCTCAATTTTAGTCCCGAAAAATCTCGCAATTGGAAACCCAATCTTCTAAGCATTCTCTAAGCATTTACCATAACAGCCCTTGAATAGAAAATCTCCGGTTTTACTGGAAATCAATGCCTCACAATACAAGAAACAACTGAAACTCAGATAGTGAGTGATCTCCAATGCCTCACAATACAAGAAACAGCTAAAACTCAGATAGTGAGTGATCTCTGAAACTGATCTATGAGACGCCTAAATGAAGAAAAAACGAGATTCAGAATAAATCTTGTCTAATGGAGCAATGCCAACTACTAACATATACACCATAAAAATTAAGCTTTTTTTATAGTTTTCCTTATGATTAAAACTTAATTTCAATTTTAATAATTATATTTTAATAAAATTATTAAATTATTTTTAAATTTACAATATCTTATTTATATGAAGTTAATATTGCCTAATGACATCAATATTGCCCATCGCAAATTTTGTTTTTATTATTGTAAGTAAGAAAATTTCTTCGATTCCAAAGTTTATGCTTGATTTTGTGTATCGTGAACTAACTTTTCAGTTTCTTATGACATTTCAGAAAGGAAAAAGCTAATTATAATTCGATTTGAATACCGCAGTCTTGAATTTTATGAAGAAAATTTATCACTGCTTAAGAATATATACGTTTAAGAATTGTTTACTATGATGCTAAAGTGATATAATATGGTTTGTGTAGGCGAGATGGATAAGATTGGTGTACTGGAAGCTCCAAGACTTCATGCACGACCAGGAGCTCCTCATTTCTCTGCCACCTGGCGAAACCTTCGATTACATCGAAGGTGTCGTTGTGGTTAACGCGAATGATTCCGTTAATGGTTGGCCTTCCATACCGCTTCTGCCCAATCAATCCTTCGATACTTCTCTCCTTCCATCAACAGCCGGCCCGCTGCTGTACGCTATTGAGGTTGCCCGCTACTATGACCCTGGAGAGGATATCGACGAGGTTACTCCTTCCAAAATCTTTTATTTCACATGTTCCCTGATCCTCTAGTAAATCCATTACATCTATTGCATACTATTGTTCAAGGCACATGTTTATTGCTTATCATAATTGCCGGGCGGCCTGCAGATAATTGAATCCCTGCTTTCCAAACTTGGGTTCATTAAGGGCTTACAATTCAGCGACGACCTCTCCTACTTCGATTTTCTCTATCGTGTCCACCGCGAAGAAATAGCAAGTAGAGAAAGCGGTATCTGGTATGCACCTCATGCGTGGCTCAATCTCTTCGTGCCAAAGAGAAAAATGGTAGAATTTGACTCCGAGATCTTTAAAAAGATACTTATAAAAGGAGTGGATGGATTAATGCTCGTATATCCTGTCAACAGAACCTTGTGAGTCTGACAACAACCAAATTCTGTCAATGAACTATTTTTTTTTCAATGTGATGTTGTAACCTAGACAATGAAGCTTACATGCACATATATGTGTTGCCATGATGTCCAGGTGGGATTTTCGCACGTCCGCTGTTACTCCGGAGGAGGATATCTTCTACGCGGTATCGCTCCTACGTTTCAACAAACCTCCTCCACAGGGGCCTTCTCTCCCGTTTGTCCTGGATCATAATATCGCTATTCTTGAGGCTTGCAGAGCAAATGAGATACCCGTGGTACAATATCTTGCTCGTCATAAAGATCAGATAGAATGGGAGAAGCATTTCGGAGAACAGCGGTGGGAACGATTTGTAAAGAGAAAGAGAATGTTCGATCCAAAGGGTATCCTGGCTCCGGGATAGAATATATTTCCCAGAATAAGTTAATCTCCTATTCAATATCGAATTCATGTATTGTACTTATATCTTACACCCCTCCCGACTATAATATGATGCCTGCCACTTTTAACACTGAGTTTGTTATTGATTTTAGTGTACCTATTTCCAGAAGTAAATACGGTTAATATTGATCAGTTTATATATATTACATGGATTGAATTGCTGGTCTCAAGTTGCAGTATGCATTAAGTTATTGCCTACTAATTGCACTTTCTCTGCGTTTTTCCATATTATCCTTCTTTAGAGAGATCCATCAGATCCATCTTAACCGCTATTTATTAACAAGGGCAACTGCTGGTAGTCCCTGCCGATTTCAGTGCAAGGTTAGCTTATTAAAAAACAACAAATCACTGCCACAGTGCAATGTTAGTTAATTAAAAAAATAAACATGCTAGTTAATTAAAGTTATGTCACGGCAAAGTGAAATGTAAAAACAAATTAACCTAATTTTAAACAAGAAAATAAGTCCATTTTCATAAAAATTTCGCATTCCAATTTTCCCAATGCTGACTGGGCATTCAAACTATGTGATCGCTCCCTCATTGGTTGGAGGTGGAGCCCCCATAGAATTCAAACAAAGTTTAAGCGGATTGTATGAGCACTTATCGGGTCTGAATTTTTGGGTTGGATGACTGGAATCCAAGGCTATGCGATAGCCTTGTGATTGGTTGTTGTTGTTGCGTTGGCATGTGGTGGCAACTTCCGTGACGTGGGCAATTTAAAACAAACTAGCGGTGAATACATCACTGTGGTTGGTGATGTTTAAATCCGCGGAGGGCCGAGTTTTAAATGCAATGGATTCAATGGAGGGATGGAGTGATTTGAAGAGTGGTTGCAGTAGAGTATGGCTATGGCCATTTGAACTAAGAATTTGGTTTTGCAGGCTTTAATTTCAGGAATTAAACATATAGTGGTGTGCACACAACAAAAAATAATTTTTACTTCCGCTATAGCATCCTCCCGTCTTTCTACTCAGTGCTGTTGTAGTTGAATTTAAAAATTCAACACCCCCCCTTAAATTCAACTGCTAGATTCTCTTGCATACCCAGATTTTTTCTCAAATAATTAAAACTCTTTTGCCCCAATGGTTTTGTTAAAATGTCTGCAAACTACTCCTCTGTTCTACAATGTTTCAGAACAATTTCACCATTGTTCACTAGTTCTCTGATGTAGTGATACTTGGCATAAATGTGTTTTGTTCTCTTATGAAACACTGAATTCTTTGAGAATGCTATTGTTGAGCTATTGCCACAATAAATTGTTGTGCCTTTTACCTGTTCATGACACAAACTCCTCAACATTCTCCTCATCCAAACTACTTGACATACTACTGCTATAGCTGCCACATACTCTGCCTCTGTTGTAGATAAAACCACAATTGGTTGTTTCTTAGAAGCACATGAAATGGCTCCTGAACCCATGTGGAAAACATATCCAGAGGTGTTTTTCCTGTCATCTATACTTCCAGCCCAATCATTGTCAGTATATCCAATCAATTCAGAATTTTCTGAAATGGTGTACAAAATTCCATACCTCTTTGTTCCTTTCACATACCACAGAATTCTTTTTGCTGCTTGCCAATGTGCCTCTTCTGGCCTTTCCATAAATCTGAAAATTAAACTTACAACATGCATAATATCCGGCCTAGTTGCAGTCAAATACATAAGGCTTCCAACTATGATCTTATACAAATTTGGATTAAAATCCTTGCTACTGTCCTCTTTGCTTAACTTCAATCCCACCACTGTAGGAGTAATTGTTGCCTTGCAATCCTGCATGTTAAATCTTTCCAAAATTTTATTTACATATTTTGTTGGAGAGATAAAAAAATTATTTTCATTTTTCTCTACTTCTATTCCTAAGAATTATTTCACCAATACCATATCAGTCATATCAAATTCATCTTTCATGACTGTTTTAAAATTTTCAATGAGGTAAGCATCACTAGTTGTATAGATCACATCATCAACATACAAAATAACAATCAGCATCTTACCATCTTTCTCCTTGATGTATAATGTGGGTTCTCCTTCACATTTCTCAAACCTATTTTCCAATAGATAGGCATCTATCCTACTGTACCACGTTGTTGGTGCTTGTTTCAGCCCATACAGAGCTTTCTTCAATCTACAAATTTTGTGCTCTTGGCCTTCTTTCTCATAGCCCAGAGGTTTTTCAACATAAACCTTTTCCATCAATACTCCATTTAGGAATGTTGATTTCACATCCATTTGGTAAACCTTCCACTTATGTTGTGTTGCTATGGATAACACTACTCTTATTGTTTCCATTCTTGTAACCGGTGCAAAAGTTTCCTCATAATCTCTTCCTTGTTGTTGCTTGTAGCCTTTGACAACAAGTTTGGCCTTGTGCCTTTCAATCTTACCTTCAGCATTGCTTTTGGTCTTGTAGACCCATTTCACTCCAATGACTTCCTTACCTTTTGGTAGATCAACCAATTCCCATGTTTTGTTCTTCTCTATTGCATTCATTTCTTCATCCATATAATCTATCCATTTCTTATCTTTTACTACTTCCTCAAAATGAATAGGATCTTCTACATGACAATAAAATGAAAATAAAGAGTTCATACCTTCATTTGCTACCTCTTGCTCATAAATCTCACTCAAACTTCTGAATCTGGTTCCTCTTTCACTTGGTGTACTTGTGCTTGTAGAAGCACTCAAATATGCTTCTTGTGGTGCGCTTGGAGAAGCATTGTCATCACTTCTCATGGGTGTTCTCATTCCTTCTTGTGGTGTCCCTTGCTGACCTTGTGTTGGTGGAAGTGGTACTGCTAATGAGGGATGTATTTCAGCCATCTCTTCCTCATTATCATCATGAGACAAACAAATTTTAACATTCACTTTTTTCTCAATGCTTCCATTCCAAGCTTCTTCGTCAATGACATGTACACCTTTTCTTATAACAAACTTCTTGGTGGATGGGTTATACAACCTATATGCCTAGGATTCTTCATTGTATCCAATAAATAGCACTTCTCCCCTTTACTGTCCAACTTCTTCCTTAGCTGATGTGGAATGTGTGCATAAGCCACACAACCAAAAACTCTCATGTGGGTGACATGTTGCTTTATGCCACTCCATGCTTCTTTAGGAAATCTGTTCATAACACTATTTGTTGGGCATCTATTCAAGATATATGCTGCATAATGTACAACTTCAGCCCAATACTCATTTGACAATTTTCTTTCCTTCAGCATAATTCTTACCATATTCATGATGGTCCTATTTTTCCTTTCAATAACTCCATTTTTTTGTGGTGTATACCTTGCTGTAAATTTCTTATGTATCCAATTTTCTCTGCAAAAACACAAAATCTTTTTGGAGATGTATTCTCCTCCTCTATCAGTCCGAAGACTTTAATATGCTGCCCACTTTGATTCTCTATAAGAGCTTTAAAGTGGTAAAATTTCTCAAACACTTCACTCTTATATTTCAAGAAATAAACCAAATTTTTTCTTGTGTAATCATCAATAAACATCAACATATAGTGATTACTTGCTAGTGATGGTGTTTGAATTGGTCCAAACAAATCTGAATGGACAATTTCTAAGGGTGCCTTTTCCCTTATGCTCTTTCCTGATGGATATATTTCTCTGTGTCATTTTCCGAAGATGCAGCCTTCACATAGGATGTCTGGTTTCTCAATTAATGGTAATCCCTTTACCATTCATTTCATGTGCAACAAATTAAGACCTCCAAAGTTGAGATGTCCAAATCTCAAGTGCTATAACCAGTTTTCATCTTTTTCTTCTCTTTGCAATGTCTCTTGTGTCACTACTGCCATTTCAGCTCCTTTCTTCAAATCTGCTCTCATGTTGAGAGGGAACATTATGTTCCTTGTCATATTCACTTGTGCAATGCATTGCTTACTTAGTGGTTTATACATGATGGTGCATACATCATCTTCAAAGAATACATTGTAGCCTTTCTGAATGAGTTGTCCAATGCTCAAAAGGTTACACTTCATACCAGGCACATAGTATACATCTGATATGGATCTTCCTTCTCCTTTCTTTTTCAAAACACTTACTTTGTCTTTTCTCATGACAGAGACCTTACTGTTTGTTTCTAATGTTACTTGAGACTTCACATTTTTATCTAACATGGAAAACATGGAAATGTTTCGAGTCATATGGTTGCTACATTCTAAATCTATATACCATATATCCTAACTCTTTTCTTCAGCCATATTACATGCTAAAAACAACTTCTCTTGACTGATATTTTCTTTAGTAAAATTAGCACTGGGTCTATTACCCATATCACTCTATTTCTTCCTAAATTCATTGACATAATGGCCATACTTCTTACAGTAATGACATTGGACTTTGGATTTATCATGCCTTTGCCCATGTGGTTGATTTTTTCCACCTTGTTGGCTGTTGTTTTGGCCTTGGTTCTAATTTTGATTGCTGCCACTTCCACTAGTATTTGCAGGAGTGTTTCTTCCTCCTCTGTTTTGGCTTATGCCTCTTCCTTTTCCTCTATAGTTTCCTCTGCCTTGAACTCTTCCTCTTCCAAAAGACATTTGGGTCTTGAAGTCATGCTCCAAATATGAGTTTGCTTTGTTCATGTTTCATCAATGATGCATGAAACTCATCAACTGTAAACTTTGAGATATATTTTCTCTTTTCAATGGTTGTGATTATCACATCAAATCTTGAGGGTAAGCTCCTCAACGCTTTCTCCACTATTCTTCTTTCTTCTATTGTCTCTCCATGAGATCTCATTTGGGTAACCAACCCAATCAACAAAGTGAAGAATGAGTCTATTGTGTTAGACTCTTTCATGTAAATGACTTCAAAATATCTTCTCATTATTTGAATATTTGCTTTCTTTACCTTCTCCATACCTTGGTAGGCTATCTGGAGGGTATCCCATGCATCCTTGGACCTCTTTGTTGCTGAAATCCTGGGATATACACTTTCAGGCACTATTTTCATTTGTTAGTTCTTATAGACTATCTTCAACTAGCTCCCATAAATCTTGAGAGACAAATAGGACTCTCATTATGATTGCCTAATAGTCATACTTCTTCCCATTAAACTGTGAGAGTTGAGTACTTATTATACTCGTTCTTGTGCTAGCTCTTGCCATGGCTAGCTTACTGAACTATGCCTTTAAAAAAAAACTTGACTGTGTTCTTCAACAAAATTTCTCTCTTCTTGAGAGATAAACTCTATCCCTGAGGACTGCACTCTTTAACACAAACTCAAACTCTGTTTTGTTAAATACCAGGAATTTTCTGAACATTCACACTGCTGGAGAACTACTTCAACAACTCCTTCCTTCAGCATCTTTGACAAACTTCAAAGACCCTGGACTAGCTCGGATACCATGTTGGAATTTCTGAAATATTCCAAACAATAGAGGAATACAAATTCCTCTTCCCAACACACAAAAATCAATTTAAAAATTCTAGGCAGAGATGCAAAAAATCTTCTATTTCATTAAAAATATATGAGCTATTACAAAATGAAACTCTTCCTCTGCTGAGGGATTACAATGCAAATTTTTTTTGTATGACTACTACACAACACAGTGCATTTCACACTCTCTATCCCATTAAAAATGCACACACAATGCTTCAAAAATTTGCTCTCTATCTCCTTTCCAATATAGAGTCATACTCTATTTTTCTACCTCTAGCTTTTCAATACAAAAAAAAACATTACACAAGCTCTCTATCTTTTTAATACACAACAAAAAATGTGCACCTATAGTCCTCTCTTCCTTCGAGCTTTATAACACAGTCCCCTACACACTTGATCTGTTTCTGTGTATATTACATATAACAAATTAACATTATATATATATATATATATTAAAAAATTTATGGGTTTATAATATATATATGTCACTCCATTTTTTTAAAACAAATAACCCAAAGTGTAAAACTAAAGTTATGTCACAACAAAGTAAAATGTAAAAAAAAATTAACCTAAGTTCTGAACCTTCGTTGATATACTTTTCGCAGATTTTAAAACAAGAAATTCAATCCGTTTTCATAAAAATTTCGCATTCCAATTGCCCCATTGTTGACTGGGCATTCAAACTATGTGATCGCTCCCTCATTGTCTGGAGGTGGAGCCCGCACGGAACTCAAACAAAATTTAAGCTTGTTGTATGAGCGTTTATTGGGTTCAAATTTTGGGGTTGGGTGACTGGACTCCAAGGCTATGCGATAGCCTTGTTATTGGTTGTTGATGTTGCGTTGGCATGTGGTGGGGACCTCTGCGACGTGGGAAATTTTAAAAATTTAAAAAAAACTGGTGGTAAATACATAACTGTGGTTGGTGGTTTTTAAATGCGCGGAGGGTAGAGTTTTAAATGCAGTGGATTCAATGGAGGGATGGCATGATTTGAATATTGGTTGCAGTAGAGTATGGCTACGGCCATTTGAACTAAGAATTTCGTTTTGCAGGTTTTGATTTCGAAAATTAAACACACAATGGAGTGCACACAACAACAAATTTTTTTTACTTCTACTGTAGCGTCCTTCTGTCTTTCTGCTCAGCGCTGTTGTAGTTGAATTTAAAAATTAAACAATAATTAGATACAATATTTTATTATCCGGGTGCTTACTGGGTTGTATCACATGTTTAATTACAATGCACACTCGTATAAAGTGACAGGTTTCCACACAGCCATATAACATGACACATTATTTTTTCATGCATCACCCACTGAACTAATATCCAACAGCGAAACGGGTTACCTTGACCTTGTGGTCATACATTTGACATAAATGGGATGTTATAAAACTGCTTGAAAGCCATCATCTACACCAGAAAGTAGGGGTACATGTTGGGTGTGGAGCCTGATTATCTTTTTTACTTTGTATCACAGCATTGGACCCCTGTACCTTAAAAGAGGCGGCAACGCCGCCTGTAATTAATCGCTGCCGTGGGGGGTCCAGGGGGGGCAGCAACGCTTTTCGAAGCCCCCCCCTGGCGGGGCGTTTTGGGGGCAGCACCCCCGAAGCTAAAAACAGATGTAAAATTTCCTTGTAAAAGTATAGTAATTTCTAGTCAATCTGGGCCATTCATAGGCGGATGATCTGACGGTAGAAGTTATGTTAGTTTACGGTTTTTTTCCCTAGAAGGCAACCCCCTTGTATATATGAGGGTATTGTATTGCGGCAGTGTATTACGTGTGTATTCTCAGAGCGAGAAACAGATAGGGAGACTGTGAGAGAGAACAGAGGATATTACAGCGGATCTGTTGTAGGTTTTGTCTCTTCAATTTTTGTTGGATAATAGAAAGGAAGGACTGGTTGTTCAGGGTGGATGTAGCCCAAACTGGGTGAACCATGTATATCTGTGTCTCTCTGGTTTTATGTGTTTTGTGTGCTTGTATTTTTCGCATATTTTATGTGTTGCATTGCTCCATAGTATATAATTTTCTAACAACTAGTATCAGAGCCAAAGGTATATTTGGCTGATAAAATTGTAGGAAATAAGGGTTCCTGGTTCGAGTGGGAGCAATGGTAGAAGATAGTAAAGTTAGAGTCAAGAAATTTAACGGTCAAAACTTCCTGTTGTGGAAGATGCAGATGGAATATTATCTGTATCAGAAAGATCTGTACCTACCATTGAGCGGAAAAACAAAGAAGCCGGCGGCCATGACAGATGTGGAATGGAACATTCTCGATACAAAGGCACTTGGAACAGTACGGTTGTGCCTTGTGGCATCAGTCGCCTTCAATATTTCGAAGGAAACAACAACAGAGGGATTGATGCAGACGTTGGAGAAACTATATGAAAAACCCTCAACCTCAAACAAGGTATTTTTTATGAAACGATTATTTAATATGAAGATGTCAGAAGGTGGATCTGTTGCAGACCATTTAAATGATTTTAATACAGTTACCAGTCAGTTAAGTTCTGTAGGGATAATATTTGATGATGAAGTTATGGCTCTTTTATTTCTGTGCTCATTGCCAGAAAGCTGGAATGGTTTAGTTATGGCCATTAGTAACTCTGTCTCTAGATCTAGTACTTTAAAGTTCGATGATGTTTTTGGTGCTATCCTTAGAGAGGAAATGCGACGGAAAAGCTCTGGTGAGACATCGGTTAATGCTTTGATTGCAGAGTCTAGGGGAAGAAGAATGGAAAGAGGAAAGAGCTTGGGTTATCGCAGTAAATCAAGGAAAGGCAAATCCAAGTCCAGATTGGGGATAGTGTGCTAGAAATGTGGAAAGAGAGGACACCTAAAGAAATATTGTAGATCTTGGAAGGGAAAAGAAGGAGATGCACATCAAGAAAAGAATCATGAATCAAATGTGACAGGTGATGTGTTACAAGATTCTTTGATTCTTTCTTTCGAAAACGTTACTGATTCTTGGGTTTTAGATTCAGGGGCTTCATTCCATGCCACACCCCATAAGAAATAATTTCATGACTATGTTCAAGGAGATTTTGGACAAGCTCATTTGGGTGATGATAAACCCTATAAATTTGTTGGAATAGGTAAAGTTCTTGTAAAACAACATAATGGAAACCAATGGCTACTAAAGGAGGTAAGGCATGTTCCAGACCTGAAGAAAAATATGATTTCAACAGGGTAGTTAGGAAGTGAAGGTTGTGTGACAACTTTCATAGATAAAACTAGGAAGGTCACCAAAGGAGCGCTGGTAATAGCAAAAGGTGAAAAGTTTGGTACATTGTATTTATGCAATGGTATTTCTAACTCTGTTAATGCTTTAACTTCCAAAGGAGCAGATGTAGGATTATGGCATCATAGGCTCGGACACATGAGTGAGAAGGGAATGAAGATTCTTCACTTAAGAAATTTGTTGCCAGGTTTGAAGAATGTTGATTTGGATTTTTGTGAAAATTGCATTTATGGAAAACAAAAGAGAGTCAAATTTCTCAGAGTTGGGAAAGAAAAGAAGAGCGAAAAATTGGAGCTTGTGCATACATATGTATGGGGACCTGATCAGGTATCATCCCTTGGTGGCTCTCATTATTATGTTACTTTTATTGATGATGCACTAGAAAAACATGAATTTATTCTATTAAGAATAAATCTGATGTATTTGATACTTTCAAGAAATGGAAAGATTTGGTTGAGATTGAGATAGGAAAGAAGTTGAAGAGTCTCAGATCAAATAATGGAAGCAAATATTGCAGAAAAAATTTTGATAGGTATTGTTCAGAGCATGGAATTCACAGAGAGAAGACAGTTCCAAGAACACCACAAGAAAATGGTGTGTTAGAAAGAATGAACAAAACAATCATGGAGCATGCAAGGTGCATGAGATTGCATGCAGGATTGCCTTTACAATTTTGGGCAGATGTTGTAGATAATGATGTTTCTCTAATAAACAGAGGGCCTTCAAGTTCCTTGGATGGTGGTATTCCAGAGGAAGCATGGACATGTAAAAAGGTAAACTACTCTTTTTTAAAGCCTTTTGGCTGTGAGGCCTTTGTCCATATTAATAAAGAAAATAGAACAAAGCTTGAGGCAAAATCAAAGAAATGTACCTTTATTGGATATAGTGTTAATGATTTTGGATATCGCTTATATGATTATGAAAATCACAAAATCATTAGGAGCAGAGATGTAATATTCAATGGAAAGGTCTTGTATAAGAATCGGTTGCAGGAAAAGAAACGGGAAAAAGAAAGCAAGGAATACACAGTTCTTGATGAGATAACTGAAAAATTAAATGTGCCTGAAAATAATAATAGTCAACAACCACAGCAGCAACAACCACCACAACAGCAACAGGCACCTCAAACACTTGAAAGTTGTGTTAGAAGATCTACCAGGATAAGTAGACCCCCTGAACGATACTCTCCTTCATTATAGTATTTATTGTTGACTAATTCTGGTGAACCCGAATGTTATGACGAAGCAATGCAGGTTGAAAGCAGGAAGAAGTGGGAGCTAGCCATGGAAGAAGAGATGGAGTCCTTAATGCATAACCAGACTTGGGAATTAGTCAGGTTGCCTGCAGGTAAAACTGCATTGCAGAATAAATGGGTTTACAGGCTGAAGGAAGAAGATGGAGGAAAACAGAGGCACAAAGCTAGACTTGTGGTAAAGGGGTTTGCGCAGAAGAAAGGTATTGATTTTGATGAAATATTTTCTCCTATTGTTAAAATGACTTCAATCAGAACTATTTTAAGTCTTGTAGTAGCAAAAGATTTACATCTTGAACAGTTAGATGTAAAGACAACGTTTCTCCATGGAGATCTGGAGGAAGAGATCTATATGGAGCAACCAGAAGGATATGAGGTCAAAGGGAAAGAAAAATTAGTGTGCAGGCTAAAGAAGAGCTTGTATGGCTTAAAACAGGCTCCAAGGTAGTGGTATCTAAAATTTGACAAGTTTATGTCTGAATAAGGTTATAATAGATGTCACTTTGATCATTGTGTTTATCTGAAAAGGAAAAATGATGGTAGCTATATTATATTGTTATTGTATGTAGATGACATGCTTGTTGCAGGGTCTAACATGCAGAAAATAAATGTGCTCAAAAGAAGATTGGAAAATTCATTTGCAATGAAGGATTCAGATATTTGAGAGGTACCACAGATCAAGAATTATGCTTTGGTGGTTCAAACATTGCTCTACAGGGATATGTTAATTCAGATATGGCAGGTGACAGAGATAACAAGAGGAGCACTACAAGATATGTATTTACTGTAGGTGGAACAACTGTCAGTTGGGTTTCAAAAATAAAAAGTTTTGTTGCACTTTCAACAACAGAAGCAGAGTATGTTGCTGCAACAAAGGCTAGTAAAGAAATAATTTGGTTACAAAGGTTTATGGATGAATTGGGTAAGAAGCATGATATGGGAACGTTATACAGTGATAGCCAAAGTGTCATTCATCTTGAAAAGAACTCAGCATTTCATTCCAGGACTAAACACATACATCGCAAGTACCATTTCATACGGTCAGTATTGGAAGATGGAGAGTTGAAGCTGGAAAAGATACACACTAGCCAAAATCTTGCAGATATGCTAACAAAAGTTGTAACCAGGGAGAAACTGAGAATGTGCTCAGTTTCAATTGGTCTTCAAGGATGACGATGAAGATGAGGAATAGCCAGGTCTAAAGAGGAGTCATTGTCCAGCAAATGAAGCAGCGGTGGAGTTTCTACAATCAGTCTCCAAGTGGGAGATTGTTGGGTGTGGAGCCTGATTATCTTGTTTACATTGTATCACAACATTGGACCCCTGTACCTTAAAAGGGGCGGAAATTCCGACCATAATTAATCGCTGCCGTGGGGGGTCCAGGGGGGGGCAGCGCTTTTCAGAGGACCCCCCTAGTGGGGGGTTTCGGGGGCAGTGCCCCCGAAGCTAAAAACAGATGTAAAATTTCCTTGTAAAAGTATAGTAATTTCTAGTCAATCTAGGCCATTCATAGGTGGATGATCTGACGGTAGAAGTTATGTTTAGTTTAGGGTTGTTTTCCCTTGAAGGCAACCCCTTTGTATATATGAGGGTATTGTATTGCGGCTGTGTATTACGTGTATATTCTCAGAGAGAGAAATCGATAGGGAGACTGTGAGAGAGAACAAAGGATATCACAACGGATCTGCTATAGGTTTTGTCTCTTCAATTTTTGCTAGATAATAGAAAGGAAGGACTGGCTGTTCAGGGTGGATGTAGCCGAAACTGGGTGAACCACGTATATCTGTGTCTCTCTGGTTTTATGTGTTTTTTGTGCTTGTATTTTTTGCATATTTTATGTGTTGCATTGCTCCATAATATATAATTTTCTAACAGTACATAGAGGTTTGATGATTGTTATCTGATAATTTCTTTGTTCGTCTCCGTGATGGAAGCAACAATGACATAAATGAGGTATTCTAAGTTGTATTTTATTTTCACTGTAAGAGAACAATTTGATTGGAATGTTTCATTTTGCGTAGTAGAGTTCGTTTAATCATAGAGAAAGTGCTGGTTGAAATGTGCTGGTTTATGAAAATAAATATTTTAAAATTCAAACCAAGTTGTAAAATGAAATGAAGTGCGAAATGTGCGAAAATTGTGAATCATTTCGCGGCAATTTATATTGACACGAAATATGTGTTTTGTAGGGGGCTCCACAAAAATTTCCGGCCGACGGAGAATTGCACAATAGTTCGGCCGAACTTTTGATAAAAAGTTCGGCCGAACTATTAAGCCGTTAGTTTTAGCGGCCCGTAAGCGGAAAACATAGTTCGGCTGAACTTTCACTAATAGTTCGGCCGAACTAACGCGTCACCGATTACGCAGAACCAAGCTCTGAAAATGGTTCTGCAACTTTGGACTGATTAAACTCCATGAAAACTTGTTAATTAACTGTCGGAACCAAGACAAGCATTTTCAGATTTGAATCTACTTTCAGGAAATATAAATTTTATGGAATTTCATAAACGTTTATTAATTTTAATTATTTTTCTAATAAAATGAGTGCAAACAATTTTTGAGGGTCATCGTGATTCAGTGAAATCAAAATTTTGTGTCTCCCAAAATACATTGTAAAAAAAATTGAAAAAATTATGGGGCATTACATTGGTCCGTTGACTCTAATGGGTAGCTTTTAGATTTTTAGTTTATAACTTATATGTTAAGAAATTTGTTGCCACACGAAACATATCAAAAATACGCACTTTTTCGTATTGGACCAGTTCAAAAAATTCTAGTAATTATGATATGCATCCATTGGCTTTGTAAATATGAAGAAACCAAAGTAGACTCTGTCTAGATTGTTGTAACACATTTTGTTTTTTCAAAAACACAAATTTTCAATGAATACAACGTTGCCACATAACATGACTTCTTATGAATTCTTTGATTGTTAAGAAACACACACTCAAAGAAACGCTAAGTTGACATATCAAATCTGCATAAAAAAATTTCAAAAAATAAGTAATAGAAAGCTAACAAAATTTCTCACAACTTTTATTTTTACTGCAAAATGAAATTCTACACAGAAAAATTGTTATACTTTGCAGAAAGTTGAAGAACCGAAAAAAATGAAAAGTTTTTCTCAAAAAAGGGCAAAAAGTGTAACCCAGCTTCACATTTTCATTCACTAAAGAAGCCACTGACAAATTTTCGGGTATACCCTTTCATACTATATAATCTAGTTATCTGTATTTGAATAGGGATCAAAGGACATATATAGAGACCCTCATTATATCTAGGGTTTATGTCTAGGTGCAATTTTGTTGTGCCCTTTCAAGGGTCAGCTTTGTGTGAAGGTCGTGGTGCAATAAAGAGAAAATCTGCATTATAATTTTAGCAATTCATAAGAGATGGACTTATTTGGGGATGAGAATGATAATTTTGGCTCCAATGAATATGCAATCCTTAGAGAAGAATGAGATGTGAAATTTAATGCGTTGATTTGTTGTATAAAGGTGACATTTTCAGCTCCATTCAATCCCATTCAGAAGATATTGCTCTGGAGCATAACCCAAAGTATGGAGTTCAGTGAAAAAGAATGTATTCTAGTGCATGGTTCAGTTATTATATTATTCCCTTCTTACTTATACATGAAACTATGGGATATAATGAACCCATAGATGATTTCACAACAGATTCGTTACAAGGTTCTCAGAAAGCAAAGATCAACCATTCGTTTCCATAGATAATGTAAATATTAAAATCTATTCCCAGATGGGATTCCTGTTAATATTATGTCAGATATGTTTCAATTACTAGATATCTTAAAATATGATGCCCAGTTTGTGGAATTGGTGAAAAAAACTACAGTACAACTAGAACAAGAAAAAAATAGCAAGAAATCTCAGGAAGGAATTTCATGGAGATTTATAGAATTCGTCATTCTTCTAGGAAAAGAGATCGGCATTGTAAGGTTGTCACATCAATAGGAAAAATAGACATGAGAATGAGATTGTCGGCTGAATCTTCCATCACGTTATTTGGTGCCATCAAGTTATTCGGTGTATAGGACATACTTTGATTTGATCAACCAAGTAAAACAATTGAATGGATAATTCAAAATTCTCGTTTTGAAAGTAAAAAAATTGAATGGCTAATTCAAAAATCTCATTCATTGACTAATTATTTTAATCCCCATTGGATGTATCATCCTGCCTAAACACATATTCACACTACTCATTGGCTTTCTTGCATCATGATAGAGATGGATTTCTTGCATCGCGATAGAGACAAAACAAGAGAATTTTTTTTAATGACATCCAAGGAAAAGGTATAAGAATCTGATTTGTTATCCCCCACTCTAAACAGTACATTGTGGACAGTACATTACCGAACAGTATATGTGAATAGTACATTGTGAAACAAAAATCTATGAGACCATGCTAAAATAGTGCTTTAAAAATATATGTCTGATAATATAGGTATTTAAAAAAATAAACTATTTTTTTTTTAGTGGAATATAGAGAATAGAAAACTAGGAAACTAAATAATATATTGATCTTGCATGCATACCTCTATGTTTAATTAGTTGATGCTTGACTACTTTTTTTTTTAGTTTTCCTGCATGCATAGCTGCATGCTCGACTAATTTTCTTTCTCCTTGGTCATCTTCTTTCCTTTTTCTATTTCACTTATATATCAATTACAGGGAATTGCCTTATTTCTATTTCACTTGTAGGTTAATGGGATATATCAGTTCCAGGAATGATGCTATATCAGTTTCCTACAAATATCAAGGATATATATTAGTTTTCTGCAATGGGCTATATCAGGTCTATATATCAGTTTCCTGCAATGCAATGGGCTATATATCAATTTATTGAAATGAAATGGGCCATATGAGGGATATATATCAGTTTCCTGCATTGGGCTATATCAGTTCTAGGAATAATGATATATGGAGGGTTACAGTTTCAAGGGCTATGTCAATTACAGGTTCACAGAATCATCAAGGGCTATGTCAATGACAGGTTCATGGAATCATGCTATGCAAGGTTGAACCAAGGATATTACAATTTGAGGGAAAATCAATTCATGCAGAGGTATGGTTATCCAGAAAATCAAGTTATGCAGAGAGATGGTTATGCAGTTTGATATATTTATTAGAGGGAGAAGCGATGTAGCCGCAATTTTTGAAGAGGTACCGGAGGTTATTAAAGAGGTGGCGAGAGGTTGAAAAGGTGGTAAGAGGTTGCATGTCGATGGCCATGTGGAAATGTCGTTGGAATGACATTGTTGTCCAAAAAGACTTTGGATATGAAGAAAATCTTGGATAGAAGATAGAAAATGAAGTGTAGGAAACCAAAGTTTGGTTATAAAGAAGAAGGCGGGATATAAAATGTAGTGGAAACTTAGGATATAAAAAAATTGACCAATTTTTCTCCAATAAGAGGTTAAATTTTTTTGGCCCAAAAGCTTTGATTAAAATTTCAATTGTGAACATAAAAACTTGTATACTTTGGTTAAATTATGATAAAGGCTAATAAAAATTGGGTCAAATTTTTTTTAATGCACGGTCAACAACTGACCGATTGCTATAGTCCTGCAAAGTAGGGACTAATAACACCAAAAACTATACTATCTCGTAATTTCACTTTCTCTTTGTTTTTCCATATCAGCCCACCTGACACAAAGATCCATCTTACGACTATTTTTAATTACACTAAAACCAAACGTTGTAGGTTGATACCTCAAAATTCTTACATTGTCAATTATTTTTTTCAGTGAAGTTTGAGGATAAGTTAACATATACATTTTTTCGAACGAAGGGTCCTGTTTGTGTTTTATTTTCTAAATTATATAAATTTTATTTAAAAAATCAAAATCATCATAGGCATAGTGATAATGGTGGAATGATGTCATGTTGTTTTATTATTCTTTTTTTTTTTGTCAACTGAGGTTAGAAATTTATTAATCAATATTATGAGTTTTCTTCAATGTTAACTACTCAAAAATGAGAGGTAGGAGAGAAGGTCTAATGACTAAGACGAGCTAGGTCATGGAGACCTGGTGTTTCCCTTGCCCCTGCTACGGGCACCAACAAAGCTCTTGATCCATCCCACGTGCATCACTGAGCTCATTCCCATTTGCATTCTAAGGATCAGCAAAATGAGATCAACGGTGGGGGGGAGGTATTACCCCCCTAATGGAGGAGAAGATGGTGGTACAGTGGATAAAAACAAAGTTGGTCAGAATGATCCACCACAGAACAACTTGACATGCAACTTAGAGCCTGGAGAAAACCCTACAACTGAAGAGAATGAAGAACAAGCCAGCGAAGGACAGAACAAGGTGACGTCCTCAACCTACATCCAAATTGTGACCACATGGCTTCAGATCTACTTTCTGGCTGAAATAATTAATGGCATAATCCAATACATGCATGATCATGCCCTTATTGGGAGTTTTATTGGCTTCTGGCCAACCGAGAAAGCTCTCTACAGCTGGATAAACTCCAAGTGGAAGCCCAAAGGCTAGGTCACACTCCAGCAAGCACCCAAGGGTTTTTTCAACATCATTTTCACCTGCATAGACAACAGAAATAGGGCTATGGACAGAGGACCTTAATTATTTAACGTGGTTGGCCTCTTGTCCAGAGAGTGGATTGAAAATTTCAACCCTGAAAAAGAAGAATTCAACTGGGCTCCGATGTGGATTAGGCTCTATTCCCTACCACAGGAATACTAGGAAGATCTAGCGCTCCAAGAAATTGGCAACCACCTTGGATCCTTCATCAAAATCGCTGAAGAAAGCAAGCACAATCGCTATACCGCCTATGTCAGGATCTGTGTCTACATGCATCTAGGCAAAGCTCTTTCGGACTCGGTAAGTCTCTGTCATGATTACTTTGAATGGATCCAATATATATATTATGATCATGTTCCCTTCTGCTGCTGCAAATGTCACAAACATGGCCAAATTTTTAGGGATTTCCCTCTCAATATTCCCCCTAAGCCCTCCTCTGCCCCTGAATCCTATGACCCTGATGGCTTCACCAAAGTCTCCTCTTCTAAAAGACATGCAAAAAAACTTGTCCACAACCCCAGACCCTTTCAACCTTCCACCAGAAATAGATTTCACCTCCTATCTAGTCAATCCCTGGAGCAGGATCCCCCAGCTTCCTCTCCTCCCCTAAGTGACCCCCCCACCAACCCTTCTTCCCCCCATAAATCCTCTACCTCGAGCTTGAATCCTAATCAAAGCTCAAAGCCCTTTGGAAAAAACCTGCAAGACAAGCCTCAAGGATCCAAGAAGGAAGATAATCAAAGGAGAACTCGCCCTTTGATTCCATCCAGATCCAAAGTCCTCCCTTAGACCTCACCTCCAACATGGAGGAGAACACTCAGGGTATCCCTTCTCAGTAAGAAGCTCAAGATAAAGGCAAGAATCAAACCCAAATTGCCTACATGGAAGAAGAGCGATAAACCATACACTTTGGCGATCTGGACATCACTAGCCTTGAAATCGCCTGCGATACCAAGGATTATCACACCATTCCGCCTTGATAAATAGACAGCTTAGAGGAAGCTCTACTCAAAGCTTAGCTAATTAAAGGAAGCGTGCAGTTGGGAATCCAGGGAGAGTTCATAACTCGATAAACAATCAATATTATCAGAGAATCTAGAAAAAGGGGCAGACCCACAGATCTGCAACGTCTAATTATTCTGGGGGATCAACTGCTTGAATTTGGATGATACCCTAAGTTGACCAAATTATATAAGGTCCTCACCCACCAATCTAAATTATGAAGCTCAAATCATGGAATATTCGAGGTATCAATAGCCCCTCAAAGCTCCGAATGATAAAAAAAGGAATAAGGCAAGACAACCCTTCCATCCTTTTCATGCAAGAAACCAAATGCTCCAACACCACCTTACATTCACTCCTAACTAGGTTATGGCCTGGCTGTAATACTGTAGCTGTTGACGCCCCGGGGGCCTCTGGAGGGCTGGCCATTTCTTGGAATCCCCGTATCCTCTCCCTCTCTGACCTCCATGCATCTCTCAACTTCATTCAAGCCTCCTTCCATCTGTTAGGCACCAACATTCACAACAATCTCACCAATGTTTACTTCCCCCAATCCTCTACTCATAAAATCATACTCTTGGACAATATTGAATCCCTTAATGCCCAGAGAGCCCATCCCTACTGTATTCTGGGAGGTGATTTTAATATGATTACTAACCTCAATGAAACAACAGGAGGCGTCTTCACCTTGATAATGACAGCTACCGTTTTAAATACTTCATCCTCCAAAATTAGTTGATCAATCTTCCCACCTCAAATGGGCTTCACACGTGGAATAACAGAAGAAAAGTATCACAACATATCGCTTCGTGTTTGGACTGCTTTCTTATCTCGGATGCCTTTATTCACTTGAGGTGTGACATCTTCTCCACTATCTTGCCTGTTACAAGCTCTGATCATTGGCCCATCCAACTGAAATGGATGCGTCCTGGTAGAGCTAACACAAAACCATTATGCTTTGAGCAGTTCTGGCTCCCCCATCCAGGATTTAAAGAAATGTTAATCAAATGGTGGCACAGTATCATCCCCTCGGAAGGGTTAAAGATGTATCAACTCCAACAAAATCTAAAGGCCCTGAAAACCAGATTAAAGCAATGGAATCATACCTCCTTTGGAAATATCTTCCAAATTCATAGGGACTTGGACACTAAAATCGTGATCCTCCAACAATCTATCTTCTTGGAAGGGCGCATGCAGGGCTTAGCACGCCAAGAACATAATCTCAAGAACCAAATAGAAGAAAGAGGGTAGTAGGAAGAGATACTCTGAATGAAAAAATCTATAATTCATTGGCTCAAAGAGGGGGAGAAAAGTACCAAATTCTTTCACCGCTCCACTATTCAATGAAGAATGATAAATCCAATCTCCATCCTTAAAAATGATCAAGGAGTTAACCTGGAAGCTCATGAGGACATTGAACAGGAACTCCTCAATTATTTCAAGGACACTCTCATGGAGCCACTTGTTGATAGACAACCCGAAATCATTAACATCACCCAACATATTCCATCTATCATAATGGATGATCATAATCAAATGCGCTTGAGACCAGTCCAATTGCAGGAAGTGGATCAAGACATGGCTCAACTAAAGGCTAGGAAAGCTCTGGGGCTGGATGGATTCACTACCAATTTCTTCCATTTCTTCTGGGAATATATAAATATGGAAGTCTGGGAAATGGTGGTTGAATCTCAGAGTATGCATTGGATTCTCCCTGCGCTCAATTCCACTTTCCTCACTTGTATCCACAAGGAGGAGCATTCCACTACCCCCAACAAGTACAAACCGATCGCATTATGCAACATCATATACAAGATCATCTCCTCTCAAACTTCAAACCTCTGCTATCAATCTTAATCTCCCCGGAGAAAAATGGTTATGTGGAGGGACGAAAAATTTTGGACCACGTCATACTCACTCTTTGAAGACCGAAAAAATTCCAGGTATGCTTCTCAAGATCAAATTTTGAAAAGCCTTTGGAAAACTCAGCTAGAATTATATTCACCAAATGTTGCTAGCATTTGGCTTCAGCCCCACCTAGATCCAATGGATCATGAGCCTGATTTCCTCCCCCATATTCTCTATTTTTCTCAATGGCTCCCCCTCCGCCCCTTTCTCACCCTAGAGAGGCATCCTCCAAGGAGACCCCCTGTCCCCCTTCCTCTTTGTACTGGTGGTTGAAGGGCTTGGCCAACTCATCAATCACTATGTCACCTCTGGAACTCTCAAATGGCTCAACATTCATCATTGCCCGCCTATCTCCCATCATCAATTCATAGATGATAACATGCTCTTTGGTCACCCTTCCATCCAAGAAGCCAGATCCTTCAAAGCTATCCTTCACAACTTCTCCTTTGCTACCAACCCTACTATCAACATCGAGAAATCCCAAATATTCTTCTTCAACACTCCAATCATAACCCAACACAACATTTCCAAAATTATGGGCTTCTCCATTTCCTACCTCCCTACAAAATATCTTGGGCCCCCCCTCATTGACTCAACCATCAAGCATTCCTCCTGGAGAGAAATTTTGGATAAACTTGAGCCCAAAATTTCACTCTGGACCCATCAAACCATCAACATAGCTAGCCAACTTGTCCTTATAAATTTTTTTCTTTATTCCATCCCATTATACCTCTTTTCCGTCCTAGCTTCTCCCAGGCGGGTCCTTAAATCTATCAGAAATATCCAAAGAAACTTCCTATGGGGAGGAAATAAAGATAACAGGAAATGGGCGCTTGTCAACTAGAATAAAGCATGTCCCAAAAATGTCTGGTGGACTCGGGCTCAAAGACCCTCATCACAGTAATGTGATAATGGGAGAAAAAATTTGGTGGAATTGGATCTCCAATCCAGAATTTCTATGGGCCCAGTTATGGATCTCCAAATATGCTAATAATTGGCCAGACTGGGAACTGATTCACTTCAACACAGAGATAAATGGCTCCCTCATATGGAAAGCAGCCAAACAACATATGGCTCTCGTTTGGGACCATAGCTTCTGGGAGGTCCACTCAGGATCCCAAGCTAAGTTTTGGGAGGATTCTTGGTAATATATGCCCAAATTAGCCTCTCTCTTTCCCAACTCAAACTGGCAGGAAATCCTCAAAAATCAGGAGAACTCCCGAATCATGCACTTTTTGACTCCCCTCATCAATTCGGGATACCGTTAGTGGCTTCCTACCGACCGACTGCACATAGAACGAAGGCTACAACTCATTGAAGACATCAACAAAGAACTTCTCAAAAGGAAAATTTTCTTCGCTGAAGGAGACGACACTGTTAGATGGGGATACTCAACTTGAGGCTCCTTAACCACCAGAGAGGCCTATTGCTTGCTCCTCCCCAATCCTCAGACTCCCCAAGATATAATCTGGACTCAGATCTGGAATCCAAAAATCTGGCCCAAAATCTCTACATTCTTATGGCTTCTCAGCAAAAGGCACATCCTTACTTGGGACAACCTACTCAAAAAATGATTCATTGGACCCTCCCGATGTCCAAATTGTAGCAATGCTAAAGAAAACATAGAGCACCTCTTCAAATCCTGCCCTCTCGCAAACAATTTATGGGATAATGTTGTTTTGCTGAGCAGAATATTGGATAGATAGTGAGGGGATATACTCAATACTATTCAGAATTGGATGACTTCCCCCTTCCATAGCGATCTGTTCAATTCCCTTTGGCTCATCCTACCTGGGCATATTCATTGTTCGATCTGGAAGGAACGCAACTGTCACATCTTTCTAGATCATTCCACCCCTCCTGACATCCTTTGGACCAACATTTGCAACAACCTTCAGGAATCCCTTGCGCTGCTTCACTGGAAAGACTCTTATTTCACCTCCCACCCCCCTGAAAAAATTATCTAAACCAATTGGAAACTATCCCTTCACTCTCATCCCATCTTTGATCCCCCTTCAAACCATTCCCCCAGCTCTCCTTTTCCTTGGTCTCTTCCTCCTCCAGGCCTCTTCAAACTCAATTTTTATGGCGCATCAAAAGGAAATTGAGGAGACGATGGTTTTTTTGGGATATTCATAAATTCGGCTGGAGATGCCCTTTTGATCTACTTTGGCTCCATTGGATGGGACACCAAAAACTCTGCTGAGTTAGAAGGACTATTTCAAGGCCTCCTTCTAGCATAGGAAAACAATTTCTTTCTGATGGAAATTGAAGGAGACTCCCAAATCGTCATCGACATTTATGATCTCCTCCAGTCAGGATCTTCAGCGTATAAATTCTCTATGATTTGGAGACTAGTGGCTCGCTTCAACCTCCTTAAGCAATGGCCCCTTTGCCATGCTGCAGTCACTTTCCACTATATCGGAAGAACTACTAATGCCAACGAGGATCTACTAGCCAACAAAGGAGTTACTCATAATGCTTCTCTCACCATAGATCATCTCCATACTCTTGATGATGAAGCTCTCAGTACTGACTGCACTCTTTTGGTGCTCAAAGATCTTCAACTCCCGGATGCAGGTGTTAGACGTTGAGAAGGATTGCCACTTGGGTGCCATGTGGTAGGGCACCTGTCTTCCCCACGCGCCTACACATGGTAGCCCAACCCACGATAAATTTTGGAGCATGGCTCATTTATTTTCCACCCCAACCAACTTCCTTTTGATATCCCTTAGCTCCTTCTCATTAATTCTACTCGTCCTACCTCGGCCTGCTCCCATGGCCCTTAAATCCGCCACCCCCACTCCACCCTGCTTCATTTGTCTTTCCCTTCAGCTCTGTACAGTTGCTTCTAGCATCTCAGTCACGCCTCAACCCCTATGCTATGTTCTATTTCTCTGTGACTGCTTCTCCGCAAAGTCTGGCACCTCGGCTACTCTAGAGGTCACCCCATCCCCTCTGTGCTCCTCTCATTCACTTTCCATGTTGAGACAGCATAGGATGTAGCTCCGAAGAGCTGGTGGGTGAGGTATCCCCTCCAAGCCTCCTTCCTCAATCACCACAGGCAGGGAGGTGAATCTTTCTGTGGGTTGGGAGGAGCCAGACCTGCTCGACCCTATCAACCTCACCGCCCATCTATTCCTCCATCTCCCTAGCCCTCTGCCTAATTCCTTCAGTCTTCGACCCAACAAGTGGCCCCGTAAATCCACCAGTTAGTCTACTCCAGTCTTCTCTCCTCGTAAAATGAAGGCCCTACCTGTGCAGAGCACTTCTAGCACTGGTCATGGCTCAAGCAATAGTACAGTTTCAAGCTCAGACGAAGATGGAGAGGACGTCGGCGCCAGCACTCATGCAGCCTCCTCCATTTCGCTAGATGCCAAAGTGTTGTTTCTCCCTCTATAAACTTCCCACAAGTCCAAGAAGGAGGAGGATGAGTCATTCTATGCTTGTAGGATTGTGGAAGAGCCACGCAACCCTCTAGAAAGGAATGACAGCTCAGTATCTGCCTAATTACTGGGTGCTCATCTCTTTTTCCAGTTATCTTCTGCTGTTTTCTATTTTTCATATGTTTTGGAAGTATTTACTGTTATGGTTTGATATCAGTCTTATAACTTGTCAAGTTGGTTGCCCACTTTGGGCAGCTCATAATCCTCTTTGCTCTTGGGCTGGTTTCCCCACCTCGGGCAACCCCTATTTTGCTATTTTTCTTTTGATACTTCCCTCCGGAATTGTCCTTCCAACTCTAGAGGATGAGAATTGTAATATTTTGACGTGTATGATATAATAGAAGTAATCTAATTTAGAAAAAAAAAATAGACTCAAAAATGGATTTTTTTTAATCAAAATTTAATATATTACTAAAAAAATGTTCTTCATAGTAATTCTATGCATTTTTTCTAGTACTAGCATGTATATACATAAACATAACATCATCAAAATGGCAGCTAGAATACTTCAACGCCCTAGGTAATTTAGGCCTACATGCTTAGGTAAGAGCATTGTTTTATAAAAAAAGAGAGCCATGAAACAACTATGTAGAAATTGGCACATCAATTGGGCCCATGGTTTGCTTGTTGAAGGAGGGTATTTTCCTTTTCAGAGGAGGGCCTATATTCGTACGAACTGGAAAGCCACATCGCAATGCTCTTGAGTAAAAATGAGATGAAGAGAGAGATTTTGTTTGGTGTCATTTTTATCCTTGAGATCTTTACTGATAAAAGTTTTAATGTGCTAATATAGTTATACAATGTAAATGTACAGGTTTTTTCAATCACAAGTGTGGCCCAGATCTAGAAGCCACTCAGCGATTGTGTGTTCATTTCTTTCATGCCTCGCTTCAATAGCAACCTAGTTCACCCCATGTTGAATGTGTTCATGGGTATGCTCATGAAATCTCTATGCAAGGCTCAGCCACTTAGGAATCAGTGTGCTCATTTCTTTCATGCCTAGCTTCAATAATAACCTAGTTCGCCCATGTTGAATGTGTTAATGGGTGTGCTCATGAAATATCTATGCAACATCTTGAGCACTAAATTGATCTCGTGAGCTCCATGTACCTTTGCTCGAGGAGTTTCCTTTGCTTATAATTTGTTGGTGAGGCATTAAATTGCTTCTCATGTGTTGGTGAGGCATGATTAATGGAAGGGTTTGGCAAGAAACTATCACAAAACAAAGGTTCTAAGAATGTCCAAAGATTATAAAGACAAAACATAGACAAATTAACACTCTTTTGTGCAAGGTATTGGCCCTTGAATTTTCCTTCCACACCAATATTTAAATTGGACAAATCTTTTATTTTAACGTGAAGCAACTCTTCTATTGGCACATGAGGCTTCATTGATAGCATTAATCAAGCATGAACAAAAAACCCTCCTAATCTAAAATTAAATCTCCACTCCAAAATACATTCTTCCTTAAAGGCCAAACTTGTCCGTGAGCCAGAGTCAGGTTGTACAACGCATTACCATATTGGGAGAAATGTGCTCCCATCAGGGTAGGGATGGAAGCAATGAAGAATACTCTAAAAGCCTCATCATTCGATCATGGGGATTCTCAAGTGAACTTAATTAGAAAAAATGAAGAACATAAAGGTACTAATACTGAGAGTAAAGCTTCAAGTGAGCATCTGATGAGTCTTCAATGTAGTCATTCACATTAATCATTTTTCTTTGTAACTTTTATATATTCATATATTTTAGTCCTTGACTAAACTAGTCATTTAATTGCTTTTCTTTTAGTTGGGTCACATATTATCTAGTGGTATATTTGATCCCTAGACTAAATTAGTCATTTAAGTTAGTCGTATTTAGTTGGGTCACTTAAAATTGCTCAAATGTAGTAGTAACTCCCTTGAAATAATTATGGTGACTAGCTTTTTTAATCACCTAGTCATTAATCTCTCATTTTTTTTCTTCTGATTAAGACTAATTCTATTAAAAGCATAAGTACAAATGGAGTTACAAGAAGGAGAAACTAGATAGTTGGGAAGTCAGTAATGAATAGTCAACCTCATTCCCATATCATAGGCAAGAGAGAACATAGAGGATCCAGAAGAGAAACATTGGAACCATGAGAGAAAAATCGGAGAAATTACTGAGGATGGGTGGAAGGAAAACACAAGAATTTACCCAGAGTGGGTAGAATCCTCGATACGGCATTTATTTCCTTTTTGTTTTTCAACTTTGACCAAGCCATCCTTGGGCGGGTAGGCTGAGACCACTTGAAGATTTTTGATGATAAAGGGAAGGGTCTCCTTATCCGAATCGGAGGAGGCGGACTCATTAGATTGTTTCTAATTATTCGAGGAATCATTGGGCCCTCCAGGGTCTCCCAAGTTTGTTTCCTTCTCTTGCATCACTGCCTCCTCATCAACTTCAATATCCTCCTCATCCGAGATGAGGGATTCAATGTCATCCATGGGGGGTGGATCACATTATTTCCAGATTTTAGATTTCAGTTTTTTAAGTCCTTTCTTTTTTTAGGCAAGGAATATAGGATAGGAGTTCTGAAGATGCCCTGTTTGATGGCAGCAACGACATCAAAATGTAGTGTTATCATAATCAAAGGTTTGAGACCAAACAAAATCCCCTGCTTTGATAATTATTTGATTGGGAAAACCTTTGCTAAGGTCAATCTCAACACATATTTTTCCATATGTGTATATTCCTTTCTCTCCCATGGAGGGATCTGTAGCTAGAAAGTGACCCAGAGAGTTTTTGATACCTTGGAAGATATAGGAGTGCCAAATATGAGCAGTTAAGTTTGGTAGCTTGACCCAAATGGGAAATTTGGTGATGACTGTCATGGAGGGATCGAAGTTTGGGAACTAGGGGCTGAGGAATAGCATTGATTTTCCCCAAAACCAAGGACCACCCGTTAAGGCTTTTTTATAGTCATCATCAAAATAAAACACAACTATGAATAAGCCCTTTGAGAAGAATACACCTTGCTATTATTGGTCGAAGTGGAATGAATACATTCGTATAAATCTATAGTGCGAGGCCATAATCCATTGAATCGGAAAATAACGACATATTCTGCAAATATTTGATGTTGGCTTTCAAAATCTGGGTGGGAAATTTCTATCAAGGGAAAATCCTCCAATTTTTCCACCAAAAAAGGCTTGGGGACCTCTGAGGGTTGAGTGGTCTTGTTAGGAGGTTGTGCATGGACAACATCTTTGTAGGAGAAGGCTTGTGCGGAAGAATTTTGTCCAACAACCCCTCCTCACAAGAGAAGGGATAAAACCACAAAGGCATCCTTTTAAATATGATAAAATGAGAGAGGAAGAGAGCTATCAAGTTGTTTACCTCCATATAGAAGGCAATGAGAGGCATAAGGTATACCCAAATTTATTTCTAGAGCATGCGAGAGATATTTTACCAAATATGTTGAATGAAACCAGAGAAGTAAGGATTTTCCAGATAGAAGAAAGATATGAATTTGAAAGGAGGGAGATAGGAAATTAGAGGCTCCATGTCCGCTAGATCTCCATCAAGGGGCCAGAGTGCCAAGCTTTGCAGCCTCACTGCAACTCCAAGTAGTCTCTATGCAATTATCTTTTTCTTTGGCATCAAGGTTGTCTTGGCGCTGAAAATATGGGGTAGCGTGAAGGTACAAATATTTGATGACCTGCAAGGGCTGCGTGAGATAGTCGTTGGCCTTCTCGCGACCCCATAGTGCACTGGCATCCCACTGCATCTTATTGGGGATGGGAACCCTCCTGATCTAGTCTGTAATGGAGCCATCGTCCTTCAAATCACAGATAGATACCTTCCTGTCTGCAGTTGAGGGTGCATATATTTTTTTGAGCTGGCTGCTCTCCACCTTAGCCTTTCCTCCAGGTCTGCTGCTCACAAGGTGTACCTTGTGATTCTTCAGTGACCCATTTGTTCTAAGGTTGAAACGAGCTTCAGGGCCAAATTGCGATCTCACGATGGTGGAGGGAAGGAGAGAACTTGTGTAAACCCTATTGTTCTTCATCCTTCACGTCCCTCCCTTCTTCCCATTAATCTAACATTTTGTACTAGTGGATAATGTCCATTTATTTGACCATATCCTTATACATTTGTTTTGACATTCCTACTTGCATGCTTCGTATATCACAGGTTTGATCATTTTTTATTTTCATAATCTTCCCGAAAAAAAGTAATAAACTATTTTTATAATGATACATGAAAACCAAATATAACAAAATCAATTTTAATAAATTAATGGTTTGTAGTAATATATACATATAATTCTAGAAAATAATTTTACACAATTCTAAATATTACCTTTTCAATGATTATTTTTTGTTGTTGTATGCTTTTTATATTGCAAGTCTCACATGTCTCATTTACCATTTCTTTTCCAAAACGCTTCCTTAGTTTAGATATAATTTTCCTCTTAGAATCATAGCATTGATTTTTTTATTTTATGTGGAAAGTAAATCTATACATTCATTCCACCAGATCCCTCATAGTTATGTAAAAAAAAGTCCCCCTTTCATTAACCTATAGTACCACTCTAGATGAGCTAAGGACCAATTCATTGTCATTTACATGTTCCATAATTTTTCTTTTCTTAGAATGAAATTGATATTTTCCTTAATTGTTGCTCCATGCAGAACATTAAACACATATAGATTAATATATTGTTTGAAACATTTTATGTAATATTCTTAAGTGTATTATTAATTAAAAAAAAAAAAAACTCATATAGAGTAGTATTTTTCATTCACTTAATTTACCATTCTGCAATTTTTCTATCATCCTTTTACACTCTTCTAGACTTAGATTAAAAAATATTATTGACCTCATTTATTTTGTGTTTATGCATAACACACGCCACTAATACATATTAGTTAAACTCACTCATAGTTCAAATATATTAATTTTGTAAAAAATTTACAAAGAACTTGCCTTCTCTGATTTTTTTCATGTGTTTTCATTGTGTCGATTAGTATTTTTGTTACTTGAGACATTCTTAGACGTTTTTTATTAATATAAAATGTGTACCACGAAATACATAATCCATTAGATATATTTTACAAATAAATCAAATAACTTTTGGAAAAAAAGTCTCTAGTAATCCGTGTGTTTATCTGAATAAACGCACTGGAGCGTTTATAGGATTTAAGGCATCAGGATTTTAATTGTTCAACACCATCATGGAAAATTAGTTTTTAAAAATAATTTCAAATTAGGATGGGGTGATTTGTAAGGCTAAGCACATTGAACTGATTTAACAATGTTATTAGGAACATGTGCATCAATGTATTATATTACACCAGGAGCAATGATGAATAGACTCGACAAAATCGAAAGTGGTATAATATATCGGTGCGCTGTATTACTCCCATAGCCATGGTGCATTATATTATAGAGGGAGCATCGTGAAACATACGAGCTAATTTTTAAAAAATCAGAAAGGGTTGATGGTGCGATTTCTAAGGCTCAACACAACACAATTATTTAATGGTGCTATTAGGAACACACATGTTGGTGCGTTATAGTACACTTTGGGCAACGATGAACAAAATAGAAAAATTCAAAAGTGTTATGATTTAATAGTGTAGCGTATTACTCGGGTATCATCAATGCATTCTGTTAGATATGGTGCATTGCACGACATATAACTATTTCTAAAAAAACGGAGAAGGTCGACAAGGTTTAGATCTAATTCAATAAGTGATTCCCCTATTTTATATGTCAAATGCCCTATATATAGTAAGTACACAAACTCATTCAATATAAAATACCTAAATGGAAAACCCATAATTGTGAAGTGGTAGATAAAGTTAAACCCTAATGTGAAATTTTTCACGAATACGCAAGGGTTTAAGGTAAGTATTGAATTTTTTTTTATAATTATAATTAAATTTAAATAGGAAGAGAGATCATAAAAACTTTTACTAGTAAAATCTATAGTAAATTTTTTACTATACAGTTTTTTTAATTATCTTTTTTTATGAATTGTGAATAAATCTAACAGAAATTGAAAAATATTTTAATTGTAAAATTTAAGAATCTTTCTATCGAGGGTTTTATGTGAATCACCATAACTTCCAACTTTGATCTTGTGGCAGATCTAAAATATTTTGCTGCTTTGATATGATCTTCTCTTACAAATGATCTCTCTTTTAATTAAACCCTAATAGAAAATGCAATTTTTTTTTATTAGTAAAATAAACAGTAAAATTTAAAAATGACTATGTGGGTTTTTGAGTGAATCACCATCCCTTTTAGCATATTATATTTTAAATAATTTTGTTTCTCCAAAGCATTTTGGTGCTGCTGCATAGTGCTCATGGTATATCTCTTCCGCAAATTGCTCCCTTGAAATTTTGGGTAAAATAATGAAATGGTGAATATTTTGTACTATATGAAATTCGACTTTGAAAAATAAATTTCCACTCATTTTTTAATTTAAAAAAAGAAGAAGAAAACATTTATTTTTTTAAATTCAATTTCTCTGCACATTGGTGTGTTCGATAGTTAAGCATACTGATATGTTTATATAAAAAGTGCAACGACATTTCTAGGAATCCATAGTTTTTCAATGCACCAACATGATTCAATTCCTTTTCATTTTCAAAATCTTGAAATGATGCAATTATTTTTTTAATGCAATGGTGTAGTCTATATTTAAAATACCATCGAGATAGTTAAATTCTCTTTTATTATCTAAATTCAGGAAATAGTTGTGACATGTGTTGTTTTTTATTTAAACATACCAGTGCATTTTTTTTGCAAAAGAGAACCCATATGATAAATTGTTTTTTATTTTTTTGTAATGTCCAAAGTAATGCAGGAATTATATAAACACCCTCGTGGTATTATTATTTAAACATATTGGTGCGATTTATTCTGATTAACACATCAGCAGGGTTTAAAAGCTATATGAAATTTTATTTTCACATAAAATGACATATTAATCTCAAAATATTCTTTAGGAAATATCCACATGAATTACGGTAATTAATAGTATACATTTTCTGGTTAAAGTTGCATTTTTATTGAAAAATGGTTTCAAAACTATATTGAAATTCAGGTTGTGGTTATATGGTTCTGAAGGTTTATTTTAGATACTCACACAAATTTTTATTTCATTTTTTTGTCAAATACATTGAAAAAATCTCAATAATATCAAATTGCCATTTCTTCAAATTCCATCTCATTCCATAGTGTTGATCAAAGCCCTTTGCAGAGTTCTCACTTTCCATCTCGAGTGAGATCATATTTTATTTATATTTTGACTGGCTAATTGATTAATTTTTTTTAATCCATGTCAATTTGAATAAAAATGTATGCAAATTATTTTCATGATCCATATTTAGGATCTAGTTCAGATGCAAAAACTATTACTCCATGTTATTTTCAAAAACGTCAGAAACTCTTATTAGGAGCAACATATAACAAGTAGTTGGTAGATGAAAATGGAAAACCTCTTCACCCTGCCAATTGGAACATGGAATTTTATAACCAAAATCATGGATCAGCAATGATAATAATTGTTTGGTATACTAAAATTTGAACAAACCAAGTGCATTTACATGCTTACTAATATCATTGATATTGACCTAATGATATTCAATATTTTTTAAAATTAGGATACTAGTGATGATGAGTGACCCATCTACCATCTTCCAGTGCACCCCAATACAAATTCAAATCTAGAGAAGGCTACATTAAGAGAAAGACACAGAGAGGAAGTGAAAAAATAGTGGTTGAATCAATCACATATTCAATTTCCACTACATCCATATTCACCAATTAGGAATGAATAATGCAATAATAGTTCTTCATCAAAAGTTGGAAATGGAGGCAATCAAATGGAGGTTAGTATGGATGATTTCTTACGAGATAGGGATTACATGGAGGAAATGTTGTTAGATGCATTCTAGAATGATGATCTAGGTGATGATGTTCATATCACTGATACCTTATTAGAAAGCCTAAAAACTGCCTCCACCACCCCTTTCTTTGGACTTGGAAGCAAGTTAAAGTATACTCAGTTGGGGACAACTAAGTTGTTGTATAATCTGAAAGAAAATTTTGGCATGTTGAATGCATGTTTCTTGGTAATATTGAGGTAATTGAATTGCATGATCAATCAAGTTACTTATATTATGTCACACAATAAAATTAAAAAATGGTTGATTTGATGAATGTTAAATATTGACATTTTACTATTATATTCCCCAACTATAGGATATTCAAAGATGAGGTTCTTTCGAGTGACAATTTCTTGTAAGGTATCTGCAAATAGGTAAATAAATTGTTGAAAATGTTGGTTGTTGAGTACATATCATATCATGCATGTCTCAATGATTATATTCTATATAGAGGATAATATGCAAACAAAGAGATACGTCTGAATTGTGGAAATGATAGGTACCATAATTTTAAAAAAAGGGGTAAATCACATGGTCCTCCTCATAAGATATTTAGGAACATGGCTATAATCCCAAGGATTCAAATACTCTTTCATTGAAAAGAATTAGCTATGATGCATGGATGGAATGCCTCACACATAGGTGATTCAAAATTTATGCGAATCCCAACAAATGAAATATCCATGAAGCATATAGAGGATACATGGCCTTTAAAACTCAAGGATGCAGTAAAAAGTCTAAAACTTAACATATCCATAGATGGCTTCAACCAATATTACCTCCAAAACACCAACTATTCAGGTTGGCATGTATTAGTGATCAATAACAATATCTCCCCATGGTTGTCTATGAAGAATGAACATCTTATGCTGTCTCTCATAGTCCCTAGTAGAATAGAAGGAATAATACATTTGTTTACTTACAACCATTGGTAGATGTATTTAAGGAATTATGGGAATGGATACATGTGTATCACTACTACACAAAGGGAATTTTTTAGACATTTTTTTAATACAAAAGAAATATTTTGTCTTAAAAAGTCACTTTTTATTTTAGTTATTTTATATCAAAATTTAATATGAATTGAATTGTCTTAAATATAATATTTAAGACAAAAATAATGTGAGACAAATATATTTTGAGACAAAACTTTATATTTAAGACAAAAAAAAATTGTGACAAAAATATTTAAGAAAAAAAAAATCCGAGACAAAAAAAAATTGAGACAAAAAAATTTAAGACAAAACTTTATATTTAAGACAAAAATATTTTAAGACAAAATTTTATATTTAAGACAAAATCAATTTGAGACAAAAATATTTTAAGACAAAAGAAATTTGAGCCAAAAATAATTTAAGACAAAATTTTATATTTAAGACAAAATCAATTTGAGACAAAAATATTTAAGAAAAAACTTTATATTTAAGACAATGGCGACTTAAGACAATGACAATTAAGACGAAACCCATTTAAAACAGTTAGCAATTAATGAAAAATCATTAGCATTCAGATGTTTGCATTGAAATTCCAAGATCAGATAGTGGATAATTATATATATATATATTTAAAATAGATATTCAAACGACATGAGATTTAATCATGTCATACTTATTTATTTTATATTATATTTTTCTTTTTTCATTAAACCACATTCCAAAAATATAACAAATAAATAGATCAAAATATTATTTTTGGTTGGCCACTAAAGGGGATTTGAACTTTGAATATCAGGTTTTAACATAATACTTTATAACAGGGTGATTGTCAATTGAGTTATATTTCATGAACTAAAATTGGTTATTTTTTAAATATTTGAGAAAATTTAAACTAGCAATTGCACCAGATGTTGCAAAGGAAACGTTGTAAGGCATGAAATAGAGAAGAATCCTGACATATAAGAAATAATTAAATGATAAAAATTAGTAAACAAAATGCCATTCAAGAAAATATTCAATGAAGAAGGATCATTAGGTACAAGGGATGAAAATTTGGTTTTCAAATAGTAAACTGGCATTTGACATTCACCGATATGAAACATCGGATTATTCAAAAAATGTTATTTGTACAATAACATAAATAGATTGTTGGGGGTATAGAAATGATGCAGTTGAGTGAGTTGTTGAGGAATTATTACCTGATTGAAGAGAAGGCAATGGTCCTTGAGGGAGAGAAGTTTTTAGTTTCATGAATAGGGGTTGTTGTTAGCTTAAATTTTGCAAGTTTCCTTTTTTTTTTGGGTGTGCCACAACCTTGATCTTGCTTATATTTCATTAGCTGGATACTTGAATGCCTCCTTGGAGAGATTATCTGCTAGTTGATTGAGTTCATGATAAATGTGGGCGAAGGATGACCATTCTAGCTCTTGACTGTGTGGCCAAATTTGAGACATTGTGGATTGAAGCCGCACATTCTACCTATAAAACTTCCATTAGACCAGTCAACAACTATTTGAGATTCCCATCTCTTGCAACCTCTTCAAACAACAAGCACTTTCCAAATAAAGAACAACAAACAATGTTGAGAACTCAACCTTTAAATTGGAAATAAGAGCCATAGTATATTTGATATGAATGAATTGAAATGAATTTATATATAAAACACAGTGAAGATAAATAATACTTAACATATAAGGAGAAACATACTTTTTTAATGAGATCACCTGGAGATTCTCTGATAATGTGAGTGGGATTTCCTTCAAAATTTCTCCAAGAAATGTTTCTGGCCAGATGTACAAAAAAAGACGAAACATTATAGCTACATAACCTGATCTTGTAGGAAAAATAAATTGCTTCACCCATAAAACTTTGTTATGAATAACATTTTCATGTGATCTCTAGATGTGGGTAAAAGTGCATTATATAAGAAAATAAAAATGTTCATGAACTTCCCATGAAAGTGAGTGCATCGATCGATTTTAAGTTTGTTGGTCTCTCTACTGTAGAGTTGTGGGATAGTTGTATCACGTGACTAAACTATATTCAATAAAAACTCTTCCACTTACCCTTATATTTGAGGAGTAGTGCATTTTTATGTGCAACAGTATGGTCCACGATATCCTAATTGTGAACTATGTAAAAAATATCTAATTGGATGTTATCCAAAGTTTTCCATAGGTATAACATACCAAATTTTCACCCTCTGGGGGTTGTCTTTCCCATGATCGCAAACATCTTCTGATGACTTCTATAATTAGGCCCCTTGCAATGCTTCTTCTAGAGTTTAAAGGAAACACCTCGTTAAAGAAAAAAAAAAAAAAACAAGAAAAAATGTTGTAAAATTTTAGTTAAACAACAACTAACAACCCTCTTGAGGTGGAAAATTCCATTCCAATTGAAAGAAGCAAGAAAACCCAAGGTATTGCAGAGATAAATCAGGACATTTGTGCAAATTTTTCAAGGATGCAACAACAACTTTTTCTGTACAGAATAAAAAAATATTTGCAAAAGAGAAGATACCACAGTGGGCATGCACAAGAAGAAGAACCAAAGAAATCAAATTCAGTAAAGGAAGCACAACCACCACTCCAAATTGGCTTCTCTAAAACACATACAACCACAATAAATCCCACTGAAGCTTACAAACTTATCAAACCCTAACTTACTAATAAATTTAAAAAGCCAACATGCTACAATTTTTTGAGTCACTCCCCAATCAGTTAGTAATTATCGCATGAATGTACATTTGTTTTAAATTTTATTTCAAAGGTTGAAATTCTCTCAAGAGAATATAGAATATATCCAAGGGTTAAAAAAATGGAAATTTTGCCTACCTCCACAAGGTATCATAACACCCGGATAGGTGAAAACATACAAGTATAAATATTATACCTCTAAGTCTCAATGACACTTCAACATGTCAATAAAATACTTGCAACAATGCCTAATTATTTTTGTCTATTGGCTAAAGAGATGCACATCCATCCATCCAAAAATAAACATCTAAATCAATCTAAAACATAAATTGTGCTAAATAGTTCATCATGTTATTTCAAATATTACAATATGGTCCTATATTAGTTCACATATTCCTTGAATATTTGAAATCCATACTGCCTTAGCACAGTAGACCAAAAATATTCATACTCTAAAAGGCAAAAAAATACAGCAAACTAAAATAGAAACTTTAACTCTAATCCATACACTTCATTCTTAGCAACATGATATCTAATGAAGATGATACGTGGAAAAAAAGGCTTCATATATTGTCTATCACATATCAAACTGAGTGAACAAAAACATGCATAGAACACATCAGAAATAGAGTTCATAGATCAACTTGTACTCTATGGTTTCAAACCCCTCTTGTCTCCTTGAAGGGGGTGTCTTGAGGTCTTCAAAAAGACTTCCTTTTGCTAACCAAATGGATTGTTTCTTTCACACATATATCGAAACATACTTTCCAAATCATATTGTAATAGATTCATAAGATGATATTATTGTTATTGACTACACCTTATTTGGAGACATAATTTTTATTATAGGGGTTGGTACCTTTCTATTGGATGTGGTTGGTGATGTGAAGACTACTCAACTTCTAGTAAAGGTTCATACTAACTCTAGCAAGCTTATGGATGCTTGTTTACAAAGGGATACCCCTCTCAGCTTAACTCATTGGATTATTTGATTTTTCATGCTAATTATTGTTCTCAACTTTGCGTCTCCAAGGGGTTGAGAATATTTGCTTCATTTATTTTACATGGCCCGGTGAAAGAAGAAGAATGGAGATTGTCTCCACATATTTTCCATTTCGCTAAGTTACAAATAAAAATAGTCAAATTCTATAGCCAATAAAATAATAGGCTCTTGATACACCTTTAGCGAGTTATGCATAGCTCTCACCTATCACTGTAGCTCAATGAAATGACATCTAATAGCTCCAAGACACCATTATAAATTGAGTAGTTGTGAAGTTTTCGTTAAATGATTGCCTCCAAATGTTCAATTCTCATGAATTTTTTTTTTTTTTCGGGGGGGGGAATATTCTGGTGTATTGAACAAGGAAAGGGGATATAAGGGTAGCATGGATGGGTAGAAATGAGAGGTTCGAGCATGGTTTACTGAGATCTATAATCATAACATTAGAGAATGAGAAGGAGCCTTAGGGCCTTATGGCATATGGCTAGGGGACCTATAGGTAAGGCAATGAGAGAAATTGAACCCCCAATAGTTGTGACAAGGGGATTAGGGGCCACATTATCACAACCCATAATCAGTAAAGTCCCTATCCCTTTAATCTAAAAGCCAAAATCCCTTAACCCCTACAATCATAACTCATAAGAAATTAACCCCTTTGTTAGGGTCCTATAATAATAGGATTCATCATTTTTGAATTGACTTTAAATAGTCTTATAATATGTACATACATTGCTTTTTGCAAGTTGTTTCCCAATATTTGAAAAATAAAAAATGAAAAGAGGGTAAATGTCCTAAAATAAAAATCAAAGGAATTGAAAATAAAAGATAAAAAATAATAGAAAAATGAACCCCAAATACGAAAAAGAGATAAGAATAAGACATGAAAATGATGCAAGTCAAAATGCCACTACCGGTTACTTTTCACTGCAAATAAATGATTATGTGCAGCTTGTTCAAAATGCCATAGTTCATGATGAGTTAAATAGTTTAATATTAAATTTTTAATGGTTTAAATTTCATGTTTATAGATAGAGAATAAATATTTTTTCAAACAGTTTAAACTTGACAAATTAGTAGATAGTTAGAGAATAAATGAGGAGCTCAACAATTTAATATGAGCCCTCGAATGAAATAAGGTTAGAGTTATATATTTTTCTGCTTTAAAAAGAAAAATGGATTAGGGTTTGCAAGCTTAAATAAACCCATGCAAATAAAGTAAAAAATGGTAGAATAAATGATGGGTAGGTAGAAAGAAATTTTACAAGGAATGGATAAACATCATCTAGAAAATTACTAATTCCCCTCCTTACAATGTACTCCAGTACTTAAAACCTTTAGTTATAAAGGCTTAGAGAATTTCTCTGACTTTTGTTGGGACCGGACCCAAGGCTTAATAACTGATTGGCACTGACTATTGGATTCCCTTCATTTAAAACCCTTTTCCTCAACATAATCCCTTTTCGTAAAGTTAAAACACCTTTTTTACTTAGGAAAAGTAAAAACCCCTTTAAATAATTTTCCACTTCATTCAAAAAACCCACAAAATGCTATTTATCCTAATTATTAAGTGTGAAATGTTAAAATGGGGCCACCATTATGAAATTATACCTAAAAACATGATATTACACTTTACTTAGTATATTTACTATTCTCGCATCCATTTCATATTAACACTAATTTAATATATCAACTCCTTTATTAACCCTTCCATCCCGTATTTATATTAATTCATTTATATAAATAGCCCAACCCACATTATATGTTTATCCTCTAGTTTATTTAAACCCAAGTGACAATTACCCCGTTCCCCATACATTTAAACCATACTTTTATATTTAATCCGCCCGATATTCGCATTACACCTGAATATAGTCTATTTGTTGTGTAAAACCACCTATTCCTCCTATCCAGTTAAATATAAAACTATAGGTAAAAAATTCATGTTAACATATAAAGTTTAACCCACCTTATAACACACTCACGAGCCCCACGCCCATCTACCCCATAACTCCATGGATCAACCCTAACCGTTCGCACTCTCTTCGCCTTATCCGATAGCCTAGAATTCATATGGCAATTTCAATAGTGTGATTAATAAATGGATTTGGATTTGCGATATGAGTGGTTTTATCCCAATATCTCTCATCCACGCATCATAAATCTACTGGATCACATACCTTTGAAAAAAACCATTTACCGCCCTCCGATGATGTGATAACCTCTTAGCGATAATTAACCTCCCCATGCCAAAATAGCTTCCAATTTGAAATGATGGGTGATTAATGAAAACACTGTTTAATCCAAAATATTTATAACAACTGAGTGCACACATTTCACACCTTTCTGTTGCTTTTTATACTCGTTAAACCTTCCCGACTAAAGAAAAGATGTTGCTGCCCTACTTTCATGTAGAAAACAACTAAATTCGGTCAGAATTCAGTGCTGTAACCACTCAGAGCCTCCAGTTTACATCAAAAAGAATTCAACCAACTTTTGAAAGCCTCCAACTTCCAAAAAACCCTTCTTTCAAGTCAAATACCTAAACTTACAGGTATTTTTCAAGAAAAATAATGTTTCATCATTTGAAAAGAAGCATACTCATGAAGTTAAGCCTTTTAAAAAACATGTTTTCCTTAGAAGCACCCTTATTTCTTCATATATACATCTATGCTACAATATCCTAATAAATTCACAGTTATTGAAGGTTGTATTATTGTTTTCATAAACAAATTGAAGAAATTTACCCATTTGCAAGACCCTTAGAGACCCTCTGACTAATTCAAAACCATTTTATAATACTTAGAAGCCATTAGTGCATGAAATTGATTGTTTTTAGGTCTATTTTATCAAACAAGTCTATAGTAAACCCTTATCAAGCTTTTTCTGAGCCTGTATAAGGTTTAAAGATTGATTTTTAGAACATAATTGATAGTTTGAAGCAGAGAAACCATAAGTTTACATGTTTCGGTACAAAAGAAACCTCTGTCATACCAAAAAAAACCTTATGTAAATAGTCTAATCTTACATAAGTGTATTAAAAACCTAAAGAATGGAGTTTCAAGGCCTAGAAATGTTAAATTATTAAAAAAAACCTAACAATGGCCTTTGAAAGCACAATTATCATCAATCCACTACAACCTGTTGTTGTAGATGTTGAGAATACCCCTTTAGTTGATTTAGACTATAAAATCACCGATCCAGTAATTGAATTCAATCTTCTGGAGCTCCCTTGCTGCAGCCAAGAAAAATATTTGGATCAGGTAGATGAAGTGCAAATTTGGGAGTCTAATTTGCCCAAATATGTAGTTCCCCATACCCAGCAGTGCCTTGAGGTCATCATATTGTGTCAAGCTCACTATTCCCCAGATCAAAGAGAAATTTTTAATGCTGAGAAAGAAGTATTATTTACTATTACTGCTGAATCCATAAACCAAATGCTTCATCTTCAACCTGACCCTAATGTTGTCCCTTTTTCAATTGAATTTCTGACAAAATCCTATTTGGATTTAGAATTTCCCAAAAGGTTTCAAATCTCTAAGACATTCATGCCCTTATATGTTGAAATCCCCAAGCTAAATCCTCCATATTCATCCTCCAAATTCCAAGAAGGATGAAGACACATTATCTCAATGTTGTCTTTTATCCTTGGTTACTTCACTGATGAACACAATGATGAATCTATACTTGGTTTTTTGTCCATCTTTGTGCCTCGTTAACCTCCTGTAGTCATCTACAATTTCGATGAATATATTGCTGATAATATGCATGAATAGCTGGTAAAACATCCTAATGAAGGTGTTTTCATATATACCTCATTCCTATTCCATATCTTCATCTACTTTCAGTCATATAAGTTTCCAATAAATCTCCAAAAGATGGGTGTAGAGGTAAAAGAAAAATCAGTTATTTTTTGGACTTCCTTGATCAGAAAGGAGTCAACTAAGTTTACATATGTAGACTTCACAAATTGTTTCATTCACCCATTGGTAAATATTCGCAAGAACAGTGTGAAAACTTGGATAAGTGATGAAATTAAGAAGGTTTTACAGCTATCAGAGTAGAGCCGAACAGGTGATTGGTATCTATACCGAAACCATACTAATGTTAAAGTCTATGGATCAACTCTCCTTCCCTATAAATTGCCAAAGTATTTACCAATGAGATTGTTTGACATAGAATTTATTAGATAGATTTTGAACTCAAATTCAGTAAATGTTTTGGCTTCTAAAAAGAAAACCCAATTTAAATTGAAAAACCAAGTGGGTCCCTTCATATGCAATAGTAGAGAAGCAGGTACAAAGGCAACAAAACATTTGCTAGAGTATAAGTTTGATGAAATTTTCCTGTGGAACTATGATCCATGTGGCATAATCAGTAAGATGAGGGTGAAATGTAAACTAACCACTTATATTCATAAAAATAAGCCTAACATTGAGAATTTTTCAAACCAAACATAGTGGTTAGAAAATACATTGATTGAATTTGTCAAGCAGAGTGATACTAGTCACATTATGAAAACATCAAATCAAGAAGATAGAGGTACAAAGAGAAAAAGAGAAGAAGCCTCATATACTGTTGAAACCACTACTGAAACCAAGTTTAAGCTAAGGTACACCAAGAAAACAAACACAAATCTAGCAGATAAATAAAAGGAAACAATTGAGGTTTTAGATGAAGAAAATCCAGAGAAAGACAATGTTACTACTATAGTGATTAAACATGAGGAGCAACCTACTAATTCCAATACAAAAACGATTCATAGACAACAAAGTATCGAAGCTTCTTCATCACAACAGGCAGAGGATAAAGACATGGATATCAAAGAAAAGTATAAACATATCAAGGCGAAAAATGAGGAGATTAAAAATGAAATATATCCACAATGCTTGAATTAGACTCCAGGGATTCAAAATAGGCTTCCTTAAGCCTTTTATTATGCAAATAATAAATTGATAATGCCAATACTTCAACCTATAGTACCAACACTTAAAACAACAGCAGATTATAAGAAGGTGGATTTTGAAGTACCAGTAGAATACATTCATCCCTTGGAACAGATTGAATTCCACAAGAAAAGCTCATAAATGCTATATTCTACCATTATCACAAAAGAAATGAGTGCCCAAAAGCTCCAGAATACTTTAAAAAATATGAAAGATCATCTTAAGGTTGAGAAAGCTTCTTCATATGCTAAAGAACCACAATCAAGTCTTTAGAGGAATTGGTGATTGAAGTAGGGTATGACCCTTCTAATGTGAAAGTTGCAGAAGAGTTGTTGAAGAAGAAAAATGTTGATATTGTATCACTCAGAAAGAAATTGAAATTACCTCCTATATAGCATCCACAGGTTAAGGATATTTTACAGGAAGCAAACCAAAAGGATGAGATGATGAGTCTCATATTACAGATGACAGCACAAATCAAGGAAATGGAAATTGAGATGGATAAGCTTGTCCAAGAAAAAGAAGTTGCAAAGACACAAAATGTTCCTCCCACTTTTATTCCAATAGTGACAACAACAGTGCTTTCAACTATAGTAGAAGAGTTAGCTCCTAAGGTCCCATTGGCCACAATAGTGCTAGTTACTTCTTCTACTACTTCTGCCACTGAATCATCTACTTCAACAGTCCAATAGTCAGATGAAACCATAAAATTGATAAAGGAAATGGAAGAAATGTCAATAAAAACTAATGAAATAAAGAGGTTGAAAGAACAAGTCAAAAAGCTGGAAGATGCCAAGAAATTAGCACAGATCAATGCTAAAACTGAAGAACAAAAGTCTAAAAGGTTAAGTGAACAACTCAAAAAGGCAGAAACAGAGTTAACCTTGAAAGAGCCCATGGCATACATAAAAAATAAGTTATGGACCAATATCATTGACTCAGTTAATGATGCTTGGCCATCCATACAAGTGATTTATGAGAAGAAGGATTTGCTAAAAGAAACCAAGGAAGAAATTCAGAGGACTAGAGATGAATTGGGCACCAAACCTGAGGAAGCATTCAAACTCATTAAGTTCCTCAATGGTAAAAATAAGTAGGAATTGGATGAAATAGGAATAACTGATATGAAAAAGACAATCCTTGAGGTAAGAAAAGTACTTTCAAAGAAAATCTTGATGAAAAATTTGGAAGAAAAGTGTTAAAATATGGACATGGCCATAACTAGGTTCATGGCTAAGTTTGAGACCTTAAGACAAAAAGGTCTTCCAAATTTTCTTGTTATCAATGATAAATTGATGAAACAAGAAGATTACAATAAAAATATCAGAGATTTTGCTAAAGAATAGGTGAGTAAATTAGATTGGCAAGGAGTTCCAACAGGTAAAGTGTTGCATAAAAGCATTGAAAACTTGTTTTATTTACAACATGAGATAAAACACATATCTGTGGTCAAGCCCACTTTTATAAGATACACAGAAGCAGATGATAATTTCAGGAAACTCACAAAGATTAAATTATCAGAGGCAGAGGTTTGGAAGAAGCTCACAGATTTGCTATAAAAAGAAGTTTGTAGTAAGAAAGGATAAAAATAGATTTGTTGTTTTTTACATAGTAAAAACATATTCTCAGGCAGTAAAGCAGTCAAAATCAACATGGTTAAAGTGTATCAGGATAAAGAGTATCACTTGTTAAAAGAGTATCAGATGAAAGAGGAAGTCTAAAACAGATTGAAGATCAATTGCGAGCATGAGGGACACCTCTACTAGCAAGCTGCACCCAAATCCAAACATCATTACTATTTAATTTGAATATATAGGACAACTTGCAATTTTTTAAGAAACTGTCACTATATTTTTGTAATAAGGTATTTTATTTTCCAAAAAAAATTCCTATGACTGTTCTAGGATATTTTGTATTACTTTTTTTATAAATACTTCATTATTTGAAGTATTGAAGGTGGAATAAATTGCTGAAGGTTTCTATAGTCATATTTTCTGAACGTGAAGGGTTTTTGTACCAAGTTCAAGTCAGCATGCTGGATCAAATAAATAAAGCATCATATTTGAGGTTTCATGTGTTGGGCCACTTAAGTGAAGCACTTTCTCATGTTACTTGTTAATCTTCTTATGTTTTTCATCCATTCATAAATGTGTTCTAAATTTTAATGTAAAATCAGGACAATTTATATCAGAATTGGTTAAAAGCACTTTGTTATTTACTGGTTTTCATTTAAATGTTTTCTTTTGATATCCAGACTAGAGAACCCTTAATTTCTCCTTAATTTCGATTGACTCCTACCTATTCATTCCTTATCCAGATCAAAGAACCCTTAATTGCTCTTTATCTCGATTAAAACCACTTCACAAATCAGCCTTCAAAGTTCTTGAGTGTCTCTGTTATCTTGCCCTAAAAATATTTGACTTTAGAACTTGATACTAATCTATCTGTTTGACATATTGCCTCCATTTTCCCAATGGAAAACCAGATCTATTAGTATCCATCTCATTAAGTGATTTTTCCCACCAAACCAAATCAAAACACCAAAACCAATTTACCCTATATAACTAGCCTAAAATCAGATATTAAAACAAAGATAAATCTTATAGAGAGAGCCCTCTCTAAGCCTTAGGAAGGCTAGATCCAAAATCTTGAAAGTAGGTTCGTGGTTACCTCTGTTATTATTTAAACTATAAATCAAAATCTCACAACTTAAGAATTATTAGAGTGATAACACCCTTGATCCCTTAAACCCAAAGGCACAAACCTCTTTTAACCCCTAACCCATAAATTAGGATCCTTGAACCCCATAAACCCTAATCCCATATCCTCTTAAACCTTTACCCTTAACCCATAAACCCTAGCCCCTAAAATAATTAACCCCTAACCACTTAACCTGCTGAGACCTAAATACCATAACCCTTAGGCACTTAGCCCCTAAATCCTCTAAAATGTAAGCCCTTGATGGTTAATCGTTAACGGCTAAATCCCTTAACCACTAAGGCATTAACCTCTAACCCTTAAACCCCCTATACCTCAACCCCCTAACCCCTAAACCCCATAAAACCTAGCCCTTTACCCTTTATCCTTAACCCCTTGCTCCTAAACCCTTAAACCCTTTAACTCCTAGAACCCCTAATCCTTTCTCCCAAACCATGGGTGCTCCAACACTAATATTATTGGGCATATTATGCTTTTTCTTGCTAACTGTTCCAAATACAACCTCTAAGAACTAGTAGGGTCAAAGGAAAAAAACTACAAGGTCTCCAAATCCGATCTACATTTTATGGACAATCACATTTCCCCCAAATATCCTCCATGAATTTTCCTTGGTGTATTGGAGTTTGAAAAACACATAAGATGCCACAAGTAATCCTAATCACAAGACTCAACTTTCCTAATGACTAGGAGGCCTTAAAAATCAAACAACATCTTAAATTATAACTAAAATTACTAAAATTTCCTATCATAAATATGAAATTAGAAATTCTACAAAATTAAATTATTAAATCCCCCTATTTGAACAAATGTTTTTTATTCTCTTGACACCTTTAAAACATTTTGAACTCTTTTAATTGTACCTCTATGTTTCCATCCTTAGTAATACCCATTTTTATTACCAAATTATTGTGATGAAACCCCTTCATCCTATTCACCCACCACTTCTTAGTTATTTCATTTTGATTAAAATCATATTTTCCCCTCTTTAATACATGTGCTTCCTCCATGGCACCTCATTCCCTTAGTTATTCAATATCAGTCAATACATTCTAGTCACCTCCAAGCATTGGTTCTTACACTTCCATGGTTGGAGAAATAAGAAGACAAATAATTTGCATTTATGGGTTACACAGAAACTCCCCGCAACTACCGTGTGTACTTTCCATCCCTCATAATGATAGTTGTGTGAAGGGATTTAAAGTTTAAGGAGGAGAAAACGATGTGATTCTCTCTTGAGAGGGATCTTTAGATCCCACTAGAAGAGGGGATTTTATCTCTAAAGGAGGAACCTCATGAAGTTATGGAGCAACAAAAATATTGAGGGGCAGTGAGTGGAGACATTCACTCAAGAAAAACCATCGAGAGAAGGTAGAAAAAGAACCAGAGAAGTTGATATACTTGTGCAGGATGCGAGGGAGAATGTGGGAGCTCCTTCAAATTTGTGCAGGAAAATGAGGTCACCTGAGAGGTACACTGGCTACATCGCTCTTATGGTTGAGCTTATAGAGACTAAGCCATCCTATTTGGAGGAATAATTAGAGCAACCTGTATAGATTGATGCACTGGTGAAGGAATACAAATCCATTTTAAATAACAAAATTTGGGAAGTGGTCCCAAGACTATCATATAAATCAAGAGTGGGTTAGATATGGATATTCAAGGTGAAACTAGTAGCAGAGAGAAGCATAGAGAAGTATAAGGCCATATTTGTGGCCAAGGGGTACTCTCGAGTTGAGGATATTGACTATGAGGAGACTTTTTCTCATATAGCAAGGTACTCATCCATTAGATCAATTCTTTCTCTGGCTACGCATGTGGGGTGGAAGATCCATGTGATGGATGTAAAAGCAACATTTTTCAATGGGTTTATTGAGGAGGAGGTGTACATCGAGCAACCAAAAGTTCTTGAGACATTTGATTGGGAGTCTCATGTGTGCAGACTCAAACAAGCATTGTACAGTCTCAAACAAGTACCTTGTGCTTGGTACACCAAGCTTGATAACTATATCACTAGTTTGGGCTTCACCATAAGTGAAACAGATGCAAACTTCTATCACATCCTGGTAGAAGTTAAATTCCATATTATTTCCTTATATGTTGATGATTTGATTTTAACTAGTGATTAGTAATGGATGAGATCTTGCAAGGAGGACCTTGCAAGGGAATTTGAAATGAAGGACATGGGTCTCATGCACTACCTCTTCAGGTTAGAAGTATGGCAAGGTGATGGGGGACTGTTTGTGTCTCAAGGCAAGTATGCAAATGAGATACCACAGAGATTCTACATGGAGAGTTGTAAACCCATGGAGACACGTCTAGTGAGCAACTAGAGGAAGGAGGATGGCGCTTTACATGAAGGAGTTGATGCTACCATTTATTGGTAGCTAGTGAGTTCACTCATGTATCTTGTGAACATATGAACATATATCCATTCATATCTATTCCTCAGATTAATGCAAGTGGACATTAGATTTTTTAGCATATTTATTTCCCTAAGAAAAATATTGTGTGCATGTGTGTTATTTCTTATTGCATGTCTGAAATTTTTGTTTTAAATTGTGAAGTAACTTTCGCAGAGAAGTAGAGTATGTTTTTGTTGTGATTTTGATTAAAACTTCATGAGTAGTTGAAAATATACACCATAATTTCTACAAGGATGGTGGAGGAAAATTACAGAATATTCGGTAGCAGAGAATATGCCCACTTCAAAATATCTACGTCAAATTTTTCGAGAAGAAAACACGAAGAGTAAAAAATTGGATTATGGAAGCATTAGTCACAAAATTCACAAGGGTAGTAATTTTGGGTGGAGGTGTGGAGGTAGATGGATTAAATGTAGCCTTCGTTGGTGCAGTTGCTGGTGTTTTTGGGTGCAATACGTCTAAGGATAATTATCTGAGCTAGATTCAGTTTTTATTTTTAATCTGTCATCTATTTGAGACGCACTAGATGGTTGTTTACGTGTCTTTATTATGAACCTCTGATCCTATGGATCTTCCTACTCCTTCTTTGGTTTGGGATTGGTCGATCGGGGGATTTCTGAGGATCTTAGCTACTACCTGTTGATCTTCTTTGTGTTTTATTTGAGATGCACTAATTGTTTGTTTTATGTGGTATTTATTTAGAACCTTTTCTTCTGTGGATATTAATCCTCCTCTTTGTTTTGGGATTGGTTGATCGAGGGATTTCAAAGGATCTTTACTGCTATGTAAGTGCATTCATTTTGGTTGGTGGAGTTGGCAACATATTTGAATTTTTAATTTCATCACAAAGGAGTCTCTTGGGGTCATTAATTGGTCTAGGGGGGTATTTATTTTCAAAGCTGTTCATTAATTATATGAGGGACAATCCATTAATGGTTTGTGTTGTCATTGAAGATGTTTTTCGATTGTGTGCTTGATGAGATTTTCTGAAGGATATTGGTCGGCGATGATTTGACAATCTATTGTATTTGATGGGGTGTCCTAATGGATTGAGTTGGTGATGATCTACATCGAGTGGGATCTATAATCTATAAGTGACATTAATTTTCCTAGTTTACATATTTTATCGAGGTTTTTTCACACACTACTACATCAACTATTTTTTGGTAATGTTATCTACTTTGGTGAACATATAGGGAGGATTGAAGAGTTCTAGCGGTGTTAGTTGTACAATTGAACTTTTCATATATTTATTATGATGTCCCTTGATACAAGGAAACTGGGGCAATGACATTCCATTACTCGATGCATTGGTACATGAAACTATTGAGGTGGAGAGACGTGGCCCACCTGACTAAATTTGCGACCCAACTAACTAGGAACAACATTTTTGACATCCTAGCCCTAGGGAACCTCTACAAATTCCCTAACCCTCTGTGCCCAAGCCCTAATTGACACCCATAGTGTTTTCAAAATTCATGCCCAGATCATTAAGTTCCTATCACCTCTCTTAGCCTCCTTAGAGAATCCTTAGTATCCAAACTCTTTTAACTTTATTCCTCCCCTCTCTCCCGAAAACTTTAACAAACCCAAATATGAAAAAATGACCAGAGTCCCTTCTCGCCATAATCTCCTTCCAAGACTTATTCCATCTACTTCCCCAAAATATTTATTCCCCATTAATGGTAACCTACCCATTATTTAAGTCTCGTAACTGACATTCTCTCCCCCCCACAAAATAATAAGAATTACTACATAATAAATAATCAAATGATTTTAGTTATTTAATCAAAGTAAAGAGTCATGAGAGGGCCAAAATTAGTTGAATATTACATTATTCATAATATTATAGCTAAAAAAATAATCAATCTTAACACTAATCATAATATTAATCTTTAATCAATCTTCTAGCATAATATACCATAGAATTATAACGCATCCATGTGAGTTATGTGTATGTAGATAACATACACATACCTTGTATCTATACTAATAATACCAACAAGAAATTACCAAGAAATCAATATTTTAGTAGGTAGGATAATAACTAATCATAACATAAAATGGTTGGAGATTGGGTGTTACAAATTGTTCCATTATATTTATCATATATATATATATATATATATATATATATATATATATATATATTATATTATATTATTAATATTTTTCTATTACTTACGAAATGAAATATTGTTTATTTCATTTTTCAAAATATATTTTCCCTCACTCACGAATGTATTAAAATTTCTAAGGGAGGTTGGTACATTTTCAATCCCCATAGGTTTACCTTTCTTTGTCTTCAAATGGAGCACAATAGTAACTAGAAACTAAAATACCAACTAGTAACCTTGAAAGAATTAATAAGATTTGTATCGAGAGCTCTATGAACTCTTTTGCAAGAGTATTTACCATTTGAATTAATCCTAGATCTTAATTAAACATTTTCCACTTTATTATTAAAACATTGAAATAAAAAACATGTATAATTAGTGGTTGATATATTCAAATTTATCAAATATCTTAACAATCACAATATCAATTAGTTAATAAGGGGAAATTTTATCAATGACATGAGGACAAATATCATTGAAGTAGCTTAGTTCTATGGTGTGCATGGAAATTGTTTTATACCTCAATGCATTTTGTTTTTCCATTTTTTCCAATATGTTCCTTTCTTGAGAAACATATCAAACACTAAGATTTATTATTATGACTTATAAATATTTAAATCTCCAGAGTGGAATGATATTTGTTCGTATTGGACTTGCAATCCACTAGTTCTACCTATTAGGGTTAGTAAAGACACTTCAATAAATTTAATATATCAATTCAAATTACAAAAGTGACACCATATAAAGAGAAAAAATTAAATTGAGGTTGGCTATTATCATATTTTCATTGAAATTAAACATTTATTTTTTGGTTAAGTCGGGCTACTTTAGAGAGGGGAATCTTCTTTCATTACTAAAAAGGGGAAAACTAGAATTTTTTCTTTTCCAAGTAAATTCCAAATATATTATCATGTTAGTTTAGTGGTTTTCATTTATTAATATGAGTATGCAATTGAGGAATGGAAATGGAATCCAAATGAGAGACCATGAAATTAACAAACCTTGGATTTGGTGTGAGATCTTTGCCTTCTACCCTCATTTTCTTAGGATTTTCTCCTATTGTATGATGAAACATGTATCCCAACATAGTCTAAACTAAATTAACACCCAATTTTGCAATAATGTAGATATTACATCTTGTGCCAAATGGAATTAGTCCATAGTCATGAGCATCCATATCAACATTTTCTTCAATAAATATCTTAGGCCTGAAGGTAAATGGGCTCTTCCATATAGTTAGGTCTTTAAAAATGGCCTACATATTTACATGTGTAATAGATCCTTTACACATATATTATGGTAGCCAATTTCCAATATTTTATGTTTTTCTATGCAAAATCATTAGAGAAGTGGGCGAACATGCAAACGACCCTTTTTCTGATAGATTACATGAACTATTAAAATGGCCTTTTTTGTGATATATTGCATGAACTATAGATGATCAAAATCAATGTCACTCATCAATTTATCTAGTTCGTCTTGTGCTAAAAATATAAACTTATCATTCCATAGGTGAAAATATAAATAAAATCCCGATAGAAAAACCATTAATGAAAATGATCCCAAATAATAGGAACACCACCATTTGTCAAAAATATCTTCATTCCAACATGATATCTCACACTACTATGTGATATTACATATATTTCCTTTATCAATGGTTATGGATCTTCTGTCACTCTAAACTTTAATGATGCAAATAAGAAATAAAAACATCCTCCTAACCATATTTTCACTCGTTACACATAAATCTTAATACTAAATATGCATTAACCTTTGTCATAATACTAATTAATATAAAAAATACAACATCGAAAAAATATATTTCATTGCAACTCTAACAACCTTTATATATGTTACACGATCAAATTTTTTTTGGTTTCAAACTATTTTTCAAGTCATTTACATGTATTTTCTTATAGTTTTTCATTGATTTGTGCAATACACTCAAGTTTTCCATATCCCTTTGGAAAAATTCTATCACTCAATTGATCCGGTGGGAGCCTGAAAAATGGTTTCTAACTCACTCAATTGATATGGAGGGAACCTAAAAATTGGTTGGTAACTTGCTCGATTGATCTAGTGAGAGCCCGAAAAATGTTTGCTACTCGCTCAATTGATCTGGCGGGAACCCAAAAACTGGTTGCTAACTCGCTCAATTGATATGGAAATAGCCCATAACCAAAGGGGGGGAATGGAGAGCAGTGTGGAGATTACCATAAGCCATAGTAACTGTTGTCTGGTGAGAGCCCATAATAAAAGGGGGGGAACTGGAGAGCATTGTGGAGATTACCATGGCGACAACCCATAACCAAAGGGGAAAACTAGAGAGTAGCGTGGATATTTCCATAAGCCACAGTAACTGTTGTTCGGCGGGAGCCCATAACCAAAGGTGAAAAACTGGAGAGCAGGGTGGAGATTTCCATAAGCCATATTAACTTTTGTCCCGAGCAGTGTGGAGATTGCCAGGAGCTACAGTAACTATTGTCCCTTGTCACCTTGACATTGCTAGTGCGACCGCAGGATTTTCTCTCAGCATCCATGATGTGCAGAGTCTGGAATGAAGTGCTCACGCAAAAAAAAATCCAAAGCTCAGGTCCTGTTCTCTCCTCATTTCTCTCGTTTCTCACTTTTTAAACACATCAAACACTTAAATATTTCTAAATTTATGGATTAGTTGTAGGACCGAGATCTCCAGTGCCTCCAAATCCTTTAAAAACCTAGTTAGGGAACCCTATCCAACCTCACGAATGTATTTCAAATCTAGGGTTTGTATGGTTTGTGAATAAATGTACTCTGTTGGAGGATGTCTCCACTTCCATACCCAATTTGTAGGATTTAGGTATTAAGGCCTTGAATAGGGTTTGTAAAATCTTAGCCCAATTTATAGTAGGAAGGGAAAATCCTTAAGTTTTCCTACTTGTTCTCCTTCTCAGACCTTGACTACACTATGTAGTCTTGTACGCACTCTATAGTATTTTATGCAACTCCTCAATACTTACAAATTACCCTCTAATGGTAGCAATTTCCACTGGAATTTGGTCACGGCTGTTATGAAACCAGCTCCAAAAATACAAGAAAAGAGAGATCAACGCCTTAGAAATCAGCCACTTCGAGGGGGCAACTTTCAATACATTACATAAATGAAAATTTCTTGAATGAAACAAATGAAAAAACCTCATTTCTATATATAGGAGTCCATGTGGCCACAATATAATCCTAGCCTACCTAAAAATAATAATGTAAGGGCACAATAATAACAATATGGGGGTTATAGGGGTACACCAATAATAATAAGGGGGTTACACTAACAAAAATAAGGGACTATAATAGTAATATAGAGACCTAACATGCTCCTCTCCTTCAAAAAAGTGTTATCCTCAATGCTTGAGTAGCTCTGGGTGCTTCTGTATAAAATTCTCATCCTCCCATATAGAATCTTTAGTGGGTAAGTTCTTCCATTTGATGAGATACTTTGAAATTGATCGATTTCGTAGCTGTCAAGTTCTTGTTTCCATTAATTATTTAGGTTCCAATATGGTTTTTCCTTCCTCATCAAGTTCTGGAAATATTGTTTGAACTGGAAGTTTGTCCCTTGTAACCTTCTTTAATCATGAAACATGAAAAACTGGATGCACTCGTGAAGAAGCAGGAAGCTCGAATTTGTATGCCATAGTACCAATCTTTTGCAACACCTTGTAAGGACCATAGTACTTTGGCGATAATTTATTATCCTTCTTACCTTGCTTGAGGGACAATTGTTTGTATGGTTTTAGTGGTAAAAATACCCAGTCTCCTACATAAAAACTTCTCTCGCTGCGATATTGATTTTCCTGATGTTTCATTCGATTTTGTGCCAAATTTAGGTTATCCTTTAAAAGTTGGAGAACTCCTTGTTGATGCTTGATGTGATCTTCCACTGTTTGAACCCTAGAATTTTCCTTTAAAGAAGATGTGATGGGCGGTGGATGACATCCATAAAGTGCCATAAATGGGGTCATTTTTGCTACAGTATGGAAGGAAGTGTTATACCACCATTCAGCGAGAGGTAACCACTTGAACAATTGTACTTTCTTATCAGATACAAAACAACGAAGATATCCTTCCAAACATTTGTTCACTATCTCAGTTTGACCATGAGATTGAGGATGATAAGATGAGCTATGAGCTAGTTGAGTACCCAAACAAAAAAATAATTCCGTCCAAAAATTTCCTATAAAAATGGGATCTCTGTCACTTACAACAATCTTCGGGTTTTCATGCTAACTTTTGAATTGTTTCCCTAAATGCACTAGCAATTGTAATTGCTTTTAATGGAAGAGATAACGCACAAAAGTATGCATACTTGTTAAGTCTATCAACTACCACCATGATGACACTCTTTCCTTCGGACTTAGGTAAACCTGTGATAAAATCCATTGAAATCTCCTCCCAACATTGACTTGGAATGGATAAAGGTTTTAGAAGACCTGGGGTCTTAATTGTTTTGACTTTATTTTTCTATCAAACCAAACATTCCACCACAAACTTCTGAATATCAGATTTTAGGCCATCCCAAAAAAATTCTCTCTTCACCCTGTGGTAATTTTTTAAAAATCCTGAGTGTCCTCCTAAAGGAGAAGTGTGCAATTCCAAAAGAATATTTTTTTTTAGTTGGGAATTCTTGCAAATATATAAGCAATATTTCTACCATAAGGAACCATTTTTCCAACTAAATGTATCAGATGTACTAGGATCTTGGTGCAAATTTTGAAAGAGTGTCCACACTTCTTCGTCCTTCTTCCATTCACCCCTTACTTTAGTTATCCAATCTGGTTGGATAATAGAAATGGCACAAAGAAATGCTTCCACCTCTTCATCCTTTCTTGAGAGTGCATCCGCAACAACATTTAGCTTCCCTTTTTTGTAGATGATTTCAAGTCATAACCCAACTTATTTGTGACCCATTTTTCCTGCTCTTCTGAAGATAGTGTTTGTTCCAAAAAGTGTTTAAGACTATCATGATCAGTTTTTACCTTGAAGTGTCTTCCCATTATGTAACGTCACCATTTCTTTAGTGCATGTAGTATTGCCAACATTTAGTTCTCATAAATATCCTTTTGTAAATACTTTCCTTTGATTGGACGAATTTCAAAAGCAATGGGTCTTCCTTCTTGCATTAAAATGACACCAATTCCATTTCATGAGGCATCACATTCCGTAATAAAGTTTTTTTGAAGTTTGGCATAGCTAAGACTGGTGCTAGGCACATTGCCTCTTTAAGATGTTCAAAGGCCTTAGTTGCTTCAGTACTCCATGAAATTGCATCTTTCTTCAATAATGTTGTTAAAGGTGCCGCTATTCTCCCATAATTACTAACAAACTTGCGATAATACCCTGTTAACCCAAGAAATCAGTGCAACTACTTTATGGTTGTGGGGAATTTCATTCCTTAATGGCTTTAATTTTGTTAGGGTCTACTTTAACACCCTCGTGAGATACAATATGACCTAGATATTCCACCTCTCATACCCCAAAGAAACATTTGGATGTTTTGTCATATAATTGTTTCTCCTCCAATAGTTTGAGCACCATGTCAACATGTTGAACATGATCCTTCCAAGACCTTTTGTAGATTAGTATATCATCAAAAAATACTAGCACAAATTTTCTAATGAAGGGTTTGAAAATGGAATTCATCAACCCTTGAAATGTAGAAGGTGCATTGGTAAGGCCAAAGGGCATGACCAAAAACTCATAATGATCGTCATGAGTTCGAAATGTTGTTTTTGGAATATCTTCAGTCTTCATTCTAATTTGATGATATCCTGAATGAAGATCCAACTTAATAAAATAATTTTCTGCATGTAATTCATCCAATAATTCATCAATCACAAGAATGGGAAATTTATCTTTAATAGTGAGCTTATTGAGCTCCCTATAATCGGGTCACATGCACCATGATCCATCCTTTTTGTGCACCAATACTACTGGAGCAGTAAAGAACTTTGACTAAGTTGAATTATACCAGCCTCTAACATTTCTGCAATCATATGTTCAATTTTTCTCTTTTGGACATAAGGATATCTGTAAGGCCTGATATTTGGAAGAACACTTCCTGGAATCAAATGAATGGCATGATCATGATCATGAATAGGTGGACGTTCTTTGGGAGTTTCAAACACCTTGGAATGATTTTCCAAGGCTTTTGGAGTTCTGGAGAAATAGATGATTTTGATGTTGGAACTTCTGGTGAGCATAATTGTGCAATTACGCCTAGTTGTTCTTTATTCAGAAGATTTTTCATGACATTAGATCTTATTATATTCCCTAGCTTCCCTGCAATACCCCGTAATTCAATTTCCTTTCCTTCCGAAAAAAAATTCAAGAAAATTTCTTGAAAATTAAAAGCCACCATTCCCAAAGATTGTAACCATTGTACTCCTAGTACAACATCAGCTCCTCCCATTGGAATGGAAAGCATTGGACTATTCAATACATATTCTCCCATGGATAGCTTGATATTATGGCATTTTCCAGAGTAATTTATTGTTCCTCCATTTGAAACCATCACTTGAAATTCTGGTGCTCGGTATAGGAAACAATTCAATTCCTTGGCTACCTTACAATGAATAAAATTATGGGTACTACTAGAATCAATCAACACTATTACCTTTTTCTTCTTGATATGTCCTTATATCTTGATAGTTTGAGGAGTGGTAATTCCTACACATGCATTAAAAAATATGGTCGGACTCATTTCTTTTTCGTCTAGGGTTGGTTTTTGGTGTATATCCACTATTTTGAAGTTTCTCATTCATTTTCTTCCTCCTCTTCACAATATATGTAAAACAATTTCTTCTCAGCACACTTATGACCTTTAGTGTATTTGCTATCACAACTGTAGCAAAGCCCTTTTTCTCTTTTGCTTCCAATTGTTGGTGTCAACCTTGTAGGTTTTGGAGATATAGGAGTAGCAACACTTCCATTTTTATAGATGTGAGTGGTAGGCTTCCTTGTTGCCATAATTTTACACTCAATTTTTCTTTCCAACATGAATGCCTTCTCCAATGAATCAGGTTTCCAAATGCGAACTTCATGTTGGATTTTATCCTTTAAAGTCATTATGAAGACATCAATCCTGTGTTCCTCTGGAATATTAGTTACCTTTATATTCAATTTTTGGAAGTCCTCAATGTGCTCCCCCACTGAACCCTTTTGTTTCATATTTATCAATTGGTTAAAGAAGGTGTTGATATTTGTATCCTCATAATTTGCTATCATTTCCTCCATAAAAATTGACCAAGTGACAATTTTTTTACGAGATCAAAGCCATCGATACCATACAAATGTATTTTGTTCTAAATGTAAAGCTGCAATGAGTACCTTTTGTGTGTGTTTTCACATTATTGCGATCAAAATATTGCTCCATCTATACTATCCATATTACGGGATCCTTCCCATAAAAATTCCTCATATCCATTTTTGGAATATGGTGGTTCTTCCCTCCAACATTAGAGTTTATGAAATCACGATTAACATTTATTTTGTTCTCATCATGAGTTTCCTCTACTATCTTTTCACCATTAGGAAGAATTTCTTGTATCAATTTTGTCAAACCTTCCATGTCTACTTTTAGATCATTCTTCATGCTTTCCATTTTCTCATCGATCTTAGCTTCCATGTCATCCATCTTAGATTCCATGCCAGCTTCCATGCGATCCATCTTAGCTTCCATGCCATTATTCAAACCATCCATCTTAGATTCCACACCTTTCTTCAAACCATCCATCTTAGTTTCCATGCCTTTCTTCAAAACTTCCATGTCATTTTTTGTTTCTCTTTGCGAGAGCGAAATTAGTTGCACTTGATCTTGTAATTTTGATATGTCATGTTTCTATTCTTCATCTTCATGAGTCATAGTAGAGACTTCTAAAGGCTTAGTGGGTGTTGAATTCTTCTTAGGGGGAATTTTATAACCCAATACTGATATCTATTCTACAATATGCCCTTGGAATCAATTCAGCTTGATTCTTCAAACAAGACTTATGCAATTAGGAAAACAAATACACACATTTTTCTTGCTTTTGAGGAGCTTGATATTGAAATTGAATTATCCCTATAATTTCTTGGCCTTGTAGTATCCCTATGAAGCTTCTTTCAAATTCCATAGGTCTGACCTGATTTGGATTCTTCAAGGAAAATTTATGCCCAATCTCCCACAATGACCTAATTATGGACTGGTTCAGTAGAGTGAACTTGTATGAAGTTCCATGTGTCACTGTCTCCTCCTTTGGCTCTGAAATTGATAAAAATGAAACCAAAATTTGTGTAATTGAAACCACTTTTTACAGAATTCCAATTCGATGCTCATAGAGAGAGTTATGATGCTTTTCCCACGGTAATCTCTTTGAAATGAAATTTGGGAGCCTGAAACAACCCTAAATTCCACAGATCATAGCTCCGAAAATATTCCGAACGAAGATCTGAAAATTTTACAGGAGGTTCCTCTAGATTGCGGCTTCACTTTGTAAAATTTTTAGCTTCTGAAACTTTGTATATAGAAAGTTATAGCGCACATGCCACAATGACCTATTTCAGGTGAAATTCGGGAGCCTGAAAAATCCATAACTTCCACAGATCATTTCTCCGTAAATATTGCGAACCAATATCTGAAATTTTTACAGGAGGTTCCTAGGGATTTTTTCTTTTCTTTGTAAAAATTTCAATTTCTGAGCCTTTGTAGAAAAAATGTTATAGCGAAAATTCCACAATGACCTGTTTGGAGCCGCAAAACCCTAGAATCCAAAGCTCTGATACCAAATATCATGAAAAAATCTCCAAAAATAGAAGAAAAGAGAGATCAACGCCTTATAAATAAGCCACTTTGAGGGGGAAACCTCCAATACATTACATAAATGAACAATTCTTGAATGATACAAATGACCAAACCTCCTTTCTATAGATAGGAGTCCATGGGGCCACAATGTAATCCTATCCGACCTAACAATAATAATGTAAGGGCACAATAATAACAATATGGGGGTTACAGGGGTACAAAAATAACAATAAGGGGGTTACAACAACAAAAATAAGGGACGATTATAGTAATATAGGGACCTAACAACGTCCCTTTGTATTTCCTTTTATGATTAATTTTTATCATCAGGGTCTTCATTCTTCCACTCTGTTCTCAACCATGACCACATACAACAATCTCAGCTAGTAAGATAAATCAGAATCATAACGAGATAATGTTTGATCATTACCTAAATGTGTAATTATACCTAGATATCTGTTATGTTATTCTTATATGCTATGTATGGACCCTAGTTCAAGTAGGGCCAATCCTTAATGGATAAAACCTAGGAGTTTTTTCCTTGTAATTGTAATTCATAGACCTTATGGTTATTCACTGTACATATCTTTGACACCTCATAAGGTTTAATAGCACAAGGTATCCTATCAGTTAATGCAGATGTTTCCAAAGCGGCTACTATTGAAGGGGGAATTATCATTTTCATAGCCCTTGCTAGGTCCCCAAATAGGGCATTATCATTTTCATAGCCCTTGCTAGATCCCCTAATAGAGGGGTTGTTGATGGGACCGCGGAGGACTATCGAACCTGTCTGCAGGAGAAGAGAGCAAGGCATTGACTATATTCTCTTTCTTTATTTTTTAATCTAAAAAATAAAAATGAAAAAATGAATGTTTATTTTCCCTTTATCAAACACCCTGCCTTCATCGTACATGTTGGTGGTTCTTCCTGCTCATTGTATGCATTGGAAGCGAAATGTAAATTATATTCATTATTATTGATTGGAAAAACTGGGATGTTTAACTAAATAATGCTTCATTTTCCTATCATCCAAATAATAAGAATTTTTCTTCCTCCTTTCCAAATAACACATGAAGTTGATGTTTGTTTTCTTTCGCTCAAGTTTCTATTGTGAAGGCAGTTGACATAAGGAAATTGGTGGATCTTGTACTCAAATGGCCGTCTGGCAGGAAAGGGGTCTTGGTAAGCTAGAAACTTTGATTTCCCGAACTTGACACATAAAAATATGAGACTAACAATGCCTTATATCTTTTAAGAGTTGTCACTTCTGATAATAGATCCATCGAAAGTCATTCTAATAGATAGATAGGCATTTTTTTGCCCTCCTCTTCACAAAAAAGTTGTAGAAATAAACATCATAGTCTCGAATGATGTCTTGAGAAGATGGATTTGCTCTATTTTTTTTTGGGAAACAAATATTACTTATTTTGTATAAGATTCAATATATAAATAGATTTTGAAGAGAAATGCAAAGTAAGCCAGACTAATGGAGTTCATTTTAGGGACACTCTTTGCATAATGTGCCTATCTTTACTCCTTTTAGGTTTTTAATCATCAAGGATTGGAGCTCCTGTAAACTGGAGCAGGTCAAGATGTTTGAAACCTGGGTTTTCTTGGTTTTGTAGCATGCCCACTACTTTAAGGTGACAAAGCTACATGTGGTTCATTTTATGAATGGTGTGAGTCCAAAATTTTGAACTTATTTTTGTGAATTGATGATTGCTACCATTGATCAATGGATATGTTTTTAATTTTCCCACTGCTTGTGTTTTCTTACCAAAATTGGTTTATCCCATACCTTCTTTTCATTTTTTCACCTTAGGATCACTCTTTTTAGAATGTACCTATCATTACACCTTTCAATATTTGAATCATCAAGGATTGGAGCCCTTATAAACTAGAGCAGGTCAAGATGGTTGAAACCTAGATTTTCTTGTTTTTGTAGCATGCTTGGTTTAAGGTGACAAAGCTACACATGGTGAATTTTTTGAATGGTTTGAGTCCAAAAGTTTAAACTTGTTTTTGTGCATTGATGATTGTTACCATTTATTAGTGGACGTTTTTTTTATTTCCCCATTGCTTGTTTTTTCTTAGCAAAATTGGTTTATCTTATATCTTCTTCTCATTTGTTTCTGTGTTCCTCTTTGCAAATTAGTTTTTTTTTCCCCTTTCCTTTTTATTGTTCCAACATATGCTTTATCAATACCCGTAGTTCTCTCCTCTTTCTTACCATTGCTTCACTTATATGTTCTTTCTATTCCCCCTTTCTTTGATGTTGTTGTTTCTCCCCATGGTCTTTTTTTTCTTTTTTTGTTTCCTTTCTGTTTTTATTTGTGTCTCTATTTTTGGTATTTTTTTCTTGTCTACAAATGCTACATGTCTTAAGGGGTTTGAATAAGTGGAAGCATGGTTTCTTGTGTAAATTTATAACTGTAAGTAGTGCTCACTACTAACACAATCTGAATTTCATGTAAGCTTTTGACAGTTGTCAAGAATTTCACTTCACTTATGAGTGCCAAGAAGTCCATTTATTCTTTTCCTATGCGAATTGATACTTTGATCTCGTTCTATTATTAACTGTTGAATTCCATGCTTCAAAAGTGTTGTCTACAAAGTACAAAATACCAACATGTATATTGATATTTACCCATAATTCAATGACATTGCAGTTGGATGAAAATCTTTTGGGTGTACTTTCTATTGCATTAGAAAGTGTAGAATTTTAAGAGATTATCATAGCTTAGTTAGTTACATATCTCAAACACCTAACTTTTAGTTTTGGCATAGGTATGGAACACAGTCTAAGATATTAAATAGTTCATTTTATCGTATTTCGAATTGAAAGGCTTGGTTATAAAAAAATTTAAATATTTCATCAGTACCATATATTTTGTATTTTATGGGCAGTTCTTTAGTTGTCCAAGCGTTAGAGTAACTAGCCAATGAATGATTTTATTAATGCATAGCTAATGGAGTTGTTTGCTTCAAATTTCACTATAGTATAATTTTCCAAGTCGGGTTGCACATGTAAGAGTTCGAGGTAAAATGATTATTTTATTTTATCAAGAATTAGTTGCAAAAAATGTTATTGAGTTTTAAAGACTAGAAGAATATTGGGGAGGAAGAATTAGAAATAGATTGAAGTCCTCATTATAGCTTATCATTAAAAAATTGTAAAATGGAAAAAATAAATGCAAAAATACCCATTTCGAATACGAAATGCAAAGAATCATCTTTATCCATCTAATAAACAACCATAACATCTAGGGTACAAGGTAATTCATTTGTGGGAATATATGGTATAAATAAAACTTTACATTGATAGAACTTATCCTAATCAATTTAGATAGAACTAGAACATGCTTGGAGAAAAATGATCAATTCTTTTCTTCAATTAGAATTCATTCTCATATAACAAGTGGATGTTTCTAAATGAAACCATGGGATCAGTTACATGTTCCTAAAAAAAAATACAATCTATGAATCCAAGATATTGAATTCGAATTTGAATGACACTTTCTGTGAATTCTTGTATCAAGGGAACATAAATTTGGAGTTTATAACACTGCTTTGGAAGTAGTATTATTTGAGTGGTTGCAAAACTGTATTGGTAAGTGAAGTACATAGAATATGCTACAGTGATGCCAATTTTAAACATCAAGAAAGGAAATTGTACCTACAGTGGGAGGTTTCCCTCTTTTCTCAATGACAAATTATGAAGTTTGGGAACGTATGTCAATTTACCAAAAATCTAGAATTCTACAAGAACTCTGATGGTAACAACAACTCCCTCAAAAGGATGTCAACGTTGAGATGGGAAGGTTGTTCTATCTGAAAAAAGGAGAGATGAATTTCAGTTCCACCATCTAGAATTCATCTAAGGATGAGAACAAATAATCATAAAAAATAGTAGAAGATTCACAAGTTGAAGATAAATTTTGAACCGATGGTTGTCAAGAAGTCTTGGATATTAGAAGCATTGCATTGAACTTCTATTTTTCTCATCTAAATAATTAATATGAATATGTGTAAGCACCTATTGGTTATGTTCATAAGGCATATACTATTATTTCTATAAATAAATTACAATAAGTATATCTCAAGCTCTTTTAGCCTAAATCATGGCTAGATACTCTTTTTGATAGCCCTAAAAATGCACTATTTCAGATAATAGAGCTTGTATAATGACAATGGATGACCAAAGGTGGGTAATGGGATTTTAAGTAATGTGAAGTGTAATATATCAAGGGGGTGCACTACAAATATATAGGCTATGTCTATGAAGTTATGGAAATAAACATATACCAAAATGCTATATATCTATGTACTTTGACAAAACTATAAGCAATTGAGGAATTTGGACACTCTTATAAATTATTTTAATGTATCCCAATAGTTCTTGAAAGATAATAAAATATAATTTGAATAACCCTTTGACTGCACTGGCCTTCACCACTTAATGTTTATAAATTTGTATTGTGGTAGAATTTGTGAAGGCGCTTGATCATTTACCTTCTAAATTCTCCGTGGTTGCTTTGGGGTATATTTTGATTGAGGAAATCCTATATACATGTGTAAATTAAAGGAATACTTAATTATTGACCCAATTCATAATTTTTTTTTTATATTTTCCATTTTTATTTACTTGTTGATTCATAGAGATGATGATTCTCAGTGTCTGACTATATTATCCTTTTCGTCTTACTGGAGACAATTATTTAGAACCAGAAATAAAAGGAGGTGAGGGTGTTGCAAAATCTCCTCCTTGTATTTTTGAATTTTATTTTGTAATCCAAATTATTCCATACAATTTAAAACCTATGGGCTAAAAAATTTACAAATGCACAAAAATTACTGTGACAAATTGTTGGAACCTCACTTGAACATTTGATATACTGAGTTATTTAGGCTTGCTTGTTGAATAGTCCTACAGTTGATATCATGAAGCAAGAAACCACAATTATCTTGTTTAATGCAAATATTGATATGGTTAATGCAAAGATTGTTATGTTTAAGGGTTCAATGAGACTTTTTTTTAATAAGTGGGGAAAAATTGAGGACTCCATAGGGCTTGGTCCACCATCGGAATCCATAGGAAACTTCTCCAACTTGCAAATCCTTCTTCTTAGTGGAAATGAGTTTACCGAAAATATTCATCAACAATTTGGTTGTTTGAAGCCATTGTCCAAGATGGATATCAGCAGTAAAAAATTCTCTAGAGTGATACCTTGAGAGATAAGTTAGTGTAAGCTCCTGGCCTTCATAGATTTGAGTAGGAGTGAGTACAGTGACCCATATCCCCACAGGTAAACAAGATTAGGATTCTCAATATCTCTAGAAACTATTTGGTTGGAGCATTCCTTTAGAGATTGAAGGCATGCTAAGCCTCACATCTGTGGCCTTCATAAATTTGAGTAGGAATGAGCAGAGTGGACCAATACCAAATAGCTAAGAGGTAGAGGTGACAAACAAACTTATTAGGCTAGGTCACTGATTGGATGAGATGATGATTATTAGTGTTTAACTATATGATTCCCATGATTAGCTCTTGGTTCAATTCGCAAAGGTTGTTCCTATGACTATTGATCCATGTGGCAATGGTTAGCCTTGCTCACCCATCACAGGTGGTCAAGGTGTGGTTAGATCCCAACTCAGAATCCCTAGCTTTGATTCTTTCAGTTTCATCATGCCTTTTTCATTCTTTGAAGTCTCTGTGGTGTCGGGTAGAACCCACAGTCCCAAGTTTTCTCAAAATCTCGTCAAAGTTGTGTGTACAATTACATTCCAATTTTCATTGCCCAACCAATCCCCAATCCGAGAAATCTCACACTTTCCTTTTAAGATGGAAATTTTAACAAATAGATCTGTACGTTTAATATCTCAATCTAAGATTGAGATATTAAATTACATCCCTCTTATGTTTATAAGATACACCACTTAATTTCGAAAGCTCCTTTGAATTCTTCTAAGGTTACAACCCACTTTATACTTAATTGAACAGTTGTCCAAACCTTGGATTTAAACCCTTTCACCACGAGATTTCTTCACTTTAACATATGGTTATAAAACCATAGTCGAACCCTTGTATCCCAAGGTCCTTTATTTGGTTTTCTTCACACACCAACCTTCAATAAAAACGCTCCTTGGCAATTAGATCTGAATGGTAAACTATATGTATCATACATATATCAAACCCAACGTACTTGTCATTCACCTATTATACGATACCTTGCACCATTCATTGAATCGAGACAACATATATTCCGCTTACCTTGCGTACCTATGCTCCCGTTCCATTACTAAATATCCAACCGAAGGTGTATCCACAACCTCCAAGATCGGGATTATAAGCGTTAATATAACGCCTCTGACCAGTTAGCATTTGAACCTCATTGCCATAGATTCATCCTTCATATCAATTATTTAACAAATACTTACTAGCGCAACCATTCATTTCATATTAAAACCGACCATTCAACAAAGCTTTCGACCTTGGACTAAACCTCAACCATCGTATGGGTTAATTGAACCCTTGGTCCCACTACATATGCAACTTACCTTGTTTATCTGTAGAACGGATCCAACGATCCACGTCACGTCGTGCTCCAAGCATCAGATGAGCGATCATCAATGGATATCACGTGACCAACATGCGCGAGGGTTAATTCGCGATGTAAATGGTATTACAAAACCATTCAAATACAAGTGTCCATTGTCAGGTTATATCGCGTTATTTTCACCAATTCTACTTACCACCTCCAAAATTGCGTGATATTGCTAATTTAATGGCTCAAAACCACCTTCACTGATTGTGCTCACGGTTCTGCCTTATTCTTGCCTCAAGATTCTGCCTCCTCTATTATATTTAATTTCACCCTTTCGCTTACACTCCCGATTTGATGCAAGATCCTTCACTGTGCGTTCTCTTAAAATCCATCTCCATCTATATGAGGCTATGGCTCCTGTCCAAACGTCGTCGATGTTCACAACACTGTGTAACGTATTAAAATAAACACGTGCATATTGGTGATTAAAGCCTCAAAAATTATATATATGGTATAAATACAGTTAACCCAGACTCCCACAGCTACTTATGAGATCGATACATTCGATCCCCTGGTTCCAGGGGCTTCTCTTATCTTCTCGTTCATGGTTACATTCAACAGAGGTATCACTCAAAAGGGTCCTTCCCTTCCACAAGGACTTCTGCTCATCTATCAATGCTCATAGTTCCTCTCTCTTCCACAGAAATATGAATAAGAGCCATTATACACTGAATTAACCTCAGGGTTCCCAATCACATGTAGAATTATGCTTTAAACCCCAAGGGAAGGACTTAACAGGCAGATGCTCAATAACCAACATTCATTACGCCTTCTTCCACATATCAACCCTTAACACAAAATCTTATTATACATAACTCACGAAGTTTAATACATTCTCATACAGGATTGCAATCAACCAATGCATCATATGTTCTAAGTATTTAACTTGGACTCCCATAGAGAATTCAAACAGCCTAGCTACACATTGACTTAAATCAACAAATGCATAGATTGTACAGAAACCAATTCTTCCATAAATTAAGCATGAGGTTACTTACAAAACCTTCTGTTCAGCTAGATCTTTAATCCCAATGGCCTCCTACTCTCCTACTCTCTACGCAGCCCCTCTGCAGGTTTCTTTATGCAAGTATTTTTTCTACCGGGGTGTTTATTATGCCTTTTAGGCCTAATTGATACAAAAACAACAAAATCGATTCAATTATTCTAACGGCTCAAAAATCTTCAATTTCTTTATTTTTTGACTTAGACTAAATCCTAAGGAAATTGAAACTGAATCTCTTCATGTGCCCACGAATGATTCGGGGGCAGTTACAATATTTTTCTCTCTACATTTAACTAAAATCACTCGATTTATTCAATAATTACATGAGTAAGAAATATTATGTCTATCTATATACAAAATGTTGTGTTGGGCCTAATGCCCCTGCATCAAACTCCCCAGGTTAAAATGGTTCATGATCTCCTGATCATGTGCTTTCATCTCGGTCTTCCTGGATCCCACACTTTGTTCTGCAACTGGTCATCTGTTGCAGTGTTCCCCTTTTGTATTCTTCATGGCTTCCATACTTTATGCCCATAGGCTGCACTTTTACACCCCCTTTCTATTTTTCTTTTTCTGCTACTCCTTTGTTTTCTTGCTGTTACCTTCTTCTTAGGCACTGTCACCATTAGTTTTCTTATAATTTCAATCTCTCTGTCTAATATTTCCTCTGACTGCAGGAAACTTAATTCTATTTTCTTCATTCTCATTTCTTTAGTTCTTACTGCTGCCCTATTCGCCACCCAATCATCCATAGCCTCTTTGCAACAATAAAATTCTTGCTCCTCCGTTGGCAACACTTCAGCTTGTTGTTTCAACATTATCTCCGAAATACTCCAAGCAGCTGCTCTAGCATTTCGCACTCCTTTCTGGATGTTCTTAACATACATTTCAGCCATTCATTTCACACTTTTCTTTCATCATCAGCATGCTGAAATTTGGATTCAACATGTTCTTTTTCTTCTTCCTGGGCAATCCTCAGCAATTGCCTCCCTTCTTCTTGAATTACTTTAATCTCTTCCGACTTTGCATTTTCATCTTTTTTCAGAGTGAAACTCTGGTTCTCCACTGCTGTAGTAGCCCCAACAGTCTACCATATAGCCTTCTCTTCAACTTTCTCTAGGCTATTCGAACAAGCCAATTCTTCTCTGCTACCAATAGCAACCAACTTATGCCCATGAGACATGATTGTCTCATCTTCTTCCAGCTGCTCATCTTCATTCTGAAACAACTCCTTTTCTTTGTCATCTTGTATACTAGCAAGCATAAGAAAACTAGTATCTGTTGCTCCTCCAGTCCTCTCTTGGCTCATCAGACTAGCCAATTCTTCTTTGTCATCAGCAGTGACAAATTCCTGCATATGAGACATGGTTGTCTCATCTTCCTTCAGCAACATGTTTTCTTTTCCCAAGACAATTCTGAAGGATGAATTTTCTTTTGCATCACCTGTACACATAAAAAAATTGTTAGCTTCAAAACTATAAGACTCACTGGTCTCAATTGATGACCTAGTCACCAAAACTTCCTTCCGTAGTTCTAGGCCTCTTTCAAGACTAAGAAACTCTTCATCATCTTTCTCCTCTGACAACACATCAGTGTGTTGTTCTGAACTTCCTTCTAAATCTTCTGTCAACCCTTCTGTATGCTTCTTTACATTCTTCATCAGACTGTCAACTGGCCTCACCTTCCTTCCATCATCTGCTCCATGATCTCTATCCATGAAGATCTTCCTGCCTTGCTTCCTCAGCAAATCATCTTGTGCATAGGTCCTCTTATTCTCCAATTCTCTTCTTCGAAAATCTAATCTCCTATACAATTCAACGACTTCAATAGGAGTAGCTTTTGGGAATCTCACACAGCCTTTTATGCCTCTGCTTGCTCTTGACCAATCATTTGCTGGTCCTTCTCTCTCAGCCTCAACATTCTGCTGAATTTCTTCATTTGAATCTTCAGTCTTCATCTCTTCCTCAGATCTCATTATCTCAAAATTGACCCGAATAGATTTCAGATTCAATGTCTTCTTCTCATCAACAAACTCTGAAGCTTGTTCATCTTCTAGTAGTGTACCTGCAAACACACACAACTTTTTAGTTTTCAAATCACAAGACTTTTTAGTCTTGGATGCTTCCTCAAGCACTTCTCTTTGAACATATCTGCCCACGAAATCTTCAATTTTCATTTTTGACTCAAGAACCTTTAGTTCCTTCCTCTCTGGGGAATCTGGCATCACCTCACCAGTGTCAGATTCGTAAATACAACTCTTTTCCTCATCCAGTTGATCTGGATCTGTCCAATAACTCAGGAAATCCTCAATGATATCTTCTTCAGTAAGACAAGCTGGTTGTTGCCTCAAGTCTTCACTATGTCTCACAAGATCTCTTGCAGGTCTCCACTCTTCATCTGTGCTCTGTTCTGCTTCACAAGCAGAATTTTTTTCTTTCAACTCAGCTTCTCTAAGTTCTACTCTCAATAAGGCAATATCCTTTTGCCTCAACCTCAACTGTAATGGTTTCCATTCCACACTCTTCCTCATGAGCCAACCAACTCTCTGCTTCTCCTCTATCATCCTCTCTAGTTCATAAAGTTGTTTACTAATCTCAACTATCTCTTTCCAATGCTCTTCATCAGTGAGTTTCTTCCTTATGCCATTTGTCTCGGAATCTTCCCTCACTCTTCTGTTGTTGCCTTTATTAGGACCTCTGCAATTTCTGTTGTGGCTATCAGTATCCATTTTCTCCTACAAGCTGCACTAAGCCTCTACAACAACAAGCTCTCTTGCTACAACTCACCTCACCAATCCCTTCCTCCAGATCCGGCTTTTGGCAAGTACTGGTCCCCTGTCTACTGGAACCTTCTAAGCACTCTCTTCTACTCTTCCTAGGCTTCACTCTGCAACTTTCCTCAAGAGCACCTTTGTTCTTCCTTCATCCAACCTCAGTTGGGAATCTTCCAGGTTCTGCCACACTCTTTCTGCACTCAGAATCCTTTGTTGGACTCTCTCATCGCTGCTCTCAAAGCTGCGATTTGCTTCCTTGTTGATATTTCTTTCTCAATTGCTTGCACTCTCCATTCTGAAAACAATACCTTCAACCAGAGTCAAATAAGGCTCATCATCTTACCTCTCAAGATCCCTGAATGATCTTGCTTCCCTTTTTTATTTTTTTTTAACACCTGCACTACATCTCTATCCGCTGCAATATTCAAGACTTTTTTTTTTCTTCTTCAACTTCAAATTCTGCACACCTAGAGACCTCTTCACTGTAGGTCAAATCAAATCTGCAAATTTCCTGTTAAACAGATTTAAACACCATCTTATCTCACTGTGCATTTCAAAATAAACCTTTCAAAGAGCTAATTAAATTCTAGCTCTGATACCACTTGGTGTTGGGTAGAACCCACAGTCCCGGGTTTTCTCAAAATCTCGTCAAAGCTGTGTGTACAATTACATTCCAATTTTCATTGCCCAACCAATCCCTAATCCGAGCAATCTCACACTTTGTTTTTAAGCTGGAAATTTTAACAAATAGATCTGTACGTTTAATATCTCAATCTGAGATTGAGATATTAAATTACATCCCTCTTCTGTTTATAAGATACACAACTTAATTTTGAAAGCTTCTTTGAATGCCTCTAAGGTTACAACCCACTTTATACTTAATTGAACAACTATCCAAACCTTGGATTTAAACCCTTTCACCACGAGATTTCTTCTCTTTAACATATGGTTATAAAACCGTAGTCGAACCCTTGTATCCCAAGGTCCTTTCTTTGGATTGCTTCACACACCAACCTTCAATAAAAACGCTCCTTGGCAATTAGATCTGAATGGTAAACTATATTTACTGTACATATATCAAACCCAACGTACTTTTCATTCACCTATTATACGATACCTTGCACTGTTCAGTGAATCAACACAACATGTATTTTTCTTACCTTGCGTACCTATGCTCCCATTCCATTATTAAATATCCAACCGAAGGTTTATCCACAACCTCCAAGACCAGGATTATAAGCGTTAATATAACGCCTCTGACCAGTTTGCATTTGAACCTCATTGCCATATATTTGTCCCTCATATCAATTATTTAACAAATACTTACTAGTGCAACCGTTCATTTCATATTAAAACCGACCATTCAACACACCTTTCAACCTTGGACTAAACCTCAACCATCGTATGGGTTAATTGAACCCTTGGTCCCACTACATATGCAACTTAGATTGTTTATCTGCAGAACAGATCCAACGATCCACATCACGTAACACTCCAAGCATCAGATGAGCAATTATCAATGGATATCGCGTGACCAACATGCGCGAGGGTTAATCCGTGATGTAAATGGTATTACAAAACCATTGAAATACACATGTCCATCGTCGGGTTATATCACGTTCTTTTCACCAATTCTACTTACCACCTCCAAAATTGTGCGATATTGCCGATTTAATGGTTCAAACCACCTTCACTGATTGTGCTCATGGTTTCGCCTTCTTCTTGCCTTAAGATTCTGCATCCTCTGTTATATTTAATTTCACCCTTTCACTTACACTCCCAATTTTATGCAAGATCCTTCACTGTGCATTCTCTTAAAATCCATCTCCACCGCTATGAGGCTGTGGCTCCTGTCCAAACACCGTCGGTGTTCACAACACTGTGTAACATATTAAAATCCACACGCGCATATTGGTGATTAGAGCCTCAAAAATTATATATATAGTATAAATACAAGTTAACCCATACTCCCACAGCTACTTATGAGATCGATACGTTCGATCCCTTGGTTCCAGGGGCTTCTTTTATCTTCTCGTTCACGGTTACATTCAACAGAGGTATCACTCAAAAGGGTCCTTCCCTTCCACAAGGACTTCCGCTCGTCTATCAACGCTCATAGTTCATCTCTCTTCCATAGAAATATGGATAAGAGCCATTATACACTGAACTAACCTCAGGGTTCCCAATCACATGTAGAATTATGATTTAAACCCCAAGGGCGGGACTTAACAGGAAACTGCTCAATATCCAACATTCATTACGCCTTCTTCCACATATCAACCTTTAACACAAAATATTATTATACATAACTCATGAAGTTTAAGACATTCTCATACAGGATTGAAATCAACCAATGCATCATAAGTTCTGAGTATTTAACTTGGACTCCCATAGAGAATTAAAACAGCCTAGCTACACGTTGACTTAAATCAACAAATGCACAGATTGTACTGAAACCAATTCTTCCATAACTTAAGCATGAGGTTACTTACAAAATCCTTCTATTCGGCCAGATCTTCAATGCCAATGGCCTCCTACTCTCCTACTCTCTACGCAGCCCATTTGCAGGTTTCTTTATGGAGGTCTTGTTTCTACTAGGGCATTTATTATGCCTTTTAGCCCTAATTTATACAAAAACAATAGAATCGATTCAATTCTTCTAACGGCTCAAGACTCTTTAATTTCCATATTTTCTAACTTAGACTAAATCCTAATGAAATTGAAACTGAATCTCTTCATGTGCCCATGAATGATTCGGGGGTAGTTACAATATTTTTCTCTTTACATTTAACTAGAATCACTCGATGTATTCAATAATTACATGAGTAAGAAATATTATGTCTATCTATATACAAAATTTTGTCTTGGGCCTAATTCCCCTGCATCACTCTCTCTTCTACATCAACCCAAATCCTGGCTCCCACATCAGACACAAGTTTTATGCGCTTGATAAATCCCCGACTGGTCAACAGGCCAAAAAAATCCATGGAAGCTGTAATTTTTATATCCACAATGCCCTATCACACTGGATCATGCACGGTTATGAGGGGCCTGGCTGGTGTGATATAGCTCGCCTTCAAATCCGAGTTTGACTTCGGGTTTTAGCTATGCGGGTATCAAGGTGAGTGCCTCGAAAAGCTTTGAGGGTTTGAGAAAAATTGGGATTGTGGAATTGGTACACATATTTTCGGTAAAGGTCACGGCATCAGTGAATGTGTTGTCTTTGTACTCGGCTTCTAAAGGGAAAATATGGGTCATGGTTGCTAAGCTCAAGGATGATCAAGGGACTTCTAAATTGAAGGGCGAGGGTTTTGAACCTAGGAATCTGGTATGTATTAGTTTGATTAAGTGTTGCGTCGTTGATTGCAATGGCCCCGTTTACTCAATTCGGCTTTCTATTCAACATATGTTGTTGGGGTAGGAAAATGGGGTCAGGGTTTGGCCCCTGTAGCCTCTGGTCAAGGGCAAGAAAAATAAAACCGTACATGACAATTTTTCTGTGTGTGAAATCAATGTAGATGAAGTGTCGATGAATGGGGGCAGAGTTGGGGATTTGGATCAAAGAAATTTGTAGTTGATTTCTGTGGAAATTGTGACAAAGAGCATCAAGGGCGAGACCAAAGCTACTAAATTTCAAGTGAAATTTGTTCTAAAAAAAGTTTATAGTGTCTAGGATGATACAATTTTGTCGAGTGGCCGATGCAACGGTGGTGAAATGGCTGTTGTTGATATTGTAAAAGGAGTAGACTTTAGCAAAGCCTGCAAAAAAGAGATGAACGGTTCAACATTTGTAGATCGTCCAAAGAAAATTTTGGTGAGGGGACTGGATTATGGTGAAAGAGGGCAAGTTTTCATGGGGCTTCCTAGAAATGGAGTGATAAGGAGTGTTGATGGAAGAATTTAAAAAAAAAAAAACAGCGAAATATGGTCAAATTCTTCAGGGTCCCATTTCAATGGAGAAACACTTGGTACTTTACATCAGGAGTCAATACAACATGGGATCTTGACATTTGGTGGTAAAGGATCTATAGATGTTGTAGTAAATTGGGTGGATGTTATTAGATGCAACAGGTTTGGTCCAAGGAACAGAAGCCTTTATAAAATTGTGTGTGCAGGTTTGGTCCAAGGAACATAGGCCTTTCTAAAATTGCGTGTAAAGGTTTGGTCCAAGGAACAGAGGCCTTTCCTAATGTGCACAGCAATGGAAATGATCCAAATTTATGCAGGAACGCAACCAAATACAGAAATAACCATAAAAATATAAATACAGCGGAAATAAGGCTTCATTTCATTAATATCAAATCATAAAAATATTCTTACAAACATGATGGAAATAAAATAGCTAGGGTGCTGGTAGCGAATCTCTGAGAAGAGATGTGGCAACTATAGACCTCTGAACTATGTTACAATGAGGCTCAAGGACCTATTTATTATGGAGAAACAATGGAGAACTCTAAACATCCAAAAACCTAACCCTAGGAGATGAAGCGCCAAAACTATGGGCCCCATTTGGGTAAATTGGTGTTTCAGCTTCCCGAGGACGTAACTTCGGCATAATATCTGTGTTTGGGGCTTCAAAACGGCTTCAAAATTTTAGGACCCGAAAAAATGTTAAAAATAGTAAGTTGTGAAAAAAAATGAAAGAGACAATGGTGGGGCCCCAAGTGGAATAGGGGGGTGGCCACCAATATCCACCTGGATCATTCCTTCCCTCTTAGGAAGAAATGGTCCCCATTGCATTGATTTCCTCCATGAGATGTGGAAACTTCTGTTGAACTTGGTCCCTGGTGAACCACTCGCCTTGGTGCGGGAGTTGGCTAGCTTTGACAACCCAATACATTTAGATCTTCTGTCAGCGAGTGTTCTTGGTTTGCATGTCCATGATACAGTCTGTGGTGGCCTGTTCCATGCAGTCTCGGTTTGAATCTTTTGGTGTGAGTTCTTCTGCAATGTCAAAGGTTTCCAAGAGAGGTGGGAAGTAAGGAAGAAAAGTTCTACATTGAATATTGGGTGCAGACCAAGGAATGGTGGAATACTGAGCTCAAAGCCATTGTTCCCTACAACCTTGGTGATGGTGTACAACCCATATTGGAGTGGGAAAATCTTGCGGTGGTGTCCACTGAGGCGCTCCTTCTGCAAATGTAGCCACACTTTTTTTCCCACCTAGAAGTTCTGTGGCACACGATGTTGATCATGTCGTTGCTTTTACATAGCATTGGCTCTGTCCAATATGTCATGAACCTATTGGCCGATGTGTTGAATGCGCTTAATGCAGTTGTTTTCTTTTTCAGCTTCAGACTAGACATGTGCCCAATCAGCCTGAGTAGCTGCAAATGGCATGGAGACATCAATGGGACATAGAGGCTAGAATCCCAAGCCCACCTAAAAGGGGTTGTGCCCAGTTGAGATGTGGAGAGCCCAGTTATAACTCTGTTGTACATAAGGATGGCTCTCATCCCATGTGCGTGGATGCTTTGAATTGTACATGCGTAGAATGTGTACAATCATCCTGTTGACGACCTCTGTCTGGCCATCAGTTTGGGAATGGAAAGCTATGGACTTGGTGAGATTGGTGTCCAACATTGACCAGTAGCTAGACCAAAATGTGCTGAGGAACTTGCTATCGCGATATGAGATGATAGACTATGGGTTCCCAAAGTGCACCCACACTCATTCAAAGAAGAGTTTAGGAGTGGCTTCTACTGTGATATTCTTCTTACAGGCTGCCATAATGGCCATCTTTAAGAATCTGTCGACGACCACGAAAACAAAGTCATTTCCATGCTTATTAGAAGGAAGGCCTAACATGTAATCCATGGATATGGATTCCCAAGATCGACTAGGGGTAGGTAGCAGAGTATACAACCCTTTCTTCTTGATGGTCGGTTTGGCAATGGCGCAAGCAGTGCAGGATTTGATATACTTCTCGACATCTTGTCAAAGGTTCGGCCAATAGAAATACTTATGTAGTACTGCCATTGTTTTCTCGACCCCATAATGCCCAACGACTCGACTGTAGTGCGCTTCCCATATCATCTTGGCACGCTCGCTTGAAGGAACACAAAGGTGTCCCAAGTGACATAATAATGCATCTTGGAGGTGAAAATTTGGAACTTTCATACCACCCAAGTGTGCCATGTATGTCTAGCTGAATTTTGGATCGATCTTGTAGAGAAGTGACCAATGAGAAGTCTCATGCCAACAAGAGTTGAGAATGGTGGTTATGGCCAGGTTCGGTGGTCGAATGAGGCAGTCTGCAACATTATTGGTGCTACCCTTATTGTACTGGATGTTCAAATGAAATTGTTACAGATATGTGGACCACTTCTAATGGTGATCATTCTGCAACTTCCCTTCTATCTGTATGAACTGCACAGGTCAGTGTTCTGTGTGGATGATTGTCTCCTTCCCCAAAATGTAATTCTTCCATTGTCGACAAGCCTGCTAAATGGAATACATTTCTTTTTCATAGATGGGATACTTTAGAACTATGTCAGACAATGTCTCACTATGATATGCCACTAGATGCCCCTGTTGATTAAGAACTGCCCCAATAGCATAGTTAGAGGCATCTGTCTTGATCTCAAATGGTTTTTGCATGTCTGGTAATGTGAGAACTGGGGCAGAACAAAGGTGATGTTTCAATTCTACGAATGCCTTCTATTGAGATTCTGACCAACATAATTTTTCTTTCACTCCTCCCTTGGTGACTTGACTCAAGGGCCAAGTGATATGAGAGAATCCCAACACGAACCTACGGTAGAGATTATCAAGACCCAGAAAGCTGTGAAGCTCTGTTGGGGTGGTTGGGACTGGCCAATCCCAAATGACTTGGATCTTGGCTGGATCTACATGCACCCCCCTTTCATCAATAATGTATCCTAGATATTGAACCTAGGTCATGCCAAAAGTGCACTTCTCTGAATTGGCACACAACTTGTGTTGCCGCAGTGTTTGGAGGCCTTCTTGGATGTGGTGGAGGTGTTCTTCCCAATTCTGGCTGAAGATCAGAATGCCATCCAAGTATAACACTTCAAATTAGTTGGTGAATGGACGCAATATGCCATCCATCAACCTCATGAAGGTTGCGGGAGCATTTTTCAGTCTCAAAGGCATGACGAGCCATTCAAAAAGGCCCTTCTTGGTTTTGAAGGTAATATTCCACACATTAGAGGGTTCGATTGGTACTTGGTGATACCTAGACTTCAAGTCAATCTTGCTGAAATATTTTTCCCCTTTGAGTTGGTCTAGAAGGTCATCAATCCATGGGATAGGGTACCTATTCCAGAAAATGATCTTGTTTAGCACCCGAGAACCAATACAGAGTCTCCAAGTCCCATCCTTCTTTCAGAATAACACCACTCAAGCTCTGCTGTGGTGACGAACTTGGCCGGATGTGACCTTTCTGCAGTAGCTCCTGAATCTGCCTCTTGATTTCATCATTCTCTAGAACAGAGCACCTATAGATCATTCCATTGGGTAGCCAGCACACCTGGGGTTAGGTCAAAGGGGTGCTTGACCTAACAGGGTAGAGGCACCCCTGTGGGTGAGGTGAAGATGTCCCCGTACTCCTCCACAATCTTGTCCATTTGTTGTTGTCGTGTAGAGGAGCCATGTTTGGAGGTCGTGGCCATAGTCTTCTTCTTTCCCTGGGGGCAGAACATCGGGAAAAAAAATTTCCTGTTTTAGGAAATGAGCTTACTGCATTATTTTTCAGTAACCAAAGAGATAGTGGGAGGCAGTGGTACCTTTGGTATCTTATACAATTTATTTCCCAAAGTAACAATAACAGTGCGAGGTCGGGACTCATACACAGCATGTCACTTCCACGAGTATGGTTGGCCTAATAATACATCAGAAACATCAATAGGAGAAATGTCACACAATAACTGATCCATGAAGGGCTTGTCATAGGGAAGGTGACACTGCTGGCTGATGCGGAGATCCCGTTTGTTGAAAATGCAACAAGATGATGGAGCTTAGTGAAATGAAGTCGCCTTCACTAAGTGGGCCCGCAGGCTATTTTTGGCGCAAAGTCTATTTCTAGACTATGTCTAATTTTAGACATAGGGATCATGGTCTATGAGTTGCAGGATGCTATTTATGGATGATTGGTCGAGTTGGTAAAAATAGATGGACCTCTATTTTTAGAAATTGGGAGGTTTTTATTTTTAGACTGCCGGGCTAAAATAGAACAATCAAATATTATTAACCCTTAATAATATTTAGACTATAAACATTATCTTATCCTCTTGGAGCACTTTAGTTTGATGCTTGGATGTGGCACATGCAGCTGACAGAAGGAAATACACTTTTTCTAAGGGTTAGTTGAGCTATTGCATGGTTGACTTCAGTTAGAACTCATGTAAGGGTAGTTTGGTGGTTGTGTTCAGTATGACTTAGTTGAACTAGTTGTATTTAGTATAACTAAAAAATACACTAGTGATGAGTGGTGTGAATTAATTATTAATTAATTCACTAATTATCAACTCATAAATCAACTAAAGAACATCAGCTAACTCCAATGCATGGACAAGCCTGGGGAAGTGGGAGACCACAGCAGAGGTAATGTATGGTCGATTATCGTGTTTGTGACTATTGGTTGCATGAGATTTTCACACACATCAAGGGATATTGCTGGGTCGAGGATTGCACAGCTTGAGCTAGTGGGATTCGAATTTGGATCTCATCATTAATCAACTTGGATTGCGCAGTAGAGGCAGGCAGACTTGTGGAGGAGATTTGAACCTGTGACTTGTTCACTTTCTAAAATAGTTTGTGTGTAGCATGTGAGATAGTGCTGAGAGCTGTGAGAGATTTGTGCTATGTATTGTTACATGTTCTCTATCATTATAATATACAGATAGTTGGGGGTTTTCAGCTATTTCTTTCCCCAGTACATACTGTGTTAAATGTGTGCTTGATTATTGTTTTATGAGCACATGCGACTGTTTCTATTTCCGCATATTGATGATCAATTTTAGAAGAGGTTATGTATTATGCATGAAGCTTTAATATTGTGTAATCAGGATAAGATCTGTGAATAATTCAGAAAATTATTCAAATTTCTACATGGTATCGGAGCGAAATTGATCATCGGATCTATTACAGTGATTACAATTTATTTCGGTAGAAAGAGTCTGTAAGCGGGCCAGGTAGCCTCTGGATCCATCCTTTCTTTGAAAGGTGATATATCCAGTAAATTCCCCTACAGTCGATCTCTGTGCTAGAAATACTTTGTTCTCACAAATCAGAAGCGGTTGAGTTTTGAGCTGGTGGAATTCGAATTTGCAGCAGTGTTTTCTTGGTGTCGAAGTCAAAATGTCTTTCAACGGATTGCGATTGGAGTATGCCCTTGAGGGTAGCTCGAATTATGTTGCATGATGACAAATGGAGGTGGTATTAGATGACAACTGGCCGAAGGAGTTCATAGATGTCGAGATCCCAAAGTTTGATCGATGTCGCTCAAGTTGAAGTCAAAAGAAGATGGCGAAATGTCGAAGGACCCTGTTGGAGGGCGTCAAGGATCATATTGTATCCAGCCTGCATGGAAAGGCTTCTCCATATTTTATGTGGAAAGCTTTGACGGATCTATTCCAGAGTAAGAGCGACCAAAGGAAGCTGGCGCTCAAAGATAAGCTCAGGAACATCAAGATGGAGAAGGGCGACAGTATCGCCAAATACCTCACGAAGTTCACTCAATGTAGAGATGAGATGGGAAGTGTGGGGGTGACTGTCGATGAAGAGGACATGGTCGACCTGGCTCTCCTCGGTCTTCCGAAGGCTTGGCACTCATATCAAGATAGTGTCAATGGTCGCAGAGAAGTCACGGTTAGGGTCCCGTGATTTGGCCGATTGGTGAGCCAAATGACGATGTAACATCAAACCAAGCTTTGGAGCCCAAGGACCTAGCCTTCGTGGACTCAGAGAGGGCTCTCTCTATTATATGTAAAATATATCGGTGTGTTTTCTTGTGGTGTTCTGATATTAGGCTAGTTATGAAGTATGTTTTTGGTTTTTTGTTTTTAAGTTTGTGAGGGATAAAACTAATCATAGATATATAAAATGGGTAACAAGAAATTAGATCAACTGGGCTATGGGGTCAAAAAGGTCAAGGAAGCTATGAGATGAATGATGCAAGGATACAGTAGGGCTGATTTGATTCAAGGTAGAAAGGATCTTTGGGAAAAATGGAGTAAATGAACATCAAGTTTGTGAAAGACAAGGGATTTCAAGTGTAACTAGTTTATAGCAGACATAAACATGTTATAGCAATCCATTAATCATGCTAAATGTAACTATGAGCTAATTAACACATCGAAACAAACATTCCAGCCATGCATAGAAGTATAAGACCCTCTAACTTTGGGAAATGGCTATCAGACTTTGGGGATAACACTTAAGATGGACTAACAACTCAAAATACTATGCCGAAACGCCTAAACACAGTCTTTAAGTTATTGGGCACTTTGAAAAAAAAGCTTTCATAGTTTTAGGCAAATGGCTAGATTGGGACTAGGCCTCCTTGGTTCAACAAGATGATAGGCTAATCAGTCAAAGAGATAGTTTTATGGAAAGAACTATGGACAGTCATAGGTAAGCAGGGCACACCATACATCCTACTCAATATGCATAGAACTTATAAATAAAACTAGCAACAATATCCTTAAGTTACTAAAGAGTAGTTAAGAATTCTTTAGTACAACTAAGGAAGAAGAAAACATAAACCTATGAAGATTCAGGAATTTTGAGGTGCCTCCATGGGCATATCTCAAACTTAATCTCTACTGATCTATAGCAGGAAGAAGCATGTATCATGAATGAAAAATAGAAGACAACAACAAAGCAAGAAACACTATATCATTCTACCATGTCATGAATCCATCAACAATCCTTCATCATTCATCAAAAACATCCAAGAGGCAACAAAATCATAACACAAGTATGTTCTTCAAAGCTCATATGACCAATATATTACTTTCTCTCAAGTTCAGCCTTGTTTTACAATGAAGCCTTGTGGAATAAATAGGCTCAAGTGAGGAAAACCTCATGGTGCAACTAGCTATCCCATTGGCCTAATCAAAATATGTAAACTTGTCCTTGAGGCTTTGCAAAGCCCAAGGCACAAAATATCCCATAAAATATCTAAAAAAATGCTAAAAATGGGAATTATATTGACTTTACATCATTTTCCAAGTGCAAAAATAGCTAAACGCACATTTCGAAAAAGCAGATTTTTGAGGTTCAAAAATTACAAAAATATTTCAAATTTATATCAGAAAAAGGTCCCCTGACTTGCCGGAAACATTTGGTAGCCTTACCGGTGTCAAAATGAGGCTCATGATACTGCTGGAATACTTTGTCTACTCTGCACAACTAAAATCACCTCAACTGGCGCCCGAAAGTCCTCAAATCAGACCAGGAGCAAACAAAAAGTCAGAAATAGCGACAGTCATATGATCAGTGCATGTGCAAAGTGAGCATTTTCACGTTTGAGGCGATCTCCAAATGCTCTGAAAATCGCTGAGGACCTGCTCATAGAATTATGGCATCAAATGGTATCATCCTCCTCACTTGAAAAAACCTCAAACTGAAATGGCGAAATAATGAGTTTTCGACCAAAAACTCAAAAAATGCCAAAAAACAAAAAGTTGTCGAAATGGGCCCAAAATTGGCACGCATGACCCTCAAGGGTCCCTAGCAACATGCTCCGAAGCTACCCTGATCTTGGACATTGATCTTGGAGAAAACTTGAAATCAAGGTCCGCTACCCTGAAATGCTTGTTCTAGAACCTCAGGGCGCATAGGTGTGTTAATGGCGAAAAACTTTTGACCTCCCGTATCTTCTGGCAGAAGTCTAGACAACCTACTTCATGGAAGTTGAAAAGGATGGATGGATGAGAATTAACCTCCTCTATAGAGATTGGCTCATATATTTTGTGCGGACCACTTCTGTTGTCTTGCCTTGGAGGCATTTTGACCTAAATGGGCTTTTGAAGAAACAAACTGCCTCACTGTGTGTAAACTGCCTTCTTGGAGTCAAACTGTGTCGATTTACTGTTTTGATAGTGAAGAATGTCTTTGGATGACTGCAAACTATTCCCTCACAATATAAAGAACCCCTACTCCCTTTAAAAAGTGGCCTTCTACCTTAAAAGTATCTCTGTCAGTAGATTTCTCAATAAGAGACCATACAGTGAAAAGGAGACAACAATTAGGTGAATTGTTTGTTCAAAGTGTCAAGAAATCACCTTGTTCTTGTGAAGTTTAGAGGTCAATCAACACATCTATATCTTTTTCTTAAGGTAGACTTTCCAATCATTAAAAACCTGCTCTTCATCTGTGTGCCAATCACTCAGCAAACTTACATATGGTGCAATCAACCTTTAGTATGATCAGACAATCAATATCATAGTCTTGGAACAAAGATAACAGAGTTTAAAAAACTTCAAAAGTTTCAACAAAGGGTGTATAAGCTTATCCCTTTCAAAATCCAAGACTCCCCTTCCAATATAGAATGCCTCTATAACCTCTGAAAATCAACTTGACAGTGAGCTTTAAAGAACAGAGAAAAAAAAAACCAGTCAGTTAGAATGCTCAATGAATAACTACCCTTTCTGTGGTTGGTGGAGTAACCTTGCCTTTGTGGAAAAATCCTTATTTTTATATGAACATCCACTTATTAAAGAAGCTCAAAGAACAAAAGACAGTCAAGCAACATGCACAGTGAAAACTGTCTTTTCTATGAGAAGTAGGAGCAATTTTACCCTGTAGCTTTCAACCTATAAACTGCTCTTTGACAAAACCCTTTTTTCTGATTACACTTCACTATTTGATAATGTAGCAATGTTTTGAAGATAGTGTGAAATGCTTTCCTTCATAGATAAAGCCCTATCTCTCTATAACACAACCTTCTTCTTGCCTTTGTATATGAATCAGCACATACTCACAATGTCATACACAGTCAAGTCAAAGAAAACATGGTGAAGACACTTTCCTGTGGGTGGACAAAGGTAAAAAATATAATCTTCTGAGCTTCAAAATACAGTTTTGTCCTTGTATGCAATTTACCAGTAAAGTCAATCGAAATGAGAACAGTCAACCAGAGTATACCTTACTCAGTCCAAATCCACTGTTATAGGACTAGGTGACAGAAATTGAGAGGTTACTTTAAGGTGGCAGTCAAGGCCTTGCACCAGTCATATTACCAAAAAACTTCCTTTGAAGAAAACTCTGCTCCCTTTGGTGTTTTTCTCCACTAGTGGTTTTAGCAATCATAAACACAGTCAAACAACAACAAGTATCTCTCACAGTTAGAGGCTATTATGTCTTAGGATCTGGTAGCAGAGCCTTCTAGTACGTGGTCAACCCTTAACTCTTTTTCAACAAAAACTGTTCTTTATGCTCCACCCTTCCTTAAATTCAGTTTTAATAATACATACTGCTTTCACCCTTTGAGCACCTTATTGTTCTTCAAACAGTTTTGCAAAAGAAGCACCTCCAACTGCAATGGTGGTATTATTGACTCTTTTTTTATGGAAATGAAAACCAAACACTGTCCTTTGCCCCTTTGATATACAGAGGATTTTTCAGAAGAACACAAGTGTTCATCTCATGATCATTTTGTTTCAGATAGTGGCAGACTATTTTCACCTTCAGAAACACCTCATTTTTCCTTTGTGCTTACACAACTAACAGATTTTGACCTTGTTCTATCTCAATTTTGAGGGAAAATTGCAATGGTTACTCGTGATAGAGCTCAATTCAACCCTTTGGTGTTTTGCTCCTAACCTTATTATCACATTAAAACCTCGTTTTTATAAACTTGAACAGTGGTTTTTAAAACCCTTACAACACTTTGCAGTTTTGAAAAACCAAGGGGGCACGTGATAAATACCTTGAGAATATGGTGAAAAATCTCATTGATGCATTTAGGCCAGCTTCAGAGGTGTTTTGAATAACTTAGAAGGGTCATACAGATGCACGACGTGTTGGGCTTTCAGAGTGCCGTGCCAAAACAGACTGTCGGGTGGCTCTGTCGGGTCGGCCGGGCGCCGTGTAGAGGCGCGTCGCGCACACGTACAGGCGCGTCGCGCGGCAGTTGAGCGCTCGTGCAAATCAGCTCTTGGGCGTGTCGCGCGGTGAAAAAAATGGCAAAGTCCTGCAAATCGACCCAAAACTTCTTTGTTTCGCGCTGAGAAAACCTTGCTTGTAATTTTGAAAATGACATTTCACTCTCGACTTTACTCTTATGTCGTTTCAAACTCCCAACGGTCACCTTTATCATTTATTTGAAATGCACTTCAGACCATCTCCGCCACTTTGTTTATAACACTGTTGATGACATTTGTTATGCAACCTCACTTTAAATCTGTCAAGAAAATACTGAAAACCGCTTTGTCATTGGAAAGAGTATGGTTTGTATTTTCAACCTGTTTTGACAATTTCTATCTCCAACTGCTTCTTCAAATTATTTCTCACTGCAGGTGCCCCAAGCATTTGCTATACTTATTTGGATTTGCTATGGCCCTTTTATCAATTACTTCTCTGCTCAAAACATTTTATATGATACCTCTGTCCATTGAATAATAAAAAACCATTTTTGCCTTGAACTTTCTAAAATACTGATAATCTATCAAAACAACTATTTTTTTATTATGAACAATTTTTTCCATGGTGATATATCTTGATGACAGAAAACTAGATTGTTTGTGCCAGTTGTAGTAGCAATTTTGAAAAGTCAACCGTTCATGGATGAAGCTGTTTTCAAGAAAGACATGCTTGATTGTAGATGCAACTGTTAGGTGTTTTTGAGCTTTCTTCTTTGACTATGGGTAGAAGACAAAACAGGGGATGATGCATCAGAGTTTAGAAAGGGAAACAAGGAGAACTGCTCTTTATGTTTCCTGTGAGGGAGCTCTTCACTGTCTCATTGCACTGCTCTTTGCTGAGTGGAACTGAAATGTCACCATTTGCCTTGGTCAACTTATGCCAAGTCATTTGAAATATAATCTCTGTGAGTAGGGAGGTTAGCACCCTTGAAAAACAACCATCTTTTCTTCTGCCTGTGTAATGACATGACTTGTCAATTTTTCTTCAATTTGGTCTTGTTGGAACAGCAGGTTGCTTATGATTAGAACTGTTTTCACTAATGATATGTCTTTCCAAGGTTTTAACAATACATATGTTTTGAAAAATTCAAATGACTTCCTTTACAAGACCAAAACTCTGTTTCCCTTTTCTTGCACACTTCAGATCCTAGCTCTGTTATGATCATCACTTATACTCAGAAAACCTAGAGTCACTGTTTCACTGTTTAGTAAAAAGAAAACCTAGGCTTTTGCAATCCTTAAAGTCAATATTCGTCGGCACCCTCTGCTTGTAGATGAAGGAGGTGCCCTAACCCTTTGCTTGTAAATGAAGGAGGTTCTTGGCGATGACAAATTACCAGTTTGCTGTGACAGTGGTGTCTTTCTCTTACTGTGATTTTCATGCTGAAAGGAAGCTGCAAGGTCTTGATGAGTAACTCTCTGTCTTGCAGATATATCTCATGCTCATGTTTACATTGAGAAGCAGTTGTTCTTCTAAATGTAGATTCAAGAATTTTCTCCTGAGATGAAGTTATATTTCCTGTCTTTGTAGAATCCATAAAAAACTGTGAAACACCTAATAATTAGCTTGAGACTGTGGTTTATGCAGCGCTGAGACCTAGGGGTGTGTAAGTGGCGCGACTTAGAGCTATGATCAACTTGATTTTCAGAGTGGGAGTTCTGTCACGAATGGTCTCTGTCAGATGGAGGTTTTTGGCTTTTTGATGTTTGCCAAAGGTAAAATTCCTTAAAGCGCCACTTCCTAACTTAGGGGAGGCTTTTGAAACAGACTTGGATTTGCTTTTTAGAGCTGTTGGGAAGACTAGTTGGGCTAAAGCTAGATAGGATAGTGATAATGAGGTTTTGAATTTGACATGGGTGGACTGAAAAGTAGGAGGGCAAAAAATTTTTTATGAGGGTTTTCTAGATGACAAATTGACCTATGAAAATCAGCTTCTAGAAAACTCAGCTATGGAAATAGTCATCACTAACATGTGAAAAATACTGATGACTAATAGTGGCTCCATTTGGGGAGGGTAGCTCCTCGTGAGGAGGTGTCCAGAATTCAGATCTTTGGCTTATGAAGACCAGTGCCTTATCCATTGGCGCAAAATTCACCCTTCTTTTGATGTTATTTCTAAAAAGTGACAGCATGATTAACATCAATGATACTTCTACCTACCCCACTATCTTTCCTAACATTTTTTCTTCTCTTTGGCACATTTGAACTAGCAGCTTTTTGACAATGTATATTTTTATTTTTGCAAAATGAACCTATCTATTTCTACTCTTATATCTGGAACTCCTTCATTACTCTACCTATGCTAGATCGATTGTCAAGATTAAGCAGTTTGACAGGATTTTGTTCTCTAATCTAAAACATGAAATTTAAAATGATCAAATTAGGATTAGATAGTCTGATTTGTCATGCATTTGCAGCATAAAAGACAAGCTGCACACAAATATTATTCTGCATAAAGGAAATTTAGACAAAGCGGGGCTAAGATGTACAATGTATTTTTCATCCCTCGCTTCTCTCTTTGGTTCTGTTTTAGGCATGTGGAACCAGAATCTCTCCCTAATCTAAACTCTGTGATAACTCAATCTTTCACAATGTTGACCATCTTTTTCACTCACTAACTTATCAGCAAATAAATTTAAACATGCTCAGCTATGATTAGGCTAGATAGCTAAACAAGACATTGAAGTACTAGTAGCGGCATTTAGACTTGCGCGCTTTTTGAAGGACTGTTTTTTTTGGAACATGGGGCTTTACCACTGCTTTTTAGAAACTGCCCTCTTTTTCTACTTTTCACTATTTTTTGTATTTTCTGCTTTTTCCCTTTTTCTTCAAACAAACTGCAAATGAAAAAAGTGCTCACAAGGCTGAGCTTATTTTCTACTGTTGTTTATCTATTCTATCCTAAACTGTACACAACATACACTTGGTGAACTCTTCTTTCCAATGCAACCAGTCAAGTAGAGGCTCACATGGGTCATTCTGGTTTAGTTCTTTTATGATGCAGGAATAATGAAAAGGCCACTCCCACTCGGTTTGTTTTCGGACAGTAGTGTGTAAGTTTTTCCCCATTCTAGGCAGAAAATTGTTCATGATAGAACCCACTACTCCTTCAGACTTCTCAAGGAAAACAACAAATGGATATTGGAATAATATCTGATCTAGAGGATTTGAGATATAGGTTTCATTCAGGATTATTATTTCAGACTTCTCAAGGAAAACAACAAATAGATCTTGGAATAATACCTTATCTAGGGGTTTTGAGATATGGGCTTCATTCAGGATTACTCTTTCAGACTTCTCAAGGAAAACAACAAATGGATCTTGGAATAATACCTGATCTAGAGGATTTGAGATATAGGCTTCATTCAGGACTACTCTTTCTTCCACTTGACTATATTTGGGACTCTCCTGGTAAAGCAACTCTTCCTTTTGCTCCTGATCACTTGAAATGTCAGACTCATCACATATTGCAGTGTAGTTTTCTTTCCAAGCTGATGTGTTTTGATAGGGCGGGCTGAACATTGTGTGAAGGTTATCAGGTTGATGAGCAAGGATACACTTTGATAGTAAATTATTTTGAAAGGACAGTGTGACAACTCTCATGTGTTTATCAGCCTCTACTTCTTCATATGCAATTTGTAACTCAATGGAACTTGGTGGCTGCAAATCTGGAGTTAAGGAAGACTCCCTGTCCAAAGTGATTTCTTCAACCATTTCAGGAAAAAAATTTTTATTTATAACCTGCTCAAGAATTTCATCATCCTTCTCAACCTCATCGTCAAAGCTGAAAAACAGTTGATTTCCAATTATGTGAATGCTATATTTGATGGACTGAAGTGAAGTAGAGTCAAGAGTCTGAGACTCTTCACTTACTTCTGAACTCTCAAGGCTCTCCTTATCAGTGTTATAGATGACCTGTAATGGCTGCTCACTTTTTTCAAGTTTATGAAACTGAGCTTCCTCCCGAAAATCAAAAATTGAATCTTCTGCAAAGTTATCTTCTGTTTGGAAATCATATAAGTCAACATATTGATCAATCATTTGAGAATCATTAACATAAGCAATGTCACCAGCCATGTACATTGGACTGCCAGATTGCTTTTCTTCAACTTGATTTACAAATCTATTTTCTAACTTATGATATGCAAGATTAACAGGAGAAAGATCAGAGAAGTTTTGGTTATTAGTTTCTGCATCTAGTAACGGAAAATGCGTTTCTGATGGTTTGAGAACTTCTTCTTTTTCCATTATCTGCTTGTTTATATCACTTTCATTGTATAAGATAAAAGAATCTAAATTGGAATGAGTGGAATAAATGGGAGTATTGTTTTCCATGACTGCTTGAGTTATCAGAGGTTGAGTTACTTCTAGTCCCAGGTTTTCCATGACTGCTTTAGGCATGAGGTTATGGGAGGCACCAGAATCTAACATGGCATTATGTAATATCTTGTCCTGTATGTTCAGGCTCACATAGGAAGGAGAAACATATCCTTCTTGGTATTGACCTTCTATTTTCGGGCCAAATAAGAGCTCGGGTTTGTTTTCAGTTAGATTTAAAGTATCTGCCTCGCTCCCTATGTCAAAAAATTTGAAAACTTGAGATCTATACCTATCTACAGTTATTAGCTCAGTAAGGGGTATGGTAAATTTTATTTCGGAAACTTCCCCTTCGAAACTAAAAGGAGTTTGTAGTTTGGGCATATTTGTTTCAGCTTTTTCGGACATGACCTTTTCTATGCTTTTAATTTGTTGATTCTGGTTTGAGACCTTGTTTGACACAGTCGCCTCGGGAATATTTGTGGAGGTATTAGGAGTATCCAAGCTAAGACTTGTTTGAATAGCTTTGTCTTTGTTTTGGTCAATTTTCTTAGCCATAATTTTGTTGCTATCCATGGCTTTTTTAAGGATGGTGTCATAGGTTTTAGCAGTGTCAGGGCTACTCTTCTTGGAGTGGTCTTGGTTTTTTCTGCTTCTAAGGTTATACATCCTATGAGCTTCTATAATGGCATTCTGAAAATATATGGCAGGATCTTCGAGATTTTCATAGTCGGTTTCGTCCTGACTTGGGGAGCATAACTCTTGCTCTTCTGCTGTGAGGTAAACCTTACTCTCATTATCAGAACCTATGAGTTTCCAATGATTTTCATCAATGGGTGCAGTATCCTTATTCTCTTCATCAACATAATTCTCACTGAAGGATGGTCTGATCTACTGATCATTTCCTCTTGGTTTATTTTGAGACTGATCTTTTCTAAAGCCTTGTTTCCGGTTTTGAGGGCTTGGTTGGTTGTCCCTAGGAGGCACTTTTTCACTCATTTTTTCCCACATCTTTGTCATGGATTTGATCAGGCCATCTATTCTAGGATCTAGGGAAGGAGATGAAGTGGAGACCTTATCTCTATATGGGACTTTTCCTTCTAATCTAGTCCTGGCTTTTTTTTCTGCTAAGTTGGCTTCTGTTTTTTTGGCTATTTGTTGCATTTCCTCTAGGGTAGGGGGATCCTTGTCTCTTAGATGATATGTCATGTCCGGATCAAAACCCTCGGGGAATTTTTCCAAGATTAAACCAAGTGGGGGTTTGAAGTGAGGCGGGAGGGCATTATACACACTATTGAACCTAGTGCAGTATGCCTGGACACTTTCCCCATTTTCCCGTTTTAGGTTGTTATATTCTGATAGGATTTGAATAGGGTTCCTTCGGATTTCCCACCTATTTCTGAAGATTTGATGTAGTTCTGGGATGTTGTGGATGCTGTTTGGAGTCAAGCTTTTGAACCATGTTTTGGGTTCACCACCTAGGCTTTGGGCGAATATTCTCATTCTGAAGGTCTCGGCTTGTACCTCCAGGTATTCATAAGCATCAATCATCCTACTTATATGTTGTTGAGGTGTGGTGGTGTCCTCTCCGGTAAAGTGTGGGATTTTGTCTTGATATTTATTAGGGAGAGGAGCCAAAGGTGCATACCAGGCTGCCATGACGGGAGCTAATGGATGATGTACAAGATGAGGACTAGTAGGCTGAGATGAGGTGGTTTGAACAGTGGTGGTTTGACTAGGTGTGGCGGATGAACTTGGACTAGTGATCTGGTTTTGAGCAGATCTGGGATGGTAGGAGCCAAACTGATAGAGAAGCTGGAAGTCAGGAGGAGTGGTTGGTGAAGCTTCTCTACTAGGACTCTGTGGTGGGTCTAGGGGTTCAAGATCGTCAAAGTTTATCTTATTATGAGACCTGCTTCTGAAAAGAGCTTTTGATGACTCTAATTCAAAAGGTGAATCTGGTAGGATAGTGAGATTTTTAGGTACTGATCTTGTTCTACGAATGGATCTACCAGTAGCTAGATGGTCAGTTTCGGAAGCTTGCCACAGAATATTCTCTGGGTCATCTACTATGATAGGGGGATTTGGGTCTGGATGGGATCTGGTATTGATTCTTCGTGAAGCCAGATTTTGGATTTAGAATTTAGAGAGGATGGTATTGATGAATGTTTTGGATGAGTGGTCTCTCTAAAGTTCTACTAAGGTGAAGGATGGTAAAAATAAAAGGGATGGATTAGTGGAGTCGCCAGGTGGAACTGGGTTGTTTTTGTGAAGATAGCTATGGTCCACCACCGGTAACTAATCTGGAAATACTTTTTATATTTTCTGAATTTATGTGCAGCCTATGGTTTGTTAAAGTATCCTAGACTTGTTTCAACACTTTGCTAGGGTGATGAGAACAAAAAGAGTTTACTCTAAATGGGTCTATGGGTTGCTTGCTTGTTTAAGTGTCTAAAGGACCAAAGAGTCTATAAGAGTTTGCTAGACTATTATGTACTCAGTGTCCCACCATCTCCCGCTATGTTAGTGAGCGATGGGGTAGGTCTATCGAATAGTAACCTAGAGTTCGGTAGAATAGTAAGGGCTACTAGAGGTTAGTGGAGTCGCCAGGTGGATTGTTAGTTGTTTTGAGATATACTTGTATGGTCCACCACCAATATTGACAAAAACCAATCTAAGGGAGTTTTTTGTGGTTTTTCTGAGTTTTATGTGCAGCCTAGGATGTAAGAGTGTTATAAACCTGATTCATCACTTTGCTAAGATGGTGAAGCAGAGAGTTTACACTAAATGATTCTAAAGGCTGATGGTTTAAGTTAAAATTTGAAGGAATAAGGAGTCTATAAAAGTTTGCTAGACTATCATGAACTCAATATGTCCCACCGTGATCGCCATTATGTTAGGGTCCCGTGATTTGGCTGATTGGTGAGCCAAATGACGATGTAACATCAAACCAAGCTTTGGAGCCCAAGGACCTAGCCTTCCTGGACTCAGAGAGGGCTCTCTCTATTAGATGTAAAAGATATCGGTGTGTTTGCTTGTGGTGTTCTGATATTAGGCTAGTTATGAAGTATTTTTTTGGTTTTTTGTTTTTAAGTTTGTGAGGGATAAAACTGATCAAAGATATAAAATGGGTAACAAGAAATTAGATCAACTGGGCTATGGGGTCAAAAAGGTCAAGGAGGCTATCAGATGATGATGTAAGGCTGCTGTAGGGCCGATTTGATTCCAGGTAGAAAGGATCTTTGGGCAAAATGGAGTAAATGGACATCAAGTTTGTGAAAGACGAGGAATTTCAAGTGTAACAAGTTGATAGCAGACATAAACATGTTATAGCAAGCCATTAATCATGCTAAATGTAACTATGAGCTAATTAATACATAGAAATCAAACATTCAAGCCATGCATAGAAGTATAAGACCCTCTAACTTTGGGAAATGGCTATCAGACTTTGGGGAAAACACATAAGACAGACTAACAACTCAAAATACTATGCCGGAATGCCTAAACACAGTCTTTAAGTTATTGGGCACTTTGACAAACAAGCTTTCATAGTTTTAGGCAAAGGGCTAGATCGGGACTAGGCCTCCTTGGTTCAACAAGATGATAAGCTAATCAGTCAAAGAGATAGTTTCATGGACAGAACTATGGACAGTCATAGGTAAGTAGGGCACACCATACATCCTACTCAATATGCATAGAACTTATGAATAAAACTAGCAACAATATCCTTAAGTTACTAGAGAGCAGTTAAGAATTCTTTAGTACTACTAAGGAAGAAGAAAACATAAAGCTATGAAAATTCAGGAATTTTGAGGTGCCTCCATGGGCATATCTCAAACTTAATCTCTACTGATCTATAGCAGCAAGAAACATGTATCATGAATGAAAACTAGAAGACAACAACAAAGCAAGAAACACTATACCATTCTACCATGTCATGGAATCCATCAACAATCCTTCATCATTCATCAAAAACATCCAAGAGGCAGTCCAAAATCATAACACAAGTATGTTCTTCAAAGATCATATGACCAATATATTACTTCTTCTCTCAAGTTCAGCCTTGTTTTACAATGAAGCCTTGTGGAATAAATAGGCTCAAGTGAGGAAAACCTCATGGTGCAACTAGCTATCCCATTGGCCAAATCAAAATATCTAAACTTGTCCTTGAGGCTTTGCAAAGCCCAAGGCACAAAATATCCCATAAAATATCTAAAAAGTTCTAAAAATGGGAATTATATTGACTTTAAATCATTTTCCAAGTGTAAAAATAGCTAAACGCACATTTGGAAAAAGCCGATTTTTGAAGTTCAGAAATTGCAAAAATACTTCAAATTTATATCAGAAAAAGGTCCCCTGACTTGCTGGAGACAATTGGAAGCCTTCCCGGTGTCAAAATGAGGCTCATGATAGCTCGTTGGAAAGCTTTCTGTGTCTGCTTTCCAACACAACTAAAATCACCTCAATCTGATGCCTAGAAGTCCTCCAAATCTGTACCTGTGTGTAAAAAGCCAGGAAATAGCAGACTGCTGATATGACGGGCAAAATGTGCAAAAAGTGAGCATTTTTCGCCGTTTTGAGGGGGCGAATGATCTCCAAATGCTCTGAAAATCGCTGAGGACCTGCTCATAGAATTATGGCATCAAATGGTATCATCCTCCTCACTTGAAAAAACCTCAAACTGAAATGGCGAAATAATGAGTTTTCGACCAAAAACTCAAAAAATGCCAAAAAACAAAAAGTTGTCGAAATGGGCCCAAAATTGGCACGCATGACCCTCAAGGGTCCCTAGCAACATGCTCCGAAGCTGAGGCCAAAATATCAAGTGCTGATGTGCTTTTCTCTTCTTTCCGTGTCGGGCGCTTCCCCTTTGCTTTCTTCAATTTCTCTTGGGCTGCCTTTAGTTTGCGCCGGGCAAACTGATTCAACTTTTGAAAGTGATGTGTCCTCTTCCTTTGCAGCTCTAGATCTTTGTTTTCTCTTTCAAGCTTCATCTCCAAGTGTTTGTTGGCTCTTTCAAGCCATGCCTCTTTGTTTTCTTCAATTTCTTGCTCAAGGAGTGCAGTGAGAGGAAAGGCTTGGAGATGGGCTTGTTCTTCTTCTTTCTACTTTTACAAGGCTATTTTAAGCCCTATGGTCCTAGGCCTCTTCCACCTAGGCTGGTCTCCCTCTTCTTCCTCATCAAAATCACCAATGAGTTCTTTTATCTTTGCTTGTGCCTTAGCTACTTCATTTTTGTATTTGATCGCCTGTGCTTCAAGAACAGCTGTGTGAACACTCATCTGTTTGTTTTGGGTTTCCAAGAAATAGTTGAAGTTCCTTGCCTGTTGAAGATCATTCTCCAATGTCTCAATTTTCCCCTCTTTATGGATTAGGAGGTTTTCAAGAAGGTGGGCTTCATTATCACTGTCATCACTCTGGATTGGAATGACAGTTGATGCTCCTTCATGTTCTTGACTTTTTCCAACCTTGCTTTTCCCTTTGAAGGCCAATCTTGCACTCTTCCTCCTTGGCATGCTAATGGGAGACCTCTTAGGAAACTTTCTTTGGCTAGGGATAACTTTTGTCACTTTTGGAGTGGCAGCCTTAGACCCTTTCTTCCTTGCTGTGCTGATCTTTGTTCTTTTGGGAGGAGGAGACACAACTGATTTACCCTTGACATCTTCTTGAAACTGCTACTCTCCTTGAGGCTGCTGGATGTATTCTTCTTGCTGTTCACTTTGCTGCCCCTGTTCTCCAACATCAATTTGTTGTTCTGCTTCAATGCCTTGTTCAATTTGTGTTTCAACTTGCTGCCCTTTTTCACCAAAATCAAGCTGCTGCTGTGCTTGGATTTCCTGCTCATTTTCTGGCTCAAGATATTGCTCAATTTCCTGCCGAAGCTGATGTTCCTGTTCTTCAATATCAAGCTGCTGCTCTTCCTCTTGTACCTGCTGTTCATCATCTTCTTTTCGCTGCTGACCTTCACCACTGTCCTGCTGCTGTTCATCCCTTTCCTCTTGCTCATGACCTTTCTCTTCTTGTTGTCTACTCCCTTCTCCTTCTTCCTGCTGCCTTGACTTTTCAGTGGTAATTTTGAGCCTTCTAGGAGTAGGCCTGCTGGACAAAGGTATAGGGCGATGAACAGGCTGAGTGGGAGATACATGGACAGGAGGAACAGTAGAGAAATCTGGGTGGCTGATAAAAACATCCCATGGGACCTCCTTTTTCTCTAGCTGGTGTAGGATGATAATTTTGATCAGAGAATGATGGAAAAGAGAAGGTATTTGCAGAGGTGGGGCCTTCTTCTGGACTATGGATGCCATCTTCTTGATGCTTTTGTATAAAAAGTGAGGAAGATTTAGTTGCCTGTTTCTAGTGAAATGCATCAATAGTCGGACATGGTAGGCATAAACTCGATCAAACCTCCCTTCACAAGTAAAATATTTCATTATGAATTTCATAAGAGGAGCATAGCTGTCAAGAAGATATGAAAAAGGGAAAATAGCAGTGAAAGCATCTCTATGCTCAGGCTTGATGAAAGGCTTGTAATCTTCTAAGTCAAGATGGGCCCGTTTGAACCATTTTTCGCCATGATATGGAATCTTGGTGGCCTTGGACACTGATCTTGGAGAAAACTTGAAATCAAGGTCCGCTACCCTGAAATGCTTGTTCTGGAACCTCAGGGCGCATAGGTGTGTTAATGGCGAAAAACTTTTGACCTCCTGTATCTTCTGGTAGAAGTCTAGACAACCTACTTCATGGAAGTTGAAAAGGATGGATGGATGAGCATTAACCTCTTCTGTAGAGATTGGCTCATATATTTTGTGCGGACCACTTCTGTTGTCTTTCCTTGGAGGCATTTTGACCTAAATGGGCTTTTGAAGAAACAAACTGCCTCACTACGTGTAAACTACCTTCTTGGAGTCAAATTGTGTCAATTTACTGTTTTGATAGTGAAGAATGTCTTTGGATGACTGCACACTGTTCCCTCACAATATAAAGAACCCCTGCTCCCTTTAAAAAGTGGCCTTCTACCTTAAAAGTATCTCTGTCAGTATATTTCTCAATAAGAGACCATACAGTGAAAAGGAGACAACAGTTAGGTGAATTGTTTGTTCAAAGTGTCAAGAAATCACCTTGTTCTTGTGAAGTTTAGAGGTCAATCAACACATCTATATCTTTGTCTTAAGGTAGAATTTCCAATCATTAAAAACCTGCTCTTCATCTGTGTGCCAATCACTTAGCAAACTTACATATGGTGCAATCAACCTTTAGTATGATCAGACAATCAATATCACAGTCTTGGAACAAAGATAACAGAGTTTAAAAAACTTCAAAAGTTTCAACAAAGGGTGTATAAGCTTATCCCTTTCAAAAGCCAAGACTCTCCTTCCAATATAGAATGCCTCTATAACCTCTAAAAATCAACTTGATAGTGAGCTTTGACGAACAGAGAAAAAAAAAACCAGTCAGTTAGAATGCTCAGTGAATAACTACCCTTTCTGTGGTTGGTGGAGTAACCTTGCCTTTGTGGAAAAATCCTTATTTTTATATGAACACCCACTTATTAAAGAAGCTCAAAGAACAAAAGACAGTCAAGCAACATGCACAGTGAAAACTGTCTTTTCTATGAGAAGTAGGAGCAACTTTACCCTGTAGCTTTCAACCTATAAACTGCTCTTTGACAAAACCCTTTTTTCTGATTACACTTCACTATTTGATAATGTAGCAATGTTTTGAAGATAGTGTGAAATTCTTTCCATCATAGATAAAGCCCTGTCTCTCTATAACACAACCTTCTTCTTGCCTTTGTATATGAATCAGCACATACTCACAATATCATACACAGTCAAGTCAAAGAAAACATGGTGAAGACACTTTCCTATGGGTGGACAAAGGTAAAAAATATAATCTTCTGAGCTTCAAAATACAGTTTTTTCCTTGTATGCCATTTACCAGTAAATTCAATCGAAATGAGAACAGTCAACCAGAGTATACCTTACTCAGTCCAAATCCACTGTTATAGGACTAGGTGACAGAAATTGAGAGGTTACTTTAAGGTGGCAGTCAAGGCCTTGCAACAGTCATATTACCAACAAACTTCCTTTGAACAAAACTCTGCTCCCTTTGGTGTTTTTCTCCACTAGTGGTTTTAGCAATCATAAACACAGTCAAACAACAACAAGTATCTCTCACAGTTAGAGGCTATTATGTCTTAGGATCTGGTAGCAGAGCCTTCTAGTACGTGGTCAACCCTTAACTCTTTTTCAACAAAAACTGTTCTTTATGCTCCACCCTTCCTTAAATTCAGTTTTAATAATACATACTGCTTTCACCCTTTGAGCACCTTATTGTTCTTCAAACAGTTTTGCAAAAGGAGCACCTCCAACTGCAATGGTGGTATTATTGACTCTTTTTTTACGGAAATGAAAACCAAACACTGTCCTTTTCCCCTTTGATATACAGAGGATTTTTCAGAAGAACACAAGTGTTCATCTCATGATAATTTTGTTTTAGATAGTGGCAGACTATTTTCACCTTCAGAAACATCTCATTTTTCCTTTGTGCTTACACAACTAACATATTTTGACCTTGTTCTATCTCAATTTTGAGGGAAAATTGCAATGGTTACTCGTGATAGAGCTCAATTCAACCCTTTGGTGTTTTTCTCCTAACCTTATTATCACATTAAAACCTCGTTTTTATAAACTTGAACAGTGGTTTTTTATACCCTTACAACACTTTGCAGTTTTGAAAAACCAAGGGGGCACGTGATAAATACCTTGAGAATATGGTGAAAAATCTCATTGATGCATTTAGGCCAGCTTCGGAGGTGTTTTTAATAACTTAGAAGGGTCATACAGATGCGCGACGTGCTGGGCTTTCAGAGTGCCGTGACAAAACAGACTGTCCGGTGGCCCTGTCGGGTCGGCCGGGCGCCGTGTACAGGCGCGTCGCGCACACATACAGGCGCGTCTTGTGGTAGTTGAGCGCCCGTGAAAATCAGCTCTTGGGCGCGTCGCGCAATTTTCCAGGCACGTCGCACAATGAAAAAAATGGCAAAGTCCTGCAAATCGACCCGAAACTTCTTTGTTTCGTGTTGAGAAAACCTTGCTTGTAATTTTGAAAATGAAATTTCACTCTCGACTTTACTCTTATGTCGTTTCAAGCTCCCAACGGTCACCTTTATCATTTATTTCAAATGCACTTCAGACCATCTTCGCCACTTTGTTTATAACGCTGTTGATGACATTTGTTATGCAACCTCACTTTAAATCTATCAAGAAAATACTGAAAACCGCTTTGTCATTGGAAAGAGTAGGGTTTTTATTTTCAACCTGTTTTGACAGTTTCTATCTCCAACTGCTTCTTCAACATCTCTCTCACTGCAGGTGCCCCAAGCATTTGATGTACTTATTTGGATTTTCTATGGCCCTTTTATCAATTACTTCTCTGCTCAAAACATTTTATATGATATCTCTGTCCATTGAATAATAAAAACCCATTTTTTCCTTGAACTTTCTAAAATACTGATAATCTATCAAAACAACTCTTTTTTTATTATGAACAATAGTTTCCATGGTGATATATCTTGATGACAGAAAACTAGATTGTTTGTGCCAGTTGTAGTAGCAATTTTGAAAAGGCAATTGTTCATGGATGAAGCTGTTTTCAAGAAAGACATGCTTGATTGTAGATGCAACTGTTAGGTGTTTTTGAGCTTTCTTCTTTGACTATGGGTAGAAGAAAAAACAGGGGATGATGCATCAGAGTTTAGAAAGTGAAACAAGGAGAACTGCTCTTTATGTTTCCTGTGAGGGAGCTCTTCACTGTCTCATTGCACTGCTCTTTGTTGAGTGGAACTGAAATGTCACCATTTGCCTTGGTAAACTTATGCCAAGTCATTTGAAAGATAATCTCTGTGAGTAGGGAGGTTAGCACCCTTGAAAAACAACCATCTTTTCTTCTGCCTGTGTAATGACATGACTTGTCAATTTTTCTTCAATTTGGTCTTGATGGAACAACAGGTTGCTTATGATTAGAACTATTTTCACTAATGATATGTCTTTCCAAGGTTTTAACAATTCATATGTTTTGAAAACTTCAAATGACTTCCTTTACAAGACCAAAACTATGTTTCCCTTTTCTTGCACACTTCAGATCCTAGCCCTGTTATGATCATCACTTATACTCAGAAAACCTAGAGTCACTGTTTCACTGTTTAGTAAAAAGCAAACCTGGGCTTTTGCAATCCTTAAAGTCAATATTAACACATACCGTCAGATGAGCCTCTAACCTCCGTTTGTAAATGAAGGAGGCTCTTGGCCATGACAAATTACCAATTTGCTGTAACAGTGGTGTCTTCCTCTTACTGTGATTTTCATGCTGAAAGGAAGCTGCAAGGTCTTGATGAGTAACTCTCTGTCTTGCAGATATATCTCAGGCTCATGTTTACATTGAGAAGCATCTATTCTTCTAAATGTAGATTCAAGAATTTTCTCCTGAGATGAAGTTATATTTCCCGCCTTTGTAGAATCCATAAAACACTGTGAAACCCCTAATAATCAGCTTGAGACTGTGGTTTATGCAGTGCTGAGACCTAGGGGTGTGTAAGTGGCGCGACTTAGAGCTGTGATCAACTTGATTTGCAGAGTGGGAGGTCTGTCATGAATGGTCTGTGCCAGATGGAGGTTTTTTGGCTTTTTGATGTTTGCCAAAGGTAAAATGCCTTAAAGCGCCACTTCCTAACTTAGAGGCTTTAAACAGATTTGATTTTCTTTTAGAGCCATACTTGCACACAAGCTAGATAGATAGTGATAATGAGATTTTGACCTTGACATGGGTGGACCGAAAAGTAGAAGCAGGAGGAAAAAAAGTTTTATAAGGGTTTTCAGATGACAAATTCGACCTATGAAAATTTTCTAGAAAATCACAATATGGAAATAGTCATCACCAACATGTGAAAAATACCGATGACTAAGACCGGGATGGGAGCGACTTTTGGTCGACCCCATGCAAGAGGAGACAAGGCGGACGATTGTATTTAACTCATCAAAGGCCCCATGAATAAGATTGCGCTTCGCTCAAAGCAAAGAAGGGGAAGAGCAAGTAAGCTTCTCAATCAACAGAAAGGCAAGAAGCAGGACATGTCCAAGGTGAAGTGCTTTCACTGTCACCAGCACGGACATTATGCCACAAATTGTCCGCAGAAGAAGAAAAATAAGCATGTTGCTGGATCTGCAGCGGGAGAGGCCTTAGCCTCGCAGTTTGAGCTGGATTTTTCGCCGATCGCATGCTTGGTCTCAAGTGTGATGGGATCAGTATGGTTCTTGGACAGTGGTGCGTCTTTTCACATGACTGGAGATCGAGATTTGTTCTCAAATCTGGATGAGAAAGATCTTGGAGTGCACATCGAGATGGGCGATGATGGTAGATACAGTGCGACCGGTATCGGTACCATTTCCTTTGAGAGGGAGTCTGGTAAACCCTTTGTATTGAAGGAATTGATGCATGTTCCAGGATTGAAGAAGAATCTTATCTCCGTGGCGATGTTAGAAGACAAGGGGTATGATGTGGTTCTCACCGAGGGAAAAGTTTGCCAGAAGACAATCGAGAGACCCTAAGATAGGGGTTCGAGTCAAGAACCTTGGTCAGTTGCAAGTACTGCAACGTGTTAGCCATGCAAGGTGCCACTCATTGAGCGAGATGAGCTACGACAGGCACCGTATTCGGCCACCTCTACCATGGGAGCTTGAAGACATCGGGGCAGCCAGACCACCGGCTTCCTAAGGGCACCTCGGCGCCGTACCGCGTGCGTACCTTGGGAAAATTTGTGAAAGCCACCTTTCACGAGAAGGATAGTTGCGCCACAACGAAGCTTGAGAGAATCCACACAGACGTGTGTGGACCTTTCTCAGTGTCTTCGACAGCAAAGCACAAGTACTATGTGATATTTGTTGACGATTTCTCTCGGAAGTGCTGGATCTTCTTCATGTAGAAGAAGAGCAAGACATACTCAAAGTTCTGTGAGTTAAAGGCACTGGTTGAGAAGGAATCGCAGAAGAATGTGAAGGCTCTTAGGAGCGACAATGGTGGTGAATTCATCTGTGATGAATTCAAGGACTTTTGCAGCGCAGAAGGGATTCGGAGAGAGCTCGTCACACCCCATAACCCACAACAGAATGGGGTTGCTGAGCGGAAGAACAGAACGATCGTGGGTGCTACATGGGCGATGTTGCATGACCAGGGCCTACCCCTTCACTTGTGGGCGGAGGCATGCAATACTGCAGTATATGTGTAGAATCGTTGTCCTCACAAGATACTTGGCATGAGTACACCGGAGGAGGCGTTTTCTGGTAAGAGACCTGATATTTCCCATTTGAGGATTTTTGGTTCACCTGTCTACTTGCATGTGACGAAGGACGCCAGAAAGAAGCTGGATCCGACCGCAGAGGTTGGGATATTTGTGGGGTACACTGATACGCCCCACAACTATCGTGTGTATTTTCCAGATAGTCGCAAGACTGTTGTGCGACGGGATATCAAATTTCAGGAGGAGAAAGCCATGCAGTGTTCGCTTGAGAGGGAGCCACACTTGCATGCATATGAGGAGCTATTAGTTCCTAAGGATGAGCTTCCGGATGTGGATCAGCCACAAGAGGAAGTTCATGGAGTGGAAGAGACCACTCATGCAGCTCCAACCATCAGAGGGCGCAAGCGCACTACAGAAGCTGAGTGACTGGCTCAAGATGCAGAGAAGGTTGTAGGACCACCTACAGCACAGCGCAGATAGAGAAAGTCACCGGACCGGTACATTGGATACATGGCTCTTGTGAGAAAATTTGTTGTGACAGAACCATCCTCTTTTGGGGAAGCTATGGAGGACCTCGCATGGGTAGATGCCATAGTGGAAGAGTATGATTCTATTTTCAGAAACAGTGCATGGGAGATTGTCCCACAACCGGAAGGGAAATCAGTGGTGGGTTCACGATGGATCTACAAAGTGAAGTAGGTGGCTGACGGGAGTGTGGAGAACTACAAGGAAATATTTTTTGCCCGTGGCTTCTCACAGATCGAGGGGATCGATTATGAAGAGACCTTTGCACCTGTTGCAAGGTACTCTTCCATACGGATGATCATAGCTCTCTCAGCGCAGATGGGGTGGCACATCCATCAGATGGATGTGAAGACTGCATTCCTCAACAGATTCATTGAGGAGGAGGTGTACATAGAGCAGCCCGAAGGTTTTGAGATCTTCAGCAGTGAGTCACATGTGTGCAGGCTCAAGAGAGCACTGTACGGGTTGAAGCAAGCACCTCGTGCTTGGTACACATGGATAGATAATTACTTTACCGGATTTGGATTCTCCAAGAGTGAGGCGGATCCTAACCTGTACCAGATTGTGGTGGAGGGGAAGTTGCTGATCATTGTACTGTATGTAGATGATCTAATTTTGACGGGAGAGGAGCTGTTGATACTTTCATGCAAGGAGGATCTTGCTAGAGAGTTTGAGATGAAGGACTTGGGCCTCCTTCATTATTTGATTAGTCCTGGCAATGCGTTGGTGGACTCGTTTGTTTCTCACAGGCGGATGCTCAGCAATATTGGGACAGGTTAGCCAAGGAGGTGGACAAGGCGTTGATACTCCTTCCCTAGAGTGTTGGAGCAGAGGATGCTACTCTGGGGAGTGCATGCCACCGTTTATCGACGCTGGTGGGGCCATTGTGTATCCTGCTTGTCGACATCGCCGACCCGATATATGTGATGTCATAATCAGCCTTTCGAATTTCGCAAGCTATGGTTAAGCCTACCAAGCTCTTCTAGAAGGCATGCAAGCATGTATTGCGTTATCTTAGAGGCACATCGGGATATGTGTTGTGGTGCAGACAGGAGGATGAGGTGAAGCTGTGTGGCTTCATGGATGCAGATTGGGCAGGGAGCCCAACAGACCGAAAGAGCACATCTGGAGGGATCTTCAGTATTGGGTCGACAATAGTTTCCTGGTACAGCAAGAAGTAGAGATCCGTGGCACTCAGTTCCGCAGAGGCCGAGTATATGGCAGCAAGCTTGGCTGCATGCGAGGCTATTTGGATGAGGAAGATTCTGGTCGGGTTGTTCGGGTCGCATTTGGAGCCTACTGTGATTTATTGTGATAACTAGAGTTTCATTAAAGTCTCGGCTAATCCAGTATTTCATGATAGATCCAAAGACATCGACATCAGGTACCATTATATCAGAGATTGTGTGCAGCGGAGAATCATGTTACTTTCATATATTCCCACGGAGGATCAAAATGCTGACATCTTGACGAAGGTGCTCACCAGGAGAAAATTCAAATTCCACAAAGGCAGGATAGGGGTCGTAGATAATCCATATCTTGTTGAGAGGGAGTGTTGAAAATGCAACAAGATGATGGAGCTTAGTGAAATGAAGACGCCTTCACTAAGTGGGCCCGCAGGCTATTTTTGGCGCAAAGTCTATTTTTAGACATAGGGATCATGGTCTATGAGTTGCAAGATGCTATTTATGGATGATTGGTCGAATTGGTAAAAATAGATGGACCTTTATTTTTAGACATTGGGCGGTTTCTATTTTTAGACTGCTGGGCTAAAAATAGAACAATCAAATATTATTAACCCTTAATAATATTTAGACTATAAACATTATCTTATCCTCTTGGAGCACTTAAGTTTGATGCTTGGATGTGGCACATGCAGCTGATAGAAGGAAATACGCTTTTCCTAATGGTTAGTTGAGCTATTGCATGGTTGACTTCAGTTAAAACTCATGTGGCAGAGTTTGGTGGAGTTGATGAGACAGTTGGTGGAGTTGTGTTCGGTTTAACTTAGTTGAACTAGTTGTATTTAGTCTAACTGAAAAATACACTAGTGATGAGTGGTGTGAATTTATTATTAATTCACTAATTATCAACTCATAAATCAACTAAAGAACACATCAGTTAACTGCAATGCATGGACATTCAGTGGAGACCAGTGTTAGAGGTGGGTGAAAGGGTGAGTCGACTATCAGTTGTGACTATTGGCTGTGCATGAGATTTGCACACACATTGATGGAGATTGCCAATGAGGATTACGTAGTTGGAGCTAGTGGGATTCTAACTTGGATCTCATCATTAATCAACTTGGATTGCGCAGTAGAGGCAGGTAGACTTCTGGAGGAGATTTGAACCTGTGACTTCTTCATCTTCAGAACTAGTTTTGTGTGTAGCATTGAGATAGTGCTGAGAGCTGTGAGAGCTTTGTGCTATGTATTGTTACATGTTCTCTATCATTGTAACATACAGATAGTTGGGGGTTTTCAGCTATTTCTTTCCCCATTACATGCTGTGTTGATATGTGTGCTTGATTATGTTTTAATGAGCGCATGCTACTGCTTTCTATTTCCGCATATTGATGATCAATTGTAGAATAGGTTATGTATTATGCATGAAGCTTAAATAGTGTGTAATCAGGATAATCTTGGTGAATAATTCAGCAAATTATTCAAATTTCTACACCGTCCTTGGTGAAGCCACCCAATGGTGTATGGTTGTGGGTGCACTGTGGTCGACAAGCCCAACCGCTTCATGACATCTGCTGAAATGAGGTTCTTTTGGCTCCCATTGTCAATAATGAACCGTAATGGGGAACCCTTTACCGACATTTGGGAGTGGAAGAGATGATCTGCCTCCTCTGGATCTTCTAGTTCCTCTTTCTGGATCTTCGTAGTGGCAACAGTGGCGTTAGGATCCTCATCAATAATCTACTTCCCTTTTTCATTCACCTTGTTAGCATCTGATTCAGAGTCAGAGCATGCATCTGATTCAGAAGCCCTCATATCGGCCACCAACGACTACTTGGCCTGACACTCACTTTTGTTGTGAGTGGAGCTCTTATGGAACTCACACCACTTTCACGTGTCCTTCTTTGGCTTCGCGGTGTTGTTCTTTGCTGGTGTCTTTGGTAGGTTGTCTTGGGCTACCATGCCTTGTCTTTTTCCTTTGTTCTGTGGTTTGGGGGCACCTTTCCCTTACTTTTAATTCGCAGATCTAAAGTCTTGATTCTTCTGTTTGAATTTCTACTCAATCTTGGCAGCATACCAGCATGTTGTACCAAGCGAGGAGATGTCGAGGAACTCCATTTCCTCCTGAATGTATTTGTGAAGAAAATCACGATACTTTAGCACCAAATTTTTCTCTAAATCTTTGATACCCACCTTTGTACGCAGGGTATGGAACAGATTCATTAGCTCATGCACATCTTGATCCCTATGTTGCCACAGCGTGGTCCATTGTATGTACTTGTCGTCATAGCTCCCCACGGCATAGTATTGTTCCTTGAGGGCATCTCAGAAAGAATTCCAAGTGCGTATGGATGAGAACATAGAGGGTTCTATCTTGCCATTTTTCTCACAGTAGGTTTCCCACCAGTCCTTGACATGGGGGGGTAGCTTTGAGGAGTGAAAAAATAATCTTATCCTAGTCAGAAAAGTCATGAACCGAGAAATATCCTTCTAATAGATTCAACCATCTATCTACAACATCTACATCTATTTGACCCTCAAATATTGGAATGCCAAAGTTTACTTGTACCTTAAAGGGAGTCACGCCTCCAGAGTGGCTTCTAGATGCAGATGCGCCGCCGGTGAGCAGTCATTGAAGGATCTGTGAAAATTTATCCATCATCGTGTTCCTTTGTTTTTCGAGGGCCTCCTCGAGCAATATTTTGATGGGATCTACTGCTCCCTCATATTTCTTTTTGCCCCCCATGGGCGTTTATCAGGGTTTGCGAGGCTGATCTTGCAAAGTTTCCACCAGATCAAACCCTAACTCCTTATACCCCGACCTCATTGGGGACATGCAAGGAAGGATCGAGAAAAAGCAGACCGCTTTGATACCACTGATCCGGATTTATGCAGGAATGCAACAGAATAGAGAAATAACCATAAACATATAAATACAGTAGAAATAAGGCTTCATTTCATTAATATCAAATCACAGAAATATGCTTACAAACATGATGGAAATAAAATAGCTAGGATGCTGGTAGAAAATCTCTAAGAAGAGATGTGGAGACTACAGACCTCTGAACTATGTTACAATAAGGCTCGAGGGTCTATTTATTATGGAGAAACAATGGAGAACTCTAAACATCCAAAAACCTAACCCTAGGAGATGAAGCGCCAAAACTATGGGCCCCGTTTGGGTAAATTGGTGTTTCAACTTCCTGGGGACGTAACTTCGGCATACTATCTCTGTTTGGGGTTTCAAAATAGCTTCGGAAGTTCAAGACCCGAAAAAATGCTAAAAATAGTAAGTTGTGAAAAAACTAAAAGAGACAATGGTGGGGCCCCAAGTGGAATAGGTGAGTGGCCACCAATATCCACCTAGATCAGGAACCACAGAAAGGGGAATTGAAATCGATAAGTCTAGGATTTCGCCTTGTGTGGATATCGAATTTACCTACATATTTCCTTATTTTGTTGTCAAATATTTAATATTGTCTCAGTTCATTTCCACTCTGGAGACAATTTGAAGTTGGTTTCTCTATAATTGTTCTATTTATGGTGATCAAATGGATCTGAAATTTTTCCTTGTACTATCCAAGGTTAAAAATTGTTCAAATTCAATTAAAATTTATTGTATCCTGATTGTTGGATGGATATAGCTATATTAATTTATTAAATTCTTCTGTCATGTTTATTTGTTCTTTTTAATGTCTAAATGGAAGCTTGATGAAAATAAACCTTTGGGTAAGTGCATTCTTATAAATCATGGAGCCACAAGGTAATCAAATGGTCCCCCTTATGTATGCAAGTGAGGAATACAATCATGCTTGGTTTGGCTCTGGTCTAAAGGGAATATGTCTCTCCTAAAGTTATCAATTCTGGCTAAAATTTTCATAGCCAACTTTGATCTAAAAATTTATTAGTTTTTATAATTGGAATGGATTAGCAACAACCTTGTGAATGTTTGCTATGCACCATATTTTCCTTGGAATGCCCGACATTCCTTCCTGCCTACTAGATTATCCATTTTAGGAAATATGCCTTTCCAACAAGGTGGGGAAACAGATAGGATATTCTATCAACATCAACCCATGCTTAAAGAACTCTACAATCCTGTATTTCAACACAATATTCTAATTTCTTAGCTATGGTGATTTTGTGGAAAACCATGTAAAATATTTTTATTTAATTAGTGCATGAATTACCTTATCCCTAATCAGTATACTATAAATTTTTTTGTCAGATTACTATATGATTTACTTGATCCCTAATCACTATATTGTTATAAATATTCAACCAAAAGAAGAGTTACAATAAATATTTCATGTACGTTTTGTACAATTTTTTGGCTTACCTTAAGATTTATGATGATGCAGTCTCACGGGAATTTAAATATCTCTCTTTGTATTTGCATCCCTTATATCCCAAAGGAAATATGAATTTGTTGATTGATTTCATATCAGCTCACAGTTCGGTGTTGGGAATAGTTGTATTCTGAGTAAATAGTTATGATATATGATGTATTTTAGCAGGAAACCTTGTAAATAGTTCATTCCATGAGTGTGAAGAAAATTTTCTTGCATCTAAAAGGAGGAATGACCAAATATGTCAAGGTAGGCTTGCTTTAGATGAGTGGTATGCTGAACAATAGCTTTCACAACTATCATATATGTCACTCCCGTCCTCGTCAGCATCATCATCATTATCTAGGCCACTTGCTCCTCTCTTAGTGTCAAGTTCTACTTCAGCTTCCTCATTTAGTAATTTTCCATTAGGTATGGGAAGCAACCAACCCATAGAAGGGACTATTTACTGTTCCCTCTCCTCTTTGCCCAGTAAGACTAGATCCTCCTTAAAAGTGAGGGTTACTTTGGGAAACGGAAGGTTTTTTTTTGTGCCTTTCAAGGATGTAAATAGGGAAGGTGACATGTCATCCCAACAATTAAGGAAGTCGTTAAGGTCAGTATCCATACATAATCTGGGGCAAACGAGTTTTGTGGTATTGGATTCAATGGGAGACATACATATTCTAAGCCTGCACATTCTGGTATCTACTAGGGAGGGATAGAAAGAACAATATCGTGATGTTGTTGTAGATAGTTGTTTGAGACGTTGAAAGTTCCCCATGAAAGTTAATATGCTTGCAGTTTTACTAGAGGTGTCATCATTTGGTAAGTGCTACTACTATTACCCTTTCCATCAAATCTACCGATAACATACTAGTACCATCACTTATATTTTGATGAAATTGTTTCAACATCACAAAATCTCTGGGTATTAGATGGTCACTATTCCATTCAATTACTATCATTTCCTGAAGTGGATGCGTCTCATTGTGAGGCTGACAAGAAGTCCCTACAGCTCTCAGGTTTGTCTGTAAAAACACAATGACTAAGGTGATATTGGTTCTTTTTTGAGGAAAATGCTTGTAGCCACAGTCTTAATATCTTAGTTAACATGCAAGTTCTGTATTTTCCAATGCATCTATGAAACAAGCTAAATTTTCATAGAGAACACATTCAATTATAGAGTTAACTGATGCCATTGAGTTAAATGTTTGGGATAGCGGTAAGAAAAAATTTTCTTTGATTTCCAGCAATGATGGATAAGAAAATATGATTTTCAGTAGATAGAAGAATATTGAAATGCATCTCCTTACCAATGCTAATTTGATGTTTTATTTCTTTGGAGGCCATAAAAGTTATCAAATGGTGCTACAAATGCTAAAGATATTTTGTTGAAAAATATGGAATATGTATTCACTAAGATTTTTATTGGTTGTCGTGGCAGTTGACCAAGCAATGCTTCTCAGTGAGCCCATTCGTGCCATATCTATAATGTCTGTAAATGCAACATTGGTATTAAGTTATTAACACAAGGTATGAGGAAACATTACTTATTACTAGAAGTAGGTGTAGGATAGACTCGATTATTACAAGATTTATAGTTATCTTTTCATATTATATGCATTTTAAGTACTAGCCCCATTTAATTATTGGTTAGTCTTATGATTTGATCTTTCCTATTTTGGAGGAAGTATTACTGCATATTCTGTAGCTGGAAGTTGATACTTCATTATTAATGTGTTTTCTGTGTTTTCTGTTTGGGAAGACTGTTCAGCCTTGACTGTATGCCTTCGAATGTGCTCTATGTCTGCATAAGTCTTCCCATGAACTGTTTTGTTTATCGTGATCAAATGGATTTGCAATTTTGTCTTGTATTGTCCGAGGTTAATAATTGTTCAAATTCAATTAAAATTTAGTTTATCTTGATTGTTGGATGGATATAGCTATATTAATTTATTAAATTCTTCTGTCATGCTGCTTTTTTCTTTTTAATGTCTAAATGGAAGCTTGATGAAAATAAACCTTTGGGTAGTGCATTCTTAGAAATCGTGGAGCTGCAAGGAAATCAAATGGTCCCCCTTATGTATGTAAGTGAGGAATACAATCATGCTTGCATTCGCTCTGGTCTCAAGGAATCTATCTCTCATAAATACACCCATTCTGGCTAAGATCTGCATAGCCAACTTTGATCTAAAACGTTATTAGTTCTCACAATTGGAATGAATTAGCGGCAACCTTGTGAATGTTTGCTATGCACCACATTTTCCCTAGAATGTCCGACATTCCTTCCCACCTGCTAGATCAACCATTTTAGGAAAGATGCGTTTCCAACAAGGCGGGGAAGCAAATAGGATATTCTATCAACATCAACCCATGCTCAACAAACTATGCAATCTTGTATTTCCACACAATATTCCTAGCTATGGTGATTTTGTGGCAAACCATGTAAAATATTTTTATGCAATTAGTGCATGAATTACCTTATCCCTAATCACTATACTATAATTTTTTTTTTGTCAAATTAGTATATGATTTACTTGACCCCTAATCACTAGGTTGTTATAAATATTCAACAAAAATAAAAGTTAGAATAAATATTTCAGTTATGTTTTGTACAATTTTTCGGCTTACCTTAAGATTTATGACGATGCAGTCTCACAGGAATTTAAATATCTCTCTTTGTATTTGCATCCCTTAAATCCCAAAAAAAATACGACTTTGTTGATTTCTTTCATATTAGCTCACAGTTTGGTGTTGGGAATAGTTGTATTGTGAGTAAATAGTTCAAATATATGGTGTTTTTGAGCAAGAAACCTTGTAAATAGTTCTTTGCATGAGTGTGAAGAAATGTTTCTTGCATATAAAAGGAGGAATATCAAAATGTGTCAAGGTAGGCTTACCTTATATGAGTTGAATGTTGAACAAATCCTTTCACAGTTGTCATATATGTCACTCTCATCCTCCTAGGCATCATCATCATTATCTGGGCCACTTGCTCCTCTTTCGGTGTCAGATTCTACTTCAGCTTCCTCATCTAGTAATTTTCCATCAGTTATGGGAAGCAACCAACCCATAGAAGGGACTATTTATTCTCCCCTCTGCTATTTTCCCACTAAGAGTATATCCTCCTTAAAAGTGAGGGATACTTTGGGAAAGGGAAGTTTTTTTCTTGTGCCTTTCAAGGATGTAAACAGGGAAGGTTACATGTCATCCCAACAATTAAGGAAGCTGTTAGGGGGAGTGTCCATACCAACTCTGAGCAAAACGAGGTTTGTGGTATAGGATTCGATGGGAGACATACATATTCTAAGCCTTCAAAATATGGTATCTACTGGGGAGAGTCAGAAAGAACAATATTGTGATGTTGTTGTAGATAGTTGTTTGAGAAATTTAAAAGTTCCCCATGAAAGTTAATATTCTTGCAGTTTTTTCGGAGGTGTCATCACTTGGTAAGTTCTACTACTGTTACCCTTTCCATCAAATCTATCAATAACATACTAGTACCATCACTTATATTATGATGAAACTATTTTAGCATCACAAAAGATTTGGGTATTAGATGGTCACCATTCCATTCACTTTCTTTCATTTCCTAAAGTGGATGTGTCTCATTATGAGGCTGACAAGGATATTGCCGACAAGAATTCCCTACATCTCTCATATTTTTCTGTACAAACCCAATTACTAAGGTGATATTGGTTCTTTTTTGAGGAAAATTCTTGTAGCCACAGTCTTAAAACCATTAAGACTTGGGCACGTATTTATTCTAATTCTTTCATTTCCAATATATTTGACTGGTTCGCATGCCACCTTGTCTTCCTTCATTTTCCATCTCGATATCTTTAAGTAGTTCATTTCCAATATAATGTACTGGTTCCCAAGCCATATTTGGTTCCAGCATGTTCCATCTAACATAGCCGGGTTTTCACTATTGAAATTGCCATTCCCATACGCCAGGTTTCAATAGTTCATTTCCCCACCCTATTGCCAAGATTCCTATCTCCAATCCATATAGTTGACATGTGTTTAGAGTGCCTCTTTACCGTCCTTCTATTAACAACCTATTAAGGCTAGTAGTGGATGGGGAAAAGTAGAGGCCCTACCAGATGAATACTTGTAGCTAGTTCTTTATTTTCCAATGCATTTATGAAACATGTTCAATTTTCATAGATAAAATATACAGTTATAGAGTCGAATGATGCCATTGAGTTAAATGTTTGGGATGGCGGTAAGAAAACATTTTCTTTCATTTCCAGCAATGATGGATAAGACAATATGAATTTCAATAAAGAGAAGAATATTGAAATGAATTTCCTTACCAATTCTAATTAGATGTTTTATTTCTTTGGAGTCCATTCAAAGTTCTCAAATGGTGCTACAGAGGCTAAATATATTCTGCTGAAAAATATGGCATATGTATTCACTAAGATTTTTATTGGGTGTTGTAGCAGTTGACCAAGCAATGTTTCTCAAAGTGCATGTTTGTGCCATATCTGCAATTTCTATAAATGCAACATTGGTATTAAGTTATTAACAAAAGGTAGGAGGCAACATTAATGATTACTGGCAGTAGGTGTAGGATAGACCCAATTATTTCAATATTTATAGTTAGCTTTTCATATTATATGGATTTAAGGACTAGCCCCATTTAATTATTGTTTGGTCTTCTGATTCGATCTTTCTTTTTTTGTGGGAAGTATTACTACATATTCTGCAGTTGGAAGTTGATACCTTATTATTAATGTGTTTTCTGTGTTTTCTAGTTGGGAATATTGTTCAGCCTTTACTGTATGCCTTCGAATGTGCTCTATGTCTGCATAAGCCTTCACATGAATGGATTTCTGGTATGTATGCCTTCATATACTATGGTTGAAATGGGTTCTCTAAAATGGTTTCCAGAGTGGTTGTCGGATTAATTTTGTACATTCATTGGTAGATGAAATATCATTTATCCATAAACACAATGCCTTTGTTTTCCATATCTTGTTCGAAATGGATTTGAATAACTCCAAACTTAGAAAAAAAGGAAAATTCTTGCAAAAGTGTGAAGTCAATGGTCCCCTTGAATACCAAAGGCCAAAGGACACAAGATTATGAAAAAAATCATTTTATGGTTGTCATTTTAAGTCAGCTTTATAATATAGGATGTTTGTTTGATATAATAACAACCCAAGAGATTAAAAAAATGAAGCTTGGGAAAAAAATGGGGTCTGCCCATGGTGAACAAGGGTTGTCTCCCAGTCAAAGACTCAAGGACATTGTCTAAAAAATATTTCCAATGAGTAAGAAGACATAAAATATCTAATGGAGAGTGTATATCCCCAAGCATGAATAGAATTCATCAAATGCTAGTTTTTCCAAGTTGGGTTTCGTGGGTGAATTCTGTTGTTTATGGTGCATTTAATTGTCGTGAGAGCATGTAGAGTACCAATCACATGACTTCTTCTTTAAATGTTGTCATTATTTCCCTAAGCGTTGGGATTGATTGCATATTTAATTAAATCAATGCTTTTGAATCTACAATTATTATTTCAATTGCTCTGTTCACTAGATAGTCAATTGGTACTTTATTAATGATTTTTCTTGGGTTGGTGAATTAATATTGTGCCCATATAATTTTCAATGTTTTCATTGCTTTTGCACTAAGAACCCCACAGTTTTTGCATTTGCCTAATTCATTGATTTGTTGAAGTGTTATTGTATGGCTCTTTGAACATGTTGATGGTTGACTTACGACAATCTTATTAATGCATTGGAAATGAGGAATGGTAGTTACAGCTATGTCATCGTTGATTGCCTAAGCTATTGGTATTGAGCCTTTCCGTAGCTATGCACTGCCCTATGTGTAATTACTAATTACATACAACAATACTAATTTAAATAAACCAAATTCATATATTTAGCTACTGACTCATGGATGTGTGATGAGTATCTTGAGGAGATGCTTTTTTTCACGGGAACTAGTAGATTTGTAATGATTTAGCAAAATTGCAATCAGATTAGGGGAATTTTGAGGTCTAAAATGGGCCTCCTAAGAAAAATGTACAACAAAATTAAACTTTATAACAACCAATAGGATTAAAGATGATGATGTCAACAATGGGGGATGATTTACCATTTTTTAAATAAAAGGGTAAAAATATTAAAAAATAAGAAAATAATAACACTACTTTTTCAACTCGTATTTTCAACTTATCTCCCAAAATTTTTACTCAAATTTCGAGTGGGAGTACTCGTTGGATGCAAAATTTAATTCCTCATCCAAGGAGTACCCATGTTGCATACTTTCGATGAACCCTGCTACATGAAAAATGGGAAATACATAAAAAAACGTGATTACAATCACGTTTTTTATGTATTTCTCATTTTTCGTGTAGTAGGACCCATCAAAAGTATGCAACATAGGTAATCCTTGGATGAGGAATTAAATTTCGCATCCAACAAGTACTTCCGCTCGAAATTTGAGCAAACACTTTGGGAGATAAGTTGAAAATATGAGTTGAAAAAGTAGTTTTTTCATTTTTCCCTCTAAAATTTGATGATGTCATCAAATCTTATTTGATTTTTTCCACTATTATTCTATAATTTCCTTAGAAGGCCCATTTTAGACCTCAAAATTCCCCTAATGGATGTATATCTGGTTTTTGAAAGGGGTATACCTATACATTAGGCTCTCAGATTCCATCTAGCCTTTTTGGAATAAATACACGTAGAAAGAGGGCGCCCAAGTATACAGGAGGAACAAAGGATGTATAGAGAGATTGCAAAAGGGAGACACAAATCAAGTCCAAAGAAAAAAGTGATCAGATAAATGCTTTCTCCTATCAGTGGTACTATTGTTGGCTATGAAAGTAGAAATATAAATCCCAAGGATTCAGAAAAGGAGATGATTTTCAGAGGCACTGATATATTTAGTGCCATGTTTGGCTTACCTATTGATATAATTGTGAAAAACAGTTTTGCAGAAGTGAAGTCCCAAATTGATACTGAATTAATAGACAAGCAACACCAGTATCTTGTGGATCTTCACAAAACTGTTCAGAATAGTGACATGACAAACTCTTATGTTGACCTAACACCTAAGCATCAACATGATATCCAAACTATTAACAATGGTGGTAGTCTTGAGCCAACAAGGCAGGCTGGAATTTATGAGATGTACCCACAGATCCCTGGAAATTGCTGCAGAACTGAACCTAGTACATCAAAGGATGACTTCTTCTATGCTTTTTGTCAAGTTTCTGGCAACTCAGAGGTGATGTTATATTGAATTTTGTTTCTAGTGTGGATATATTTGAAATTGTGTGTTTTTCCAAGTTGCTAAGTAATAATGCATGCTCCATGCAGTAGGCCAGATGATGCATTATAGCAATTGGAGTTATGTAACAAAGAAAAAATTTTCCATCAAATGTTATACATGTGCATAATATCTATGATGGATGGTATGTAATTAGAAAATAAAGTTTCGTTTGTTTTTGCAATTGTTTTTTTTATGAGTGTTCAGTTCATTTTTACTATTAAATTTTAATACAGGAAAGAAATTCCAACATACACTTTAGAATGATTATTTTTTACATAATCTATGTTGTTTATGTTTAATTCTTGCTTTAAAATTTAGCATGGATTTATATTCTATTAAAATTATCCTTGCCATTAAATTTTAATATAGAGAAGTCATTCCATAATAACCTTCAGAATGATTATTGTATACATAGTCTATGTTGATTGTGTTTAATGCCTTCTTTCATATTTAGCATGGTTTTTTATTCTATTAAAAATTGGATGAATTCAGGGCACCATATGTCTATTTCAAGGATGATTGTGTAATGAATCTAGAAGCAGAGGCAACAAGAGGTACCAAAATCAAATGAACTCTCTGTGGACTCAAGGGGGCTACTCTGGGTTGTTGTTTCACAATGTGTCATAGGAGTTTTATGTCACATGTGCCCTTTCTACTACAGAATGCATATGGGATCTCGTAAGAGTTTAAAACCTTGTCTCTTAAGTCCTCTTAAAGAAAATTCTTCAGGTATTACAGACAAAAATTGAGACGGGTTTGTCAATTTTTGTTTACCATGTTTTCTGTAGGATATTTTGTAATGCTCTGCCCTGCTCATTCATTGTGCAAGTTTCCAAATGAAAGGATATAATCCACAATCTCAAAGTGCAACAATTCCCTACCAAGAAGGGGACAACACTTTGCTTATAAGGTAAAACTAGCTAGGTTATATTGTAAACTTTCTTTTAAGTTATGCATTTGATTTTTAAATCTCAATTCTAGATTGGATTTCACTTACTGTCTTTTCATCCCTTCAACACTTTCAGAGGAGACAAAAGCCCTGGTATACATCAAGCTAAGGAAGGTTTGAAAGAATGTCAATCTTGGACATGGCCACTGGGACAGGCATGCAAATGGGTTCATTGTGGTTCTACATTGGATTCTTCTTAGAAGGTATTGCATGTATTCACCTTTAAAGCTTTAAAGGATGCTAGATCAATGGAAGAGCACCTGATTTATAAGCATGAGGTCGGTGGTTCGATTCCACTCTTTCCTAATATGAATTAATCATTGATATTGTAGTTTATTTCTAATCAAATAATTTTAATATTGGTTTATTTCAATGATGATATATTTTCTAGATTCATTATTATATATTGTCTCTAAAGAGACAAAAGTGTTGTTGTATTACTTTTGAATGCAAGTTTTTATTCTCTCTAGAGAGACAATAATTAGGATCAAAGACAATGTCTCTTTAAAGACAATATGTCTTTGATCCCAACTATTGTCTCTAGAGAGACAACAATGAAATTGTCTATGGAGAGACAAAAATGTGTGTGTTATATATTTTCTCTATAGAGACAATATTTTAAGACGATTTAATTTTGGACACCCACTTAAAGGAAATATTTAAGACAATACACAATTTTTTTTGTCTCAATTTAAGACAATTTTCCCCAAAATTGTCTTAAATATTGTCTTAAAACCCCCCTTTGTGTTGTATTGTATGATGTATCAATATCTGTTATGCAAGAAACTCACAATATAGAAGAAAATATAGATCAACAACTTAAAAATCAGCCTCTTCGAGGGGTAACCTCCTTTACATTACATAATGAAAAATTATTGGATGATTCAATTGAAAAAAAATCCTTTCTATATACGAGTCTAAGGGGTCACAATATAATCATAGCCTACATAGCAATAATAATGTAAGGGCACAACAATAACAATAGTGGTCTTCTATGGAGCACAATAATAGCAATATGGGGACTACATGGGCACAAAAATAATAATAATGGGGCTACACTAACAATAATAATAAGTGGCTACACTATTATTACAGGGACCTAACATGCCCCTCTCGTTCAATTTTTTTTATCTTAAATTGTAATACCCATTATTTACAGCTATTATGTTTACGTAAATAGGACAAAGACTATGTGGACCTATGGAACAATTATGATGTTGGTGGAAATAATTTAATTAATAATTATTGATGAAAATTGTAGCAATTTTGTAAAGAAAGAGTAATAGAGAGATTTGAAATTTTTTATCCATGAGGACAGGATAGATTTCATACTTTCCCAAATTCTCTAAAAAAATCCTTTGGAGAAAAATTAAAATTAAAATTAAATTAGATAGAATAAAATATCTAATAAATCCCTAGTAAATCGGAAAGTTATTGGGAAGATGTAAGAAAAAACAACGTTGGTGAAAAGTGAGTTTTAAAGAGATTTTTTGAGGAAAAAAAGAAAGTAAAACCTAGGCTATGGGAAAAAACAGCCTAGAATAACAGGACGTCATTATGGAAACTTGATGGGGAAAGTTAGATTAAAAGTGCCATCACTAGTGTGACAAGAGGTTGTAAACACTAGGTAAAATTGATCTATGCTTGGGGGAGAGCTCTGAGGAGAAGCTCGTGGTTGGGAGGAAAATCATCTTTACAATTTGGTATGCAACATGTAGAAATTTTTATATTCAGTTTCTTTTGTTTTAGTAATGATTAGAAGTGTCAGTCTGTCTATGTTAATAGACAAATTCCTCTTTGTAATAAGGGATTAATTTTATATTAAACTATGTTGGAATAATGGTGTGGGTTAGTCTCTTACATTGTGTCAATACTATTTTATGTATATTTTCAGTACTTTATTATGTATAGTAGAATAATGTACTGTAGATGTATAAAATTACAGTATGTTTAAGGATATACCCACAAAGGGTTGTGATCAGAGGGTAAACACAGTATATAATCATATATGAGCATAAGTGAAATAAATAAGACATCCTTTAGAAGCTAAGCTAAAACAAATCCATTACCAGAATGAATAGAAGAAACTGGAAAACTTAGAGATTAAGATGAGACAAAGATAGAAATTGATCATTTCAATTCTCTAGAAATAATAAATCAAAACTAATTATGTTACTTCTAAGCTACTATGAGAAGTACAAAGTATATTATAATTTAATTATGAAAAAAATCTGTTTGGCTACGATGACAACAGAAAAATGTAAATGCCTAATCTAGTATAGAAAAAAGCAGCAAGTTGCATTTATGAATAAGCTACAAATACATTTAACATTTAATAGAAATCCAAACAAGTAAACCATTATTATCCAAGAGAATTATGAATCATTCAGTAAAGATAGTAAACAATAACAAAGAGGAATGAAGTCACATAAAATCTGAAAGTATCCAAAAATTGGTGATTGCATTCATATAATCTGAAAGCCTGATTTAAAGTACATACACATCCAACACAAAAAGGATGACGAAATGTAACTCAGATTTTTGAATATCTATATATATATATATATATATATATATATATATATATATATATATATATATATATATAATTGTCTAGATACAACCAATAAATAACATTTTACATCCTTAATGCTATACAACCATCTGTATAAGACTGTATTAAAAAGAAGAAAACATATTACAGAAGTTCATCAACTATCAGAGGCCATGTATGGCATTGACACCAGAACATAGAAGCTATAACATCACCTGCCTAAGCTAAGTAGAACTAAAATCTTTGCCAGAAGGAGATGCATGGTGGAACAACATACTACAAAGCTAAGGAAGAAGGCAGTTGGTAAGTATGGGAAGTGAGGTAACCTTGAGTTCACACAGAACAAAAAACTTCAGAATCATACTTGTAAGAAAGAAGAAATGAAAAAATTAGAAAGAGCCAGGAAGAATAATAAATCAAACATATTTCTAGGTAAGAGGCGGATAGATAACTTACCTAAGAATGCTATCAAGAGGTTTCTTATTCCACTTGTGCATAAAAAAAAATCCATGATGTGAGTGTAAAATTACAGCGGCACAATAAAATATAAGAGAAAACATAGAAACTCAAATATTTCACTAGGTATCAAAATTACCTAGTGAAGGAGATAGGAGAGGATAATTTGTCCTCCTCATTATGCCTCTGACTTTGGACCTATACAGAAAATAATATTAGTGTCACAAACCTAACAATATAAATGTATAAATAAAACCAAAATATTAAAAAAATATGAAACTATGTAATTCAAACTAAAGGAACAACAATGCCAAAAAGAAAAAACATAACAAAGGTAAGAAGGGTGGTGCCAAACCTCGAATGAAGAACCCAAACCTACGTTACAAATTTGCATTAAACCTTAAGGGGAAAAAACCCCAGATAGTTTACGCACTTCTGTTAACAACATGAGGGGAAACAACCCAGGTTTTCCTTACGCAGATACCATGAATAGTATAAGAATAAAAAAACCCAAATGTAAGATACTTCAATGAACATAACGAAAATTAAAATCTACAATCTAGAAATTAAAAGAAAAACTAAGGATTGTTGGAACAAAGGATAGCCATTACTTTGTCCAACATATTTCTTTCAAAATAATTTGACCCACAAACCAAAAGGAGCAAAGGGGGATTATTCCATGAGCTTATCAACATATACAAATAACCATGAATTTAACCCAACTTCGTATCGATATAATGACAGTTAAAAAAAGAAATCATTCAAGTGTGACTATACACATAATAGAATATAGGTTCTAATACTCTAGTTTACCTATCAAATGAACTAAAATTGAGCCCAGAAAATGATTAGGGAGAAGGGATCCAAATCGAAAAGAAATGTAACACATAAAATGTGCAGTGCTTAACCCAATATTCCATGGCTAGAATACATATTCAACTTACAACTGAAATTATAACCAAATATAAAACCCAGAATTAAATCAAACAGAGGATCGTAATTCCCTTATGTTCATATTCAAATGGGTAAACTCGCATGTACAAAGAAGCTAATCAGTATATTAAAAAACCAGTCATCATACCCGGAATGGAATGGGAATAACATTTATCATATGCAAACAAATAATTTGAAATGTGAATTTACCTCATACTGAAGAAAAAGGGGCTGGAGGATTTACGACTTTAACTCAGTGACTTGTCACAATAATGTTGTGAGAAGGGTGAGAAGTATTACCCATTACCCAAATGACCACGCAGAGAAATAGAGGATTTACTTCCTGCCTAGTTTAAAAACCCATGGTGAGATGGGTATTCCCAATTTATTGAAAATACAGACATAAAACAAAGGAAAATGAAAAACAGAGGTTACTTGAGATGTTAATGCCGAGTATGACCATGCTATGGGGTTTACTTGCAATACAAAAATCAGACATTTAGGATCCAACCTGGAAGATATACGAACCAATATGATTATGCATTCATTCCAAAATAAAACACAAAGAAATCACTATGAGCATGCTAAGTACACATAGGGTCGATTTTAAAGTTGAATCAAGCTTCCATGGAAATTTGGAATCGAGTTACATGTTCAAGAAATGGTGGCATAGCTCCCTCAGGCTCGACAGCCACAAACCTCACAGTGAAAGATCGAAATAAGGAAGAGAAGGGCAGGTAAAACCCTTATGATTTTCTTAATGCTTCTGGGTCATAAATCCTTCTTCCTTCAATCTCATCCATCCATTAGTGGAATCTATAATGGTGAAGGCATTGTGAGGGAACATGGCCTCTTCCAAATCGTTAATTCTAAGTGATACATGTCATTGAGGTAGGAACAATATATTAAATGCGAGAGAAATGTATGAGGTAGGATTAAACCATCGTTCCACAACCATAGTAGGACTATACATATGATAAAAAATGGGAGTAAGGGTATAGAGTATACCATAGTATGTTTATATATATGTAAATATTCAGAATAATATATAAAGTATAGATAAAGGATATAGGAGATTAGTATATGTAATGGTAGGTTAATAATACTATAGGTGTTGCATGTAAATAACTAAAGAGTTGGGACTCCTTCAATTAACAAAGAGTTATGACTCCTTCAACTTAGTAAATATTCAATTCGCTAAGGAATTATATAGTAAGGGAATTAGTTAATGTGTAATGTGTAATGGTTAGGGAACTAATGTTAACTAGGGAAACATGATCCCTCCAACACTAATTAAACATAAAACTTACTAAAAGGATAAGATGGTGGAGGAGGGTTGACGATCTTTAAACCAGAAAAGTGACACGAACGAAAAACAATGGGGACATAACATAACCTGTTGAGTATTTATGTATGATTTTGTATAAAATTATCATCCTCCCATGCGGAATATTCAGCAAGTAAGTTCCTCCACTTAATGAGATACTCTGAAATTGATCGATTTCATAGCTATCAAGTTCTTGCTTTTGTTACTACTTGAGGGTCCAATATCTTTTTTCCTTCCTCGTCAATTTCTAGAAATATTTTTTGAATTGGGATCTTGTCACCTATAACCTCCTTTAAGCATGAATCATGGAAACAGGTGCACTTAAGAAGATGAAGGAAGCTCCAATTTGTATGCCATAGTACCAGTATTTTGTAACACCTTGTAAGGACCATAGTAATTTGGTGATAATTTATTATCCATATTAGCTTTTTTGAGGTACATTTGTTTGTATTGTTTTAGCCATAAAAATACTGAGTAGCCTACATCAAAACTTCTTTTGCTGCGATGTTGATTTTTCTTTTGTTCCATTTGATTCTTCGCCAAAGTGAGGTTATCCTTTAAGAGTTGGAGAAATTGTTGTTGATGCTCGATGTGATCTTCCATTTCTTGAACCTTATAATTTATCTTAAATATTATGTGATGGACGGTGGATGATATCCATAAAGTTCCATAAATGGGGTCATTTTTCCTGCAATATTGAAGGAATTTTTATATCACCATTCAGCCAGAGGTAACCACTTGACCCATTATGTTTGTTTATCAGATACAAATAAACAAAGATATCCTTCCAAACATTTTTTCACTATCTCAATTTTCCTATCAGATTGAGGATAATAAGATGAGCTATGAGCTAATTTAGTACCCAGACAAGAAAATAATTTTGTCCAAACATTTCCAATGAAAATGTGATTTTTTTTCGCTTACAAAAATCTTTTGGTTTACATGTAGCTTTTCAATTGTTTCCATAAATGCATTATCAATTGTATCGGCTTTAAAAGGATGAGATAATGCACAAAAGTGTGCATACTTGGTAATTCTATAAACTACCACCATGATGACACCCTTTCCTTTGGACATGGGTAAACATGTGATAAAATCCATCGAAACCTCCTCCCAAAGTTTACTTGGAATGGATAAAGTTTGTAACGGTTCTGAGGTCTTAATTATCTCAACTTTTATTTGTTGGAAAAAAAAACATTATGCAACAAGCTTTTGAACATCATATTTAAGGCCATTAAAAAAAAATTCCTTCTTGACCTTGTGGTAAGTTTTTAAAAATCTTGAGTGCCCTTCTAAGGGAGAGGTGATCAATTCCAAAATAATATTTTGTTTTAGTTGGAAATTATTACAATGATATAAGTGATATTTGTACCATAATCATGAATCATTTTTTCAGCTAAAAGTATCAGTGTATTGGGATATTGTTGCAACTTTTGAATGGGTGTCCACACTTCTTTGTCATTCATCCCTTACCTCGGTTATCGAATCTCGTTGGATAATTAAAAGGACACAAATAAATTCTTCCACATCCTCATCCTTTCTTGAGAGTGCATCTGCAACAACATTTTCCTTACATTTTTTGTAAATGATTTCAAGGTCATAACCCAACATCTTTGTGACCCTTATTGCTACTCTTCTAGAAGATAAATTTTTTTCCAAAAAGTATTTAATACTATCATGATCTTCTTTTACCTTTAAGTGTCTTCCCATTAGGTAAGGTATTCATTTCTTTAGTGCATGTAGTATTAAAAACATTTCCTTATCATAAAAAGGTTTGTGTAAATAATTTCCTTTGATTGGATGAATCTCAAAATAAATAGGTCTTCCTTATTGCATTAAAACAACACCAATTCCATTTCCTAAAGCATCACATTCCACAATAAAGTTTTTTGTGAAGTATAGAGTAACTAAGATCGATGGTTAGCACATTGACTCTTTAAGATGTCAAAAGTCCTTAGGTACTTCTAGAGTCCATGAAAATGAATTTTTATTAACCAATGTTGTTAGAGGATTTTTTATTATCTCATAATTCTTAACAAAATTGTGAGAATACCCTACAAACCTAAGAAATCTTCGCAGATGCTTTATGGTTGTGTGGATTTTCCATTCCTTAACAAATTTAATTTTTTTAGGGTGTATCTTAACACCCTCATGAGATACAATATGACCCATAAATTCCACCTCCCATACTCCAAAGAAACATTTGGAGTTTTTTGCGTATAATTGTTTCTCCTCCAATAATTTTAGCACCCTATCAACATGTTGAACATGATCCTTCCAAGACCTAATGTAGATTAGTATATCAACAAAAAATACTAACACACATTTTCTAAGCAAGGGATTGAAAATGGAATTCGTCAAAACTGGAAATGTATAAGGTGCATTCGTAAGGACAAAATGCATGAAAAAAAATTCATAATGACCCTCATGAGTTATAGATATTGTTTTTGAAATGTCTTCAGTCTTTATTCTAATTTTATGATATCCTGAACAAAGATCCAATGTGTTGAAGTAATTTTCTCCATGTAATTCTTCAATGACAGGAATGGGAAATTTATATTTAATAGTGAGCTTGTAGATCTCCCTATAATCTAGACACATGTGCCATGATCGATCCCTCTTATGCACTAATACTATTGGAGGAGAGAAATAAATTTGAATTGGTTGAATTATAATGACCTGCAGATTTTTTGCAACCATACATTCAATTTCACTTTTTTGGGTATAGAGATATATGCAAGGCATGATGCTTAGAGGAACATTTCCTGGAATCAAATGAATAGCATGATCATGATCATGAATAGGTGGGAGGCCTTTGCGAGTCTCAAATACCTTGGAATGATTGTCCAATGGTTTTTGTAGATATGGAGAAATAGATGATTTCATTGTTTTAACTTCTAGTGAGCATAATTGTGCAATTAAACCCCATTGTTATTTATTTAAATAGTTTTCATTCCATTATAGATGATTATATTTCTTGGTTTCCCTGCGATACCCCTTATTTCATCTTTCTTTCCTTCCCAAAAAAATATTCAAGAAAAGTTCTTGAAAAATAAAATATCGTACACAAAGATTGTAGCTATTTAACTCCTAGTACAACATCAACACCACCCATTGAAATGAAAAGAATTGGACTATTCAATACATATTCCCCCATGGCTAGCTTGATATTATGGAACTTTCCAAATAATATTATAGTTCCTCCGTTTACAACCATCACTTAACACTTTGGTGTTGGATATAGGAAGTAATTCAATTCCTTTGTTATCTTAGAGTGAATGAGATTATGGGTACTACTTGAATCAATCAACACTATTACCTTTTTATTCTTGATATGTCCTTCTATATTGAGAGTTTGAGGAGTGGTAATTCTTGCCAATGCATTAAAAGATACAGTCAGATTCATTTATTCTTCCTCTAGGGTTGGTTCGAGTTGTATATCTTGTTCTTTTCAAGTTTATTTTTCTTTTTATTCCTCCTCTTGACAATCTATCTAAAATAATTTTTTCTCAACACACTTATGACATGTAGTGTATTTTCTATCACAATTGTAACAAATCCCTTTTTCCCTTTTTTATTCCAACTATTTTTGTGTCAACCTTGTAGGTTGTGGAAGGCTAGGAGTAGCAACACTTCCATATTTATAGTTGTGAGTGGTAGGATTCCATGTTGCTATAATGTTTCTTTAAATTTTTCTTTCCAACCTAAATGCCTTCTCCAATGAACCCAGTTCCCAAAGGTGAACCTCATGTTAGATGTTATTCTTTAAATTCCCTATGGAGACATAAATCCTATGTTCCTCTATAATATAATTTACCCTTATATTCATTTTTTTGAAGTAATAAAATGTGCTCCACCATTGAACCCTTTTATTCAAGATTTATCAATTGGCTAAATAAGGTTTTGGCATTTGTATCCTCATAATGTGCTATCATTTCCTCTATAAAATTTTACCAAGTGAAAAGCATTTTATGAGAAAAAAACCATTGATACCATATAAAATCATTGGGTTCTAAATATAAAGTTTCAATGCGTACCTTTTATGTGTGTTTCACATTATGAAGATCAAAATATCACTCCATTTGTAGTATCCATGTTACCAGATCCTTCCATCAAACTTCCTCATATTGGTCTTTGGAATATGGTGGGTCTTAAATCCAAGGTTATGGTCTATGAAATCATGATTAAAATTTGTTTTTTTCTCATCATGAGTTTCATCTAATACCTTTTTTTCCATTAGGAATCATTTCTTTTAGAAAATTTGACAAACCTTCTGTGTTTTCTTTTAAACCATTCTTCAATTCTTCCATGTTTCCTTTCATTTTTGCTTCTATACCATTCATATTAGATTCCATGGCATCATTAAAACCTTCCATATATGATTTTAAACCATCCATGTCATCTTTGGTTTATCTTTATGACAGTGAAATTTGTTGCACTTGGTCCTGTAATTTTGATATATCATGCTGCAATTCTTCCTCTTCATGCATCATAGTAGATATTTCTAAGGGATTAATGGGTATAGAATTACTATTTTTTTTAGGAATTTTAGAAAAAAATAATGATATATATGCTTCAATGTGCCCTTTGAATCACTTCAAACTGTTTTTTCAAAAAAAAGTTAAGCAAAATTTAAAAATACACACCTTTTTCTTGAATTTTTGGATCTCCATATTGAAATTGTTGTATCTCTGTAATTTCAGATTTCCAATGTCTGAAATTTGATCCTTTGGTAGCCCTTTGAACCTTCTTTCCAATTCCACAATTCATACCAATATTGTATTCTTCAATACTTACTTATGCCAAATCTCCCACGATGTCCTGATTATGGACTAGTTCAGTAGAGCAAAGTTTTACGGTATGCCACGTGTCATTATTTAAACATTCAACCCTTAAATTTATATAGAGAAAACTAAATTCCGTTAAATTTCAACCACTATTTACAAAATTCAAATATGATGCCTGAAATGACAATTATCCCAAGGTCACCTGTTTGAGATGGAATTATGGAGCCTGCAAAAACCCTAACTTACTCGAATCATATCTCTGAAAATACAGTGAACCATTATTAGAAATTAGTAAAACTTTTCACCAATATCTTGCCTCCATGGGGTTACAATTTTAGCTTCTAAATCCTCATAGAAATTCTTTTACAGAGAAAATTCCACGATGACCTATTTGAAGCAGCTAAACCTTAGAATCCAAAGCACTAATACGAAATGTTATGAAACCAATTCACAAAATAGAAGAAAATATATATCAATGAATTAAAACTTAGCCTCTTCAAGGGGGAAACATCCTTTACATTACGTAAATTAACAATTCTTGGATGATTCAAATGAAAAAACCTCCTTTCTCTATATAGGACTATAAGGGGTCACAATATAATCAAATCCTACATAGCAATAATAATGTAAGGGCACAAAAATAACAATAGTGGGCTTGTATGGGGAAAAATAATAAAAATATGGGGCATACATGGGCACAAAAATAACAATAAGGGGGCTACGCTAACAATAATAATGTGCATCTATTATGGCAATTTAGGTCACAACACCAATAATGTGGCTGAGTTTCAGGCTTTGGCTAAAGGTCTTGACATAGCCAAGCAGAACAACTTCTGGCCTCTCTTGGTTGAGGGATACTCTAACATCGCTACCCAAGCTTGTAGAAAACTTTAGCAGGGGAGAAAAATGGAAAAAAATATCAACTGGCTGGCACATCAACAGACTCCTTCAGCGGATTAGTGACAATATCAAAGTGGCCAAAGGGATTTCTTTCCATACGGTCAGGAGAAAGGCTAATAGCTTGGCCGATTACCTGGCCAACCAGGGGGTCATCACGAATGAACGGCTCGTGTCCAAGGATTGGACATCCCTCGAGTATATTGACATAAAGGATAAATGTAATGAAATTATTGTGAATGATCTTCTCAAGGCCGGTGTCCTTTCACCGCCGCCGAATCTTGCCATCCACAATGATCTTGTACCTAATTAAGGTTCTACGTGCGATCCCATAGCAGGGAGGTGTAGGCTTAGATCGGGATCGTCTTCCAAACTCCATATCGCTATGAATATGCATGGTCCTATTAATCGGATTTCCATGCGTCGTTGTCCTGGGAAGGCAACTTGTTTCCATTCGCCTCACCCTATTTATCTCCCCCTCTGTAAGCTTTTTCCTCATTCTGCTCTTGTCTAGAAAATAAGTTCCCCCTTATCCTCCGTTCTGTTGTCCTTCGACTCCTTGCAGAAGCTCGATCTCATTATTTTCAAGGTTTCCACCATGCCTCCTCACTACAGACACCCCCCTCCCCGTCCCCCTCATCGCATCCTCTCTTCCCAGTGGTAAAACCCTGCCAAACAACCCATGACATGGGCTGAGACCTAGGCTAGAAATTTGGCTCGTCATTTCAGGGAGGTCACCCCGGTGCCTATGCAGGATTTCTTGGATGGTCTGGAAGTGGAGTTTGTGGCTCGATAGCGGGCCACCTAGACAGAAATGGTGGATGAATAATGTCACTGGATCTAGGACCCTGGTCTGACCCGTAGTAGAGAGAATCTATTTACAAGAGCGGTCGACCTTCACTGGAATACCAAGACCCTCCTCTCTCTTTCTCTGTAGGAGTAAAACAATATTAGCCGGAATCTGGAAAAGAAGATACAGTTCCTCTCGCAGAATTTTGAAACCCTTGTCCACACGGTTCATCACCTGCGCTTTGTGGAAAGCTCTTCACTACATTATGAGCTCATAAAGAACAGATCGAGGTTGCACCAGAGTGCAAGCATAAAAGCAGAGGTTGGCCCTTCGATGCCCCCTCCTCAAGACGCGGGTCCTTCTCAGCGCTCCCCCACATAATGGATTGCTGGCACCCCTGAGTAGCCGATTAACATCGACGAGTATGGAAATGATGAGAATGACACCATGGCTCCACCAGGGCTGTAAATCATGCTATTTTTCTTTGATATGCAATATTTTTCCCTGTTTGGTCGATTCGAACCTGCAAGCTCGTTTTTTGTAGTTTCGAGCCTGCGTGCTCAGATTTTGTTTATGACAGTGTTTTTGAACTCCCCACCCAGCTTCTCTTTCCTTGTATACCCTTTCCCTCAGTGCGGGGTCCTTCTAGTAACTTGCAGGTCTATGGAATGTAGCCAAGATGGCTCGTTTTTATAACACTATTTTATCAATTAATGTGAATAGTCTGTCCGAAATTTACAAAAAAAAAACAATAATAATAAAATGCTATCCCATATGCAGGTGATTAAAAGGGGAGATCATTTGGCGGGCACTTGGGATGGAAAGTGGCATAGCCACATGCCCACCCACAGGTCTCAGCAGCAGGCATTAAATGACCCCAACCATTCCCACAACTGCAACTTAACTCCATTCATTTATCGATTCCATTGTCAGTCCTTAAAAATGAATGTTCCTGGTTGTCTTCCTCCTTTTCCTGGTCATCTTCCGCCTTCGCCTCTACCGTTGAACTACAATTTCCCCATGGAGTCTTGGAGCTAAGCTCTCGAATGCCTATAGGGAGGTGTTGTAGTCTCCTCTACTACATTGAGGTGGTTCCTAGCCTGCACTTCTCTTAGAGTCTTCTCTACCATCTGAAATTCACCCCTATGGATAGTCTTTCCCTAGCTTCTATGTTCTAGGCTCCATTGGTCCCTCACCCTACTACTACCTCGGCTTAGAGCTCTCACTCTCCCCACTGCTCCACCATGCCCCTTCTTTTCCATCGCATGCGCTGCCACCACGATAGAAGCAAAGGTAGGGCTGCTCACTCCTCTCCCTTGTCCAACTTTGATACTCTCCCCTCTTCTCTGGAGCACTCACATGGATGTTATCCTGCCACTCAAAGTGGGCATGGCTATGCTAGAACTTCTGGATGGTCCCACTCTTCATCTCTGCATCCTTCTGCCATGACCATATCCCCATTGTTGCCTCAGCTGGAAATGAATGCCTCTCCACAACCCACCCACTCTCCTCAATTCCACTTTCTGTGCACCTTGGACCGTCTGCGCGTTACTGCAACCATTAATATCTCTTTCAAAGAGGAACCCACTAGTGTGGCTAGCCTTCATCCTAGAAAAATATAGAAGTTATCCAACCAAATTGCTCCCTCTACAGCTCAGAAGAGCGACCCAGCTTCTAGCAGTAGAAGCAAAGGCTCTGACACCAGCAGTAAAGAATGGCAGAGCGGTAAAGATGCTCTTGGCAAAGCCCATGACACCAAGGTGTCTCGGAACACAGATAAATCCACCCACGACAAGCTAGAAGACGACACCGATGAGTACAGGTGTCTAATTATGGAAGTAACACCTCCCTCTCCAAATGAAACCTAAGAAATCAGGTTCTTTCTGGATTCTGGTTTCTGGTTCCAAGCTTTTTGGGCCTTTTTATATGGTTTCTAGTTTTAAGATATGTTTAAGGACTACAAAAAATTATCATTTTTCCATGTGAAACGCTGGTTTCCTCTCTATAGGCAGTGATAAAACAACTTATTGGACTGGTTTCCCCTTCGTGGGCAGTCCCAATTTTGTTATTTTTGAGAACTATGCCTTTGGAACAGGCTAGGATTGTAGAGGCCCGACCCTCCTTGTATTTTATGTTACACTAATAGAAATTAGTCTTATTTAGAAAATAATAATAATAATAATAAAATATTACATTAGTATTATAGGGACCTAACAAGACGCATCACAACAGAGAGTAGTTTTACATTGTATGGCATATGTGCTTACACCATATATGATTATCAAGATTAGGAGTTTTCTCTAGTAAATTACATTCTTATTGATATGTTTATTAACAATATTTTTTCTCATGTAAATTTAATTTGTTTCAATTGTTCATATCTTCATGGTCACTAACATGTCGGCATGTATACAATAATTTCATAGGTCTTGTAAGAAAAGGGTATCATGGATGTAAATTTTTTGGACCTTAAATAAAGGCTTAGGGGTTCGACCACCTATGAAATCTAGTGTATGACTACTATAGGGTATTGCTTCTAGAAGAGCACCCTTATATAAGAGAAACATTCACTTTCAATGGTAAACGAGAGAGAACCCAAAGGCCTACAATAATGACACCAGTTGAATGACTTAGAGAATATGAGATATATAAGGAGAAAGAGTTTGCAGAAATGTTTGATTCAAATGGAGAGCCTATCTTCGATGATATAAATTTATTTTACACCTATGTTGAGAAATTTCCCATTGGGATGAAAAATAAATTTGTCTTTTATGATCTCCAACATTGGGAGCATCTTAATATTTCTCACTTACCATATCCCATGCATACTTAAAAATATTTTATCCTATTTATGGAGGAACATATAATTGAAATAAAGTGACACGTTGGCTATTTCGAGAGATATTATTTCTTAAAAAACTATAAAGAAACATTGGACAAGAAAAGAAACTAGAGGAGAGGCTTGCCCCTCTTGGACAAGAAATTTCGAGTGTGCATTATTTATATGGGTCTTCACTACAATGTTTCTTCACTGTGGATGACCATTTTCAGGGGTTGAAATAGCATGACTATTTGAACCTTCTAAGAGTACCTATGTCAAAAAAATTATATTATTATTATTATTATTTTATTTTTATGTAATGAGGTATTTTATAATTATTTTTTTGATAATGTACTATTTATTGTGTAGTTTCATTATCCTCTACTCGTGTGTGGGTGTGTGAACCATGACTTCCCCCGAGACCTACAACATGCCATATCTAAATTTTCTATATTTTTAAGTTGGATCACATCAAAGGATATTCATATGCTAACATTCCATGGTGGCATCAAGAGATAGTTGATATTGTTTGTATGTTGGAGAAGGAACTACCAACGAGTTTCATGGAAATTCAAGTTCATCTTCTAATTCACCTAGCAGATGAGTATGAATTATTTGGGGTTGTTTCTTGTCATTGGATGTTCTTCTTAGAGAGGTACATGAATAAATTGAAAGGTTTCATTTGACAAACAGAAAAACCCGAGGGTTCTATGTCATGTGGGTATATATCATCTGAGTCTTTCTATTATGCTAGTGAGTACATAGCACATATCGACAACACACTAGGTGCAACGATTTGGGATGACGACGAGAATGAAGATAAAAAGAGAACTAGAGTTTATCGAAATGAATGGAAAGAGGCACACGACAAAGAGAAAGTGCGGGCTTATAATTTGTCAAATTACTATAGAATAACTATTCACACTGAAATTCATATTATATTATGAAAGTATGATGGTTTGGAATGGTTTTATCTCATTATCTAATTCATAAATTGAAGCCATCAACAAAGTCATTCTTTACAATATAGAAGTGACAAAATTGTGGGTCACATTGTATGAAGAGAAGAGAAGGAAATGGGACAGTGACATGAAATAATTCAAAAGTTTCAATGGTAGAAGCATACCCTATCCTAATCATTTAAAATAATATATTCCAATGACATTCCATAATAGTTGGAATTACAATAAATTTAAGCCTAAAAGTGGCCTCCTATGGAAAAACCATAAAATAATAGTTAAAATAATCAAATATGAGCTATGAATTTTGGAGGGAAAATAATGAAACTACTTTTTGAATTGTATTTTTGGCTTAATATATCCTTATATATTTACTCATATTTCAAGTGTATACATTATTTTTAAGTGAAATTAAATTTCACATCCAATGAGTACCCATTATGCATTCTTTTGAGAATACTCGCATTGATAAAAATTGCAGATACATTTAAAAATCATGTTGAACACACTTTTTTTTTTTATATATCTATAATTTTTATCAATCAGGGTCTTCTCAAAATTATGCATAATGAGTAATCGTTGGATGCAAAATTTAATTCTAAATCCAACCATGGAAAATTTTAGGGGCTAATATTCGCACGTTTGATAATTTTCCATGATTTTTACAAAAAAAAAAATTCCAATTTCCATTTTTTATAAAAATGATTCACCCAAATTTTACATTATAAAATTATTTTACCTTATAAATAACTAACATTATATAGAGTGTATATATAAAATCCTTATAAATTTGAATAATTTTACAAATACATCAATAAACATTTTATCGTTTGCATATTAGAGACTAGTGAGATTTGCCAAATTTTTAAAATTCAAGATAATTTTCCATCCTTAAAATTATCAATCCAACGAGTGTCTGCACTTGAAAATTGAGTAAGCCTATAAGGAGATAAGTCAAAAATAAACTTAAAATTTAGTTTTTCTTCTTTTCCCTCCAAATTATTTACATGTACCTATTTTTAAATTTAAAGGATTTTGATTAGTTTACATATTATGACATGGAAATTACGTGAAATTTTCATAGGCACTTTGAGGCTAAAATTTCCTCTAATGGCTGCTAGTCAAGTTAGAGAGAAATATCATGCATTTGGTCATTATCTGTGTGCTTAAGAGGATGTGCTAAACATACAGATTGGGTGTAACAACTAGGTAATTATAATATCTTTATATAAAATTTTAACTGCATATTGCACCTTTAACTTGTAACATCTACATATATTTTATATTTTTCATTATGTTCGGGTTATTAGACACATGACATTCTGATTTTTTAAGTTTTTCATAGGTGCATTTATTCCCACCTATGTGGGCATATGGACATCATTTTCGCCTAGAGGATGTCGATAATGGATGTATGGCACAATAATTTGGAGTGGAAGTTGAGTTAAACCATTATAGTCATGTTAGCCACCATGATTAAAACCTAATGCAAGAGACATTGTGCTACATTGGAAATATATGTAATATTCCCGAATGGGAAAAGTAAGAATATAGTGCAAAATGCTACAACATTAGTGTAAAACATTATATAAAAGAAATAGGACAATATGGAGACGTTATATTTATTATAACAACAAAAAAATATGCATAATAAATGGTCCATAAGATGTACAATAAGAAAGAACAAGCCTCCAATGGAAAAAATCCCTCAAAAGAGGCGTTGCTACTAAATATAAAGAGATGGAAGACTGCTACAACGATGTTTAAAAGGAACTGCTACAACAAATGAATATAAAAAATATCATGGGCTTGTATGTGCCTCAAAAGATAGATCCAATACAAATCTGATCACTATACAACCTCCTATGAAGAACCCCTTAAGGGTTTTCAGCGAAACACCATGTACAAGATGGGAATCTAAGCCCTAGGGCTAAATATCCACTACAAAATATAGATCTGGAAAGTGTGGCTGATATGATATGATCAATAATGTAGCCTCCTCTAATATACTCTCTATATCAAGGGCTGATCCCTTCTCTAGAAAACCTTTTCTCCAAATGGTGTGCCAAAACCACCCTGCAACTCCTCCCACAAAATAACATAGATTTAGAAATAAACTGCAATGTAGGGGCAGATAAATAAATGGCCTGAAGCCAATATATTCCAATAAGCTCAAGGGCATTCCTTACTATCCTCCCAATGTAAAGGAAGCCTTCTCCACTGAAAATAAGTAATGAAATGACCCAAAGATGGTCTCCACTGCTGCAACCTACAAAGCAACTCAACCCTCAACAGGATCTGCACTGCAAATGAAAGATGAAGCTTGGCCTTAAGCCTAAAAGTGGAAAATGTAGCTCAAGACTCCTCTAAGATCTTATCAATGGAAGAGGTGAGATTCCCGATCAAGAACACCCAGTGCTAAATATCACTCAATCTCAACTAAACAGCTAGAGAAAGATATATGTCTAAATAGACCATATATTCATAAATATCATATACATCAACATGTTCAATATGGCTTCCATCCTCTTCCTTATATAAGATATGAGCTTGCAAACACTAAGCCCCATTCATTTATGACCCTACTTCCATGCAAAGCATATCCATCTAAAACTGCGATGTCTTTCATTGATGGCCACTCCTCCATGACAACGTTGTTGATTTGGTCAAAGTTGACCCAGTCAAGGTGTTCCAGCCCCTTTTCATACCTAAGGGTGCTCAATTAAGTTGCCAAGATATATCCTTTTTACATTGGCATTGATTTATTGTTCATTAAGGTGACTTATGGACCTCCATTGTCCTCTTATTCATAAAACAAAGCAGCAAAACAAAAGTTAATATTCCAACTAGCTCATGGCTAATTGGGAATATTACAGTCCTCCCTTCCCAAATGTTGCTTGTCCTCAAGCAACTGACAAGGTGAGTGCTGCAACTAATCACTTCCACCATTTGTGACACTATCATATGATAATATTCCCTCATAACCTAAGTGTCCCCCAATCCATCCCTCCATGAAATGCTCCTCCGAAGTTCTTATGAGATGTACATAATCCATCCCACAAGGAGACAATAGTTCCAATGAAACAAACATGGTTTTCCCAATGTTCTCCCTAAAACATGTAGCATAATGAACATGGATAATCTCTCTCCATAGGGCACATACATTTCTCCCATCCTCCCTCCAATCATTCCCATAAAAATAATAAGCACATCATCAATGGATGGGATCAGAACTAAGTACATACAAACAGAAATTTGTAAAAATGGAGGTGGGTCATAGTCCCACATGTGGAATCAGCACAGTAAGTCTCTAGACTACATCAGATAATGATATGTTAAGTGGTTTCCCCAGCACTTAGTTGCTGCCCAAGTCTTCTCACAATGGCTGAAAGTGTGACATATGTTTGGTGCTTTTGGAGTGCACCCACAATGATACAACATCTCCCTATATCCTCCAAGGGAGTGGCCATGTTCATAAATGTTTATGGCCCAAAGTTGGCCATGGAGTTTATATGGAATAATCCACCTCCTTGGATCTATGTCATACATATACATGGTAAAATAATGCATGTAATCATCAAAGGAAACATTATGTACATAAGCATGTTCTTTACCAAAAATTCCATTCATATAGATGGAGTGGCCCATAGATAGATCCCCTCTCATTCCAAAAGAGGAAAGAGGTGGTTTTGATAACTCCATCCTTGATTTATGTCTCTCTTCCAACTCCACATGGTTCATGCATCTTTGAAAATTTTGATATAGTTCCTCTTCAAAGAATTCCCAAGTGTAGCTTTCCAAGATAACGTTGTAGGCCCTCATGGAGTAAGTATGGCTGAAAAGGAATTTGTCATATGCCCTTTGTAGAAATTTCTCCTTGAGCTTGGAGGCTTTAGATAAGAATATCCTACCATGATATTAGATGACTTATTATTAAACTAAATAGCCCTCTTCATGTAGCTGGTCATCAAGTATCATGCATGTGAAAAGATCCTTGGAATAATCCACCAACAGTTGGTATTTCCAATATGGATCAATCCTCCATAGTGACAGCTTTGATGATCTATCACAAATAACATCTGTCATATGGTTTTCCTTCTCCTTGACATCTCCCATGCCAAAGGTATATGTTGGGAGGTTCCTATCCTTCCCATGCTTCTCCTCCCACAGCGCAGAATCTGAAATGACAGTGGGTAATGATGATGTTGGGAGAATGTCTCCCTCCTACTTGATTCTACTCAAGACTCTTAGCATTGTATCTTGGCCTTCGAATGCTCCCATTCCTTCAAGATATATGAATGGTTCAAAATGATGTGAGACATATCTCACCAAATCTAGATCAGGTGGCCTCCCAGGTGGTTTGGCACAAAATAATAATGTCCCATGAACCAATCTCATAGGCATAATAGATGGCACTATTAGGTCCTTACTTCCACTGTGCAAATCCATCTCTTATTTCTATGTGGAAGTTGTATGTGAGGGATATGTGTCCATACCTTTAATCATTTGAGTCTTTCCACTCTTTCTATCCACCCATTCCATCTACAAAGTCTCCCAATCTGTGGTGACTTTCCCCAAAGTAATCAACCATTGTACACCCAATATTACATTGGTATCAGGTATGTCAACCAAAAATAAGTAATCGGTCAATGTATATGTCTCCATGGTGATTAATAAGGATGGAACATAATGCATGCATTGCATATTTCTATCTCCTCGAACCAAAACAAAAAATCCCTCAAAATCACCAGTGGGTATTTCCCTCCTATGCACTAGTTGGGCATCAATAAAATTGTGGGTAGCTCCACTTTCAATCAAAATAGAAACCCTCTGATCTAATATGGAACATAGAACCCTCAAGGTCAAGTACTTAGGTACTCCTCCCAATGATGCAAGAGCCCCTCGAATTGGAGAAAATTCCTCATTCCCATCTCTTGACGGTATTGGTTCATCTCCTGTTGTGTCAGCACTGTGACCTCTTCTTGGTTCATCTTCTTCTTCCTCCTCATCATCTGAGAAGACCTCTATGTATTGTTCCTTTCCTATTGCACATCTATATCCTGGTGCCCAATATTCTTGGCATGTGAAGCAAAGCTTCCTCCTCCTTAATTCTCTTAGGACATCATCATCAAGAGGTTTTTTTATTTTGGCTCTCCTTTGAAAGAGTAGTCTTCTCATCTTTTCCCTTTGATGGAAAATAGGGCTTATGTTGAAATGTTGCATTTGCTTTTGGCAAGGAATCTTGAAGATATCTAGCCCTTTCAATGGAATATTGAAGGGTAGTGGGCTTGGTATACTTAACCAACCCATGAAGAGGTTCTTCTAACCCATCAATGAACATATAGACCCTTATTGTTGCAGATAAATCAGGAACCATAACAGAAAGTATTAAAATTTCAGAAATGTAAGTTTTTCGATTACTTGATTGTTTAAGATTTGCAAGCCCCATGAATGGTGCTTCAGGATCTCTTCTATAAAACCTCTCCACAAACCTCCCTGTGAACTCCGAATATGCAATCACACTAGCATGACCCAATGTAGACAAGTCATGGAACCACCAATCATGTGCTTCACCCTCAAGGTGTAGCACTGCTATCTTAACAACCTACATTTCTAGAAATTTTTTCAACTAGAAGTAGATGTCTAGCTTCTCTACCCATGATTTTTTAGTTCATTTAGATGACCCATCAAAGTTGGGTAAGAAAAATTTTCCCATAGTGCAGTGTAGATCATGATTCTGAATGAATCCACCACTTCTATTGTGATGCCTGGATCTCCTATTGTCCTTGATTTGAAAAAATTCTTGAAAAATAAAGTGGTCCTTCAATATTTGAGTTTGAGACTCATACTCCATGAAATATTCTTTAATGGGTTCTTGTTCTTGGAACCCTTCATTTTCCACTACCAAGAATGTAGGCATTGTAGAGAATTGGGAAACTTGTTGTTGCTACACTGGTTGATCACTCCAGTGATGAGAAATACCGGAGCCTTCACCATGTTGAAATCCTTGGGGATTCCTTGTATATATCCATCCTCATCTCCTTTATTTCTCTAGCAATGTCTTGCATAGCTTTGAGAAGAATCCTAGGAAAATCTTTCTCTTCATCTTCTCCTCCAGATAAAGGGGTTTTACCCTTGTATTCTTTGTTATTTTTATAATAAAAATTCCAGTGTCTTCTTCTTTGATACCTCTTCTCACTATCAGTAAGAGGATCTCCTTCATCAGATAACATATTGGATTTTCAAGATGCACAGGTTGTGCCAAGATTATGCTCTAATACCACTGTAATATTCCCGAATGGGAAAAGCAGGAATATAGTGAAAATTTTTGGAACAGTAGTGTAAAACATCATATAAAAGAAAGAGGCCAATATGGATACCTTCTATTTATTATAACAATAGAAAAATATGCACAGTAAATGGGCCATAAGATGTATAATAAGAAAGAACAAGCCTCCAATGGACAAAATCCCTCAAAAGAGGTGTTGCTACTATATATAAAGAGTTGAAATACTGCTACAACGTTGTTTAAAAGGCACTAATACTACAAATGAATATAAAAAATATCATGGGCTGATATGTGCCTCAAAAGATAGATGCAATACATATATGAGCACTATACAACCTCCATTTAAGAATCCCTTAAGGGTTTTCATCAAAACACCATGTACAAGATGGGAATCTAAGCCCTAGGGCTAAAGATCCACTGCAAAATATAGATATGGAAAGTGTGGCTGATATTATATGATCAATAATTCAGCCTCCTCCAATGGAATCTCTAGATCAAGGGCTAATCCCTCTCTAGAAAACCTTCTCTCCAAATGGTGTGCCAAAACCACCCTGCAACTTGGCCCACAAAATAACGCAGATCCAGAAATAAACTGTGATGTAGGGGTAGTAAATCAATGGTCTGAAGCCAAGATATGACAATAATCTCAAGCGCCTTCCTTACTGTCCTCCCAATGGAAAGGAAGCCTTCTCCACTAAAAATAAGCAATGAAATGACCCAAAGATGGTCTCCACTACTACACCCTACAAAACAACTCAACCCTCAAAAGGATATGTGTTGTAAATGAAAGATGAAGCTTGGCCTTAAGGCTGAAAGTGGAAAATGTAGTTTAAGGCTCCTCCAATATCTTCTTAATGGAAGAGGTGGTATTCCTGATCAGGAACACCTAGTGCTAAACAACACTCAATCTCACCTAAACAGTTAGAGAAATATATATGTCTAAATAGACTATATATTCAGAAATATCATATACATCAACATATTCAATATGGTTTCCATCCTCTTCCTTTTATAAGATATGATCTTCCAAACCCTAAGCCCCATTCATTTATCACCCTACTTCCATGGAAACCATCTCAATCTAAAACTTCGTCGTCTTTCATTGATGACCACTCCTCCATGACAGCATTGTTGATTTGGTCAAAGTTGACCCAGTCAAGGTGTTCCAACCCCTTTTCATACCTAAGGGTGCTCAATTAAGCTTCCAGGATATATCCTGTTTACATTGGCATTGATTTATTCATTATTAATGATACTTATGGACCTCCATTGTCCTCTTATTCATAAAAAAAAAGCAAAAAAACAAAAATTAATATTCCAACTATCTCATGGCTATTTGGGAATATTACAAGATACAAGAGATCATTCAAGTGGACTTATATTTTTTCCAATGTTTTATTTCGGTGCAAGTGGTGGGATTCCTTTGATTGGAATAATGTAAAGTAAGATCATGATAATGGGTTGATTTCTATCAACTCTAGAAACATGTGGCATGAAGCCTTATGTTTTCCCAAAAGGCTACAAATAGGTATTTTTTTACCCAAATGTGTGAGATAGAGATTGGTGATTCGTATTAAGAGACGATCCGAGATAAAAACATATTTTTCAGAACAAAATATTAAAATGCCAAGCATCAAGGAATAGAATTAAGGTGAGGACAATGCAGAGTGATATATACTTGTGTTATTCATCATTTATATTATTGTTTGATGTTTTTTCTTTCATTATTTCGCTAAGTATTTCCAATTCTTGTTGCATTAGAGGAAATTTCAGCCTAAAAGTGCCCATGAAATTTTCATGTAATTTCCAAGTCATAACATGTAAACCAATAAAAATTCTTTAAATTTAAAAAGAGGTACATGGAAATATTTCGGAGTGAAAATAAGATAAACTACTATTTTACATTGTATTTTTTACTTATCTCCTTATAGGTTTACTAAAATTTCAAGTGTAGACATTCGTTAGATACAAAATTAAATTCTGCATCCAACGAGTACCCATTATGCATACTTTTGAGAAGATGCACCTTAATAAAAATTGCAGATACATTTTAAAAACGTTTTTAAACGCATTTTTTAATGTATCTGCAATTTTTATTAATGTGGGTGTTCTCAAAAGAATGCATAATGGGTACTCATTAGATGTGTAATTTAATTCCTCATCTAATGAGTGCCTACACATGAATTTTAAGTAAACCTTTAAGGAGATAAGCCAGAAATACAATTAAAAATTTAGTTTTCTTCTTTTCCCTCCAAAATTCATAACTATTATTTTATTATTTTAACTATTGTTTTATTATTTTTCCTTATGAGGCCACTTTTATGATGAAATTGCATCTAATTCTCCCTTTTCTGAAATATGTGCTACATGATTGACATATAAAATACACGAAACTCATACATAAATGATTATTTTTTTTATAAAATGAAAAATGTGTTTATTAATATGGAAACATAACTTTCAATAAAAAGAACATAATCGGTGCACCAAAGACTGTCATCCACTAGCTTTAGTTCTCTGTAAAACACAACTGCACTATAGGCGGTGCGCACATACCTCTGACACATTGATGTTTGTTCACAAATTTAAATTTTCATAGGAGTGTGTCACACATCTCCACCGGTGCACACGTATAATTTTTTTCACACTAGGGAAAAATGTTTGTGTTATCGAACGCACTGACATATAACTATATTTTTAAATATTATTCAAGTTGTGTGTTGGGTAAATATGATAGGACTGGTGCAATCAAAGCATACTAATTGCATGGCATTTGTGATGGTGATTAAGAGGCATTTGTTTGAGTTTCAAATAGACTTGGTGATACATTTTTGTTTCTTGTTTAGATTATGTAAAATAAATATCTATTTCTTATCTATTTGTAACTAAATTATTTAAAGTAGACATGTCTTTATCATTCGGAACATGATGTAATATTAGCTAGGAGAAATGTGACAACCATGAATTTCAGTTAATATCTCGTGATAATTTAACTTTTATCATTTAACTCATATTTATTATTAAAAAGAGTTAAATTTAAACATGTAAATTAGCAAATAAATAACCAAAATAGCATCAAAATATTATATCTTTATTACTAGAAAAAAATTCATTTGCCTCTTTAAGGGAGAACTTCCAATAGAGAAAATACGCAACTACAAGTAACTTGATCACAAACCTTATTTTACATTTCTTTATCCTCATCTTTAGAGAGAGAAAATTTAAATTTAAATTTCAAAGAGTGGCTATAAATATTAAATTTAAATTACTTGAAAATCTCAAACCTCTAGTAATAAAATCAATTTTATAAAAATAGAATTTTTTAAGTTGTATTAAATCTAAATAATTACACCAAGAGGGGATCTACAACTCAGTATGGGAGAGATGTTGTCACATAACGTTACATTTAAAATAGTAAAATAATAATTGAAATTAACAAATTAAAATTAGTAATAAGAAAAGAAATTAATGTCAGCCATAATTACAATACTTCAATTTACACCTTAATCTTATATAACTTTATATAGATATATAATGTAACAGAAAGTAAACAAAAAACAAAAAATATCTTTTATTATGAGGAAGAAATGTAATGAATAAAAAAATATAACTTAATTTTTACTATAAGGAAAAAATGTAATTTTTTGACATGGCAAGAAATACTATTATTGATATTACATTATGTGTAATTCATTCTATGTTCCATTTACATGTGATATATATATATATATATCAAACAATATTTTACCGAAAACATAAGTAAAATATATACACAAATGAATTCTTAAAAGTGGAAAATAAACAATAGTGAGAGCATAAAACATAAAACATATATACACAGATATTTTTCTCCTCAATCCCAATTTAGGACTACCATTTTGATTTTTCATTATATTCCTTTTAGTGTTACAACACATATATTATATGCATGCCGAAGCATTCATAAACCCCAATCCATTAACCCTAGATTAGAAAATAACCATAGTTTCCTTAACCAGATCTACAAAATACCAGGGGAAAAAACCCATCATGACCCAAAACCATGTGAAAACCCAGGCACAAAACCATAGGCAGGTCCTCCCACCTAAAATAGGGTCCAAAAAAAAGTTCCTCGGGGCACTGCCCTGGACCCCGTGTAGTTGTGCTATCCACCCCCTGCAAACCCTTGCATAGGGGGCTTTGTCGCCCCCATGTGACCTCCCCATTTTTCTCAGTGCTATGAGTAGGGGGTCTAGCATGTGCCACTATTCGTGGAAATAATATAACACATACCTAAAAATCTCCCACTTGTTGTTTCATTTCCGCAGGGGGGCACATGGAAGCTTAGTCGTTACTCCAGACCTACAACACCCATTATTTATCTACACCAAGAGAACTTCTGAGTGCTCATAGACTTCGTCAATGCATTTGCAACATTCTTCAAAGTGTCCACCTTTACCAACAACAAATTTTTATCTGCAACCATATCACTCACAAAGTGATATTGAACATCAATGTGCTTTGTATTTAAATGATAAACAGGGTTATTAGCCAAGAAAATTTCACTTTGGCTATCACAGTCTATCCTTATAACTCATTGCACCAACCCCATACTTGAACACAATCTCTACAACCAAAATGCTTCCTTGATTTCATGAGTGGCTGCCATGTGTTCTGCCTCTATAGTTGAAAGAGCCACTACATACTATCTTTTACTCATCCTACTAACTGCCCCTCCAAATAGGCTAAACACATACCCACTTGTATATATTCTTTGGTCAACATCTCTAGCCTAGTCTGCATCAACAAAACCATGGATGTACAAAACTTTGTCCAATCCTGGTCTTCCCTGATAACACAAACCATAATCACTAGTGCCACACAAATATCGGAAAACCCATTGCAGTGTTCTCCAATGCTCCTTCCCTGGTTTTGACATAAACCTGCTCAATACTCCCACTAAATCCGCAATTTATGGTCTAGTACAAACATTTGCATACATCAGGCTACTCACTGCACTTGCATATGGAACGCAAGACACATCCTCCTCTTCTTCTTGTGTCTTGGGACAATGTTCAATATATTTATTTACACCTATAGGAAAAGGTGTAATCAAGGTTGTCATTGATGTCAATATGGCTTTGACTAAGATTTCAATATTCTTGAGATGCTTGGTTCCATATGATGATGTATTGCCCTAAGAAGTTTCTAAGTGTCTGATTGATGATCTAGTCCCTAAGGACAAGCCCATGATGTGAATAACTATACTTTATGAAGCCATACTTGTGATGATATTATACTCTTTTATGACCACACTTAATGATGGTGTTTGGTGAAGATTGTAAGACTAAGTGATGACATGATTGATGATTGAAAGAGACCTTCCTAATGATATTGCCTATAACATATCACTACGCGACTATGTAATACATCCATTGTTGATGTCCTACCATGATCCTATGCTAAAGGTGTTAAACAATGAAGAAGCCAAAAACCATGAAGAAGCCTAACAAGAGAAGCTTATATGCCCTACCTCAAATTATGCACTAATTAATAACCAATCACATTAAAAAAAATGTTTTTTACTATCTTATAGGTCGCCTCTCAATTTGATACCTATGCCATCTTTTAGAGCATAAATTTTTCTTTCCAACAAGCCCTCATATGGCCCAAAACTCCTTGTGTTTAGGAAGATAATGACTTTTAAAATTGTGCAATAATTATTCTTGTTTTGGAGCCGACTTATCCTAGCTCTCATGTCTGCCTATTTAATTGATGTGGCTCTTTGTTTTGACGTGGAAAAGCTCTATATATTAGAGCTAGAATTACATTTTTGGATGCACATCTCAGTGAGAAATTCAGAGAAGAAACTCATAAATAAAAACGAGGTTGAGGAGACAAGGAAATTCACTGTTTTGGGCTCGAAGGATATTTTTGGGTTAAAAATTCTTGAGAACATTCATTCAGCATGGAAAAAACACAATCAAGAGGCTAGGACCCGAATGGAAGTCAAATTGCAGTAGTGTGGTGAACTTTCTCCTATTGAAGCTCAGATCACCTTAATAAAGTAACAAGTGTGAAATGCTCCTGTCATGCTCGGATAGTAGAATTAAGACTTCATACCTATGGAAAACCTGTAGGATCATGAACAATATTCTAAATTGACTAGGACAAACCTGCAAGAAGCTCCTTCTAGTTTGGACCTATGAAGAGGCTCAGTTTAGAGCTCATACGTGTGATTATCACTTGTGGAGAATCAGAATGTGGCTTGGAATTTCACAAATGTGGAGGACTATTTAAAGGCCAAAAAGCCTAGTGTAAGGCCCTATCTTCAAGTCATATGTGCAGCATTACATGGAGCCTTCTAATATGAAATTGGGTGCTAAAGTGATGTGTTAAGGAGGGTTTGGATGGAGTGTTTTGTAGCCACTTTAATGGTCTAAAGGGGACTTGATAAAGGTAGTTTGTTGAAGTCCCATGTACAATCATTTGAGGAGCCAAACCCACTGTTAGAATGCAGATCCGTGGAGCCTAGTGTACAATATTTTTGAGGACAGTGTGCTATAACTAAAGCATGCAATTTGGAGACACCTTCTTAAACTTTAAAATCAACCTGTGAGAGCACACTTTGAAGATTCAAGGAGACACCTCCCTTGGACCTAAAGTGAATATGTGGAAACTATAGGGCTCAGTACAATAACCCTTTTTTGAAGCTCATATTAAACAAGCATGGGCAGTCCTAGCTGGAAGGAGGAACCAAACCTATGGAGGAAAATCGGCAGATTCTTGTTTCTTGAAGCAATCTATAGTAGATACTTGATTCAAAACACTTTCAAGTAGTCCTTTCTGTTAGGTCCCTGTAATTTGTTATATTGGTAGAACAAATGAACAGGGGTAACATCAGAATAGTCTTTGGAGTCCTAGGACCTAGCCTTCTTGGACTCAGAGAGGGCTCTCTCGATGTTTATGTAAAGGACGTGAACTTGATTGATTTTAGGGTTTTGATTTTAGGCTAGTTATTAGGTTTAGGGTTTGTTTTTTTGTTTGGTTGGTTGGGTAGGCTGTCAAGAAAAACAGATAGAGTAGGAGATGTTTAGACCATTGGGCTATGGAGATTGCAAAGGGTCTAGAAAGTACAAAAATAGGTCAAGGGTGCTTCATAGGGCAAGTATAACAAGGCCAAATGGATATTCATATCTTAGGTGAGTGGAGAAAACAAAAAATTGTGAACAGAGTAGGTGCAAAGGGAGGTTAAGAATCCTTTGTCAAATACTACAACAAGAAGGGCCTTTGAGATGACTATGCATAAGGAAATAACAAAAGACAAGGCATACCAATAACTTCTTTGACTAAACCCTAACAAGAAAACATTAAGACAACAATCCAGTAAACCCTAGAGAGTAGGGAACTCCTAACCTCTTTAGCTATCTACCTTCAGAGAAAGAAAACATGCAAGATGACAATAGTGATGATCAAGAAAGCAGGGAACTCATAAGATTCCTTAATCATACTATAAATACCTTTAAAGCAACCATTTAAGACTAACAGAAGGGCATGAAAAATCATAAACCTCTTAAGTTAAACCTAATTAGTAATACTTTGAAGTAAAAACCTCAAAAACAATGTTTAAGTGATTCCAAAGGGCAGGGCTAACCATGAACCTCTTTGGCACTGACTCCATTAAATCATTCGTGAGATAAAAAAGCTGAGTGGGATTAGAGAGCAACTAAGAATTGTCTAAACGGACCAAGCAGAGGAAAACATGAGAGCAGGAGAAACATAGAGACTTAATGTGCCTTTGACAGCATACCTTAAGCTAAAAAATTGTTCTAATGTAAGAGAAAGTTGACACAATATATAAACCATGAGAAAATGAAAACAAAAGGATAAATAAATCACCATTATCCATGTTCACAAATCCTGCAAAGTGCTTGCCTCATTGATATTCAATCCAAAATCTTCACAAAGCTCCAAAGCCAAAAAATCCTTACAACTCAAAGCCTATGCTCATTTCAACCAACTAACTAACCAAAAAACTATAATGAGACCTCTGTAAGGGTCCTATAATAATAGGATTCATAATTTTTAAATTGAATATGATAGTCTTGTAAATATATACATACCTTTCTTTCTGCAAGTTGTTTTCCCATATTTTGAAAAATGAAAAATAATAAAAAATTGAAAAGAGGGTAAAAGTCCTAAAAGAATGATCATAGGACTTAGAAAAAAAGACCCCAAAAGAAAAGAAGAGATAAAATAAGACATGAAAGTGAGCAAGTCAAAATGCCACTCCTATTTACTTTTACTGCAAGAATAATGATTATGTGAAAATTGTCAATAAATGCCATAATCCATGTTTAGTTAAATAGTTTAATCTTAACTTTTCATGCTTTGAATTTCATGTTTTAGATATAGAATAAAGATATGTCAAACAATTTAAACTTGACAAATTAGTAGATAAGATAGAGAAAAAATGAGGAGCTCAACAGTTTAATCTGAGCCCTCGGATGAAATAAGGTTAGACTTGGATAGATTTATGCTTTGAAAGAAAATTGATTTAGGGTTACAAGCCTAAATTCACCCATGAAAATGAAGTAAAAAATGTTAGAAATAAATATGGGTAGGTATAAAGAAGTTTTGCAAGCATGTAATAAAGCATCACTGGAAAAAAATCACTAATTTACCCTCCCCTACAATTATTCAGTATTCTAAACTATCAGTCAAAGAGGCTCAGATCATTTCTCTGGCTTCTATTAGGACCAGACCCAAGGGTCAATGAATGATTGGTTAAAAATATTGAATTCCTACCTAAAACTCATATTCATCAGCATTTAACCTTCATTCATAATCATAATCCATTTTTCCTAAGTAAAAACCCATTTTTACTTAGTAAAAGTAAAAATATAAATAACTAATTCCATTCCCTTTCAAAAAGCATTTATCCTAAGTTAAAGTGTGGAAAAATACAACAAAGAACAAGCTATGCTTTATTTTGCACTTTACTTAGAGTTAACATGTATTTTGTTTCATTATAGACATTATTCCCCTTTCATATTAATTTCTAATTTATTTATTTAACTCCCTAAACTATTCCCTCCCGTATAATATTAAACCCTTTATATTAAAAATAACCCACAAAAAACCTACTATTTAAAAGTTAAACCAATGTTTAAATTTCCCACATGAAGAAATATCCCCGCCCATTAACCCATTCGTTTAAATATATTAAATAAAAAAAATATCTCGCCCCCTATGGTTTTTCAACAACTGTTAAACATTGTAAAAACTATATAAATAAACATGCGCCTATACATAGGTTGAAACATAGGTCAATGTTTTAATTAAAGTCTATATATTACATTACCGCCCCACATATCACATAACCCATAGTTTGAAACTTTATTAATCTATAAAGTTAGAACTCATCCCGACCACTTATATTAGACCCCGGCCACACTCCAAATCACGACGCAGCTTCCATAGCAGATCTACAGCATTTGCAATCGAACCCCACCATCCGACGACTAAAAACCAATATTACAAATAAATTAGTGCAACATCCACCATCTTGTTTCTACGCGAAATGGGCAGTATTTGGATTTTCTCCCTCCTCCACGTGGTCCATTTTCATTGGATCCCGTTGGTTTCATCCAAAACCACTTACCACTGAAATGGAACACAATAACCATTTGTTTTTTAGACCCTTTGAGCCCGAAAACCACTATTTTTCATGACTTGACCACCATTAATTGTCGTCGCCTGTTAGCCCTAAATATGCCTAATAAACGTTGGAAATGCATTCATTTCTTCTCTTTCTGCGCATAAACATTTTCAAAAGCCATCCCGACTATAAAAAAGCATTTTTATGCCAGAAGCCTGCAAATTTCAAAATGTTACCATTATATATTGTAGAGGAGCTTCGCATTGTTCCAGAGACTAGAAAGAAGTTGTTCAATCTATTCAAAGAGCTCAGAAACTACTTCAAAAAACCCTGTACCTGCGCATAACATGTTTTCTTCCAAAACCAAGCCTGTTTCAATTTGAAAAGACCTTTTTAAGAAAAATTCTATCTCAAAGCTTAAAATCACCATAGAACCCTATCAAAAAGTCCAAAAAACAGGCCAAACCCTGTCAAAATTTCCTCAAAATCCCTGTTTATGCTGGACCCTATTTTAAAACGCCAAATTGAGCACAAAAAAATTCTGAGATTATCCTAAGCCTCTGTGCCCAGTTGCAAAATACTATTTACTCCAATCATTCACTGAAAAACTCAGGAAACCCTTGTTTCTTGTTTAAAACCAGTAAAAGTTTGTAAAAACTTATTGAACAGTCCAAATTTGGAAGGAAAATCCCAAAGAAAGACCATATTTTGGAAATTTTATCCAAGAAACCTTTGTTAAAATAAAAATACATTTGCAAACTATCTAAACCTGCAGAAGTAGCCAGAATGTCTAAAAATCAGAATTCTAGCAATCCTGAAGGTTCCAAAGTGCCAAAATCGACTCCAGCCATGACTTCTAAGGCTGCTATTACTCCAAATCCTTTACAACCCCCTGTTATAGACATTGAGCACATTCCATTAGTTGATGTTGATTACAAAATGGCAGACCCAATTGTTGAGTTTAATATGCTAGATATTCATAACTGGAACTATGAGAAGTCATTAGATAATGAAGAAAGAAGTCCACATTTTGGAATCACACTTTCCCAGATATGTTGCTCCATTAACTCATCCATGTCAAGAAGTCATTAGGTTATGTCAACAGTATTATGTTCCTGATTAGAGAGCCATAGTGAATGCCAACAAAGAAGTGCTTTTTACCATTACTGTTGAATCCCTTAACCAAATGCTACAACTCCAGCCTGATACTCAAGAAGTTCCTTTATCCATAGAGGCCCTTACCAAGCTATATATTGACCTTGATTTTCCCAAAAGATTCATGATTTTCCAAGCATTTATGCCCTTGCATGTATAAATTCCTCAAATCAATCCTCCATACTCTTCCTCAAAATTCCTAGAAGGTTCAAGGCATGTAATTTCCATGCTTTCATTCATCCTAGGGTAATTTACTGATGAACACACAGATGAATCCATCTTGGGTTTCTTATCCACTTTTACCCCAGGAAAACCTCCATCTGTAATATTTCACTATGTCAGTTATATTGCAGATAATATTCATGATAAATTGATTAAGTTGCCAACTGAAGGAGTGTTCAGATGCACATCCTTACTCTTCCACGTGTTCTTATATTTCCAAGTAGATAATTTTCCAATTTCACTTCAAAAGTTGGACATAGAGGGAAATCCTCTTTCAGTAATTTTCTGGACCTCTTTGATCAGGAAAAAGTCCACAGAATTCACATATGTAGAGTTTTAAGATTCATTCATTCACCCATTGATCAAGATAATTACAAATACAGAGCAGCCAAGGATAAATGATGAGATGAAAAATATTTTATAGTTGTCATAGAAAACCAAGACTGGTGATTGGTACTTATATGAAAAACATACCAAGGTCATATTTTTTGGATCTAATTTGTTGCCTTACAAGTTACCCAAACATGTATCAATGAGGATCTTTGCCTTTGAGTATATCAGGAAAATCCTAAACTCTGATTCTATAAAATTCATGGAAGAAAACAAGAAAACTTAGCTCAAATTGAAGAACCAAATAGGACCATTCATTTGAAATCATAGGGATGTAGAGAAAGAAGCAGCTAAGCAGCTATTGGGATATAGTTTTGATGAAATATTTCCTTGGAATTATGATCCAAAAGGGGTCCTAAGTAAAATGAGGGTTAAATGTAAGTTAACACCCTTCATTCATGAAATAGAACCAGAGGTAGAAAAATATGCAAATCAGATTGAGTGGGAAGAGAATACATTAGTAGATGCAGTGAAGGGAAGTGATACTAGTCACACTTTATAAACTGTTGATCAAACAGAGAAAGCCACTAAGAGAGTGAGAGAAGAAATCACCTGTGTTGCTAAAACTACCACTGAAACTGAATTCAATATCAACTACAACAAAAGGCCTAAAACAGATTCAGGGGCTAAAGATAAGGTAACAATTGATGTTGAAGAAACATATCTCCTAGATACCAACACATATTTTCCAGAGAAAAATGTTGACACTGCTACAATCATCATCAATGAGTCAATTACTAAGAAACAGAATGAAGAACAAGTTAATACTGAAGATTCACAGTTGATATAAATACAACAGACAACTGAGGAGAAATATCTAGATATTAAAGAAAAGTAAAAATAGATCAAGTTAAAGAATGAAGAGATAAAAAAAAAATTCTATTCTCAATATCTCAAACAAACACCAAGTGTTCAAAATATACTTTTTCCTGCCTTTTATTATTCAAACAAAAAGCTAATCATGTCAATATTGTAGCCTACAGTGAAATATCCAAAAATAATGCAAGATTATAAGAAGATTGATATAGAAGTCCCAATAGAAAAAAATCATGCTCTTGATCAGATTGAATTCCATAAACAGACTTCAGATATGTTTTACTCTGATGTTACAACTAAAGCCATGAGTGGTCAAAAACTCCAGAACATTGCCTCAAATATGAAAGATCAAATGAAATTAGACAAATCATCCTTGTATGCTAAAGATCTAAGAATCAAATCTTTGGAATAATTAGTCTTACAGGTTGGCTTAGACCTAGCAAATGTAAAAGTAGTAGAGAAGTTAGTGAAAAGGAAAAAATGAGGACATTGCAGCGTTAAGGAAACACCTTAAATTAACATCAAGTGAACATCCTCAAACCAAGGAAATATTAGAAGGAAATAAAGAGAAGGATGACATAATGAATTTATTTTTTGAATTGACAACACAGATAAAATAAATGGAGATTCAAATGGATAAAATTGTCTAGGAAAAAGAAACAAAAAAAGTACCATAAATTCCTATAGTTATTCCTATAATAACTACAGTTGTGCCTTCAACTTTAACAAAAAATTTGGCACCCAAAGAACCACTGGCTACTATAGTGCCAGTGACTTCATCTACAACATCAACTACAGAGTCATCCACAACAACAGTTCACCCTACACATGAGGCCAAAAAATTAGTGAAAGCTATGGAAGAAATGTCTCTTAAGACAAGTGACATTAATAAGTTGAAATAGATGGTAGAAAATCTTGATAATTCAAACAAATTGGCTCAAATAAATGCAAAAACCCATGAGAAAAAGGCCATCAAACTAAATGAATAATTGAAGAAATTACAGAAGGAATTAACATTGAAGGAACAGATTTCCTATGTGAAAAATCATTTGTGGAATAAGATCATAGAAGCCCTCAATGATGTACGGCCCTTAATTCAAGTGATTTTTGAACAGAGAGATTTACTCAAAGAAGCATTAGGTGAGATTTAGAAGACTAAGGAGGAATTGGATAACAAACTAGAACAAGCAATAGAATTAATCAAGTTCCTTAACAACGAAAACTGACAAGAGCTAAAAGAACTTGAAATTATTGATAGGACTGAAACTATCCTTGAGATAAGGAAAGTTATCACCAAAAAGAACCTGGTGAAGCAACTTGAGGAAAAATGTCAAAATATGAACATCACCATAACCAGGTTTATGGTCAAATTTGAGAATTTGAGGCAAATAAGCTTGCCTATTATTTTTGTCATCAATGAAAAATTAATGCCTCAGGAAGATTACAATAAAAATATCACAAAATATGCCAAGGAGAAATTTGAAATATCAAGTGATGGACAAAGCATTCCAAAAGGAAAAGTCTTACTCAGAAGTTTTTACGACTTATTCTATTTACAACATGAAATAAAACACTTGTTTTTCATTAAACCAACTTTTTCTAAGTACACAAAAGTATATGAAAACTTCAGGAAGCTTAAGAAAATACAAATTCCAAGTGATGAAGTTTGGAAGTCATTAACAAATTTACTATAAAAGATAAAAAGGCATAAAGATAATAGTGAAAACAGTTTGTTGAAATTGCAGTCAAAATAGATTTTTACAGCAGTAAACATGCTTTACAAGAGTTTGAAGAGTACTAGAGGTTAAAGAGAATCAGTAAAAGAGTATCAGTTAAAGAGAATCAGATTTCAAAACAAACTTGAAATATCTAAAGCCAGCAAGGAAGACACCAAGGCAGCCAGTTGCATCTTATCCTCAATCATTTTCTATTTTATTTGAATTGATAGGACAACTTGCTGATTTGATTAAGCAGTTATCTCTATTTTGTTGTAAATATATTTTTATTTTCCTTTGGTAATTCCTAAAAACATTCTAGGATATTTTGTAAACTATCATATATAAATACTTCACCCTTTGAAGTATTCTTGTGGAATAAATTGCTGAATATTTCCATGGTCATTTTTGTGGACTTGAAGGCTTTTTTGTTTCAAATTTTGAGTGGAAAACTGGATCAGATCGACTAGCATCATATTTCACGATTTCGCTGATGACCTATTTGGAGTGAATTATTTTCCAACTTTTCATTGTTATCTTTCTTTGTTACATGCAATCCATTATGTGTTCTAAATTTGAATTAATGAATAAGAGGATTACTTCAAGATTTGTTAAAAGTACCCTGTCTTAACTATTTTTCATTTCTATGTTTTCATTTGATTTCCAGAGTAGGGAACCCTTAATTGCTCTCTCTTTTGTTTGACCTCTGCCTACTACCTCCCTTTTCCGGATCAAAGAACCCTTCATTTCTCTTTATCCTGATCATATCATCTCTCAAAAAAACTTTCCAAGATCTTCAAGGGTTATCTATATTTCCCTGAAAACATTTGACTTTTTGACCTTGATCCCAGCTCTGTTTGCTTGATTTTTGACTCCTTAGCCCAATGGACAAATAGATTTCCCACTATCCATCTCTTCAAGTGATTTTTCCCACCAAATCAATAAAAACCAAAACCAATTGCACAATCATAACTAGCCTAATATTTTATAAATCAAAACAAAGTTAAATTTTATAGAGAGAGCCCTCTCTCAACCCTAGGAAGGCTAGATCCTAGAGTTTAAAATTTATTCTATGGTTACCTCTAGTTTTCTTAACTAAAAACTAAAAGTATCACAACTAAAGTATTACTAGAGTGATAACATATTGGCAACCATACTAGGGAACTAACCAATCCTTAGTTGTTAAATAAATCTTAAAGGAAATCATTTTTATTATCCTTTTGCATTTGAGACTATTTAAGTAGTTGTGAGTATAAAAAATTGTGATTTTGGCTTCTAGGAAAGTTTACCATGCCAGGTCTAGCCCAGATCCTAAACCTACTATTATAGTGGACAACCCAGACAGAAATGGAAAAAAGAAAAAATAGGTAGGAGATTTAGATGCTAAAGTTTCATTAATAAGAGTCAATTCATTACCCCAAGAACTAGTAATTTTACAGGATATAGAGTGTTGGCATCAGGTGTGAATGATTTATTCACCCTATTTTGACATTAATTTATCAATCTAGGTGCGTAGCCTTTCAAGGCAACGTGCAAGGTATATGCAGGGGAAAACGCATAATACATCCCAACCAAGGGTTCGTCGTTTAAGATTCAAAACATGGTTGTGGGATTAAAATAGCTACAAAACTTAGAAATAATCATAAACAGGAAATATTTGCAATAATAAGCATAAAATATTAATTGACACACACACAAAAAGACGTAGCACCTGATCAGAAGAGTGGGCCCAGCTCTCTGATCAGGGTTGTGTTGGTCACAGAGAAGATTGGAATAGTAAAACAGGTGATATTTTATTAATCTGTAATACGTGATTACAATAGCGATGGGAAGACCCCTATTTGCAGGAAAAATATGCATTTTATACATAGCGAGGGAGATTAATAGATATCCCTAAAACATGGCGACCGCATATCCAAAATCTACATCAATTGGAACATCACCATCACCGGATATCTGAGATAGAAAAAAGGTCCAAGAATAGCTCCAGGGAATTGTAGCTCTAGGTTTGCAGCCTCCTTATGGCTGGCCGTTACCAGATCTCTTGCGAAATGTTGAATCAGGGGTTCCTGTTCTCCAAGCTGCAGTCAAACATATGGTTTAGTACCACGAAATAGATAAGACTCCGTGAATTTACTTCATTAATTAAAATATTCCAATTGGACAAGTCAAAGGTATTTACCTTGTAGGTTTAACATAATAGCATAGGTAAATGAATACAAAAAGGGTAAAAAAGGGGAATAGAAATGGATAGGAAGATGGCTCCATTTAGTACCCAACATCTCCCCCCAACTAGCCTTCTGCATGTCCTCATGCAGTCTGCCGCCACTACAAGTCTGGATTTTGCAGACTGTAGGTTTCATGAAGCCCAACGAGATCATATTTTGAGGCCATCTCTATTCCTGGAACTTTAAACCCATCCGAAAGGAGAACTTCCTTCCACCAATCTGTTGGAACATCATAATCTTGACTGTAAGTTTCGGCAGGCAGCCAAAGGACAAGAAACTAAAATCGGAGCCCCATCCAGCATCCTCCACATGTCTGGACACATGCTACATATTTGGGAACCCTAGTGAGTACTTGTGCAAAATTTGGTGCCCCAAAAGGTTCTCTGTTCTGGACAGCTGTAGGTGACATCATCCACCTTTTCTGACAGCAATCAAGGGCCTCTTCTTGAAATGAGGTGAGTTTCTTGATACAAATATCAACACACCACCTTTGTGTCCCCACCATTCTATCTCTGTTCTCCCTAATTCCCAAAAAGGTGTTATGCTTATTGAACATTCTGACTGACCTCTCATGTTCTCCTCATACTATAAATGGCTTTGTAACTTGATTGGATTCAAAGGTGTTACAAGCCTTCTTCCAGTGAATCTCATTGAAAGCATAATAGGTAAGAGCCCTTAAATGAATGTCCCCCACATACAGAACCGGGTTAAAATATCTGTCTAGACGTAGTAGATACCCATGCAGGTAAAATTCACACATCAGATGTTGAGTTGGCACATCACTATTCCTCAAGATTTGGAGGAATTGTACACCATCTTCTATCTCATAGCTGACCTCGGTTTTTATGCTTTCCATGCAAAATAAAAGGAAACATTCATGCAAAAATAAAGAATAACAAGAAGCAGGGGGACGACATGCCATAACCTCTTGCATTAGAGTGAACATCTACTCCTTATCAGCCTTTAGTTCTACCACTTTCTTTTCCAGCTGCTCCATCTTGAGCTACTGCTTCGCATGCCTTAATCTCATAACATCTATGCGCTCCACATATCCAAATATGGTTGTGGAGGCTCTTTCCTCGGTCCTCCTGGTCTCATTTTTGCATTGAGCCGCAGTAGATTTCCAAGACTGTATTTCAGCTGTTAAGGAATATTCTCGTGCTTTAAAAATTCATTTGATCGGGTCTGTTTGAGTGGCAGCTGAGGTTGTGGCCATCAGGTCCACTTGGGTTTCTGCTTCAACCATGATGGTCTTGGACTTTTTGGCTTTCTGCTTGTACTTATTTATCTATTTCTGTATTCTTTGCACCCCCTTTCTCAAGTTCCATACCTCCATTTTGAGCCGAATTGTCTCCCTAAACTGTAGCTGATACTTTTTCTTGACTGGAGGTCTTCGCTGCTTACACATCTCTATCCATTCCTTCTTAATCATTACTTCCTCCATTTCGGCAGATGGAGGTAAATCCCGTGAAACTTATTCTGTTGTGCCCGCTGTCAGGTTTTCCTTCCCTTCCTTCCTTTCTTCAATTATTTATTGTTTCACAGCCTTCTCACTAGGCTATGTCATTGGCTCATTCATTAGGACCACTTCGTTTGGTCCCTCCTCTTCGCCAACGGTTATTTATTCTTTGTGCGCGCTTGTCGTGATTGATGATGCCTTGGCAAGATGCTCTCCTGCTACTATGCTTGTTGGGATCCTTTCTGGTTCTTTAGCCTTGGAAATCTCTCTCTCATCTCTCATTTCTAACTCCAAGGTGCCTGCCACCTGTATAGCCCTTGTCCCATATGGTTGTGGCCTTTGTGAAAAATTCAAAGCCACAGGAACAACGAACTCTTCTTCTTCTTTCTGCCGTCGGGAACGAGCTACCCTTGCTCCTCTTGGGAAAAATAACGAAAAGTGGGGTGAATCCTCAACATTCAGTCTTGAAGTCGACACTAGTTCTTGTGGGTCAGCGTCGTCCCCACACCCTGGTTCTCCCAGCGTTTCCTCCATGAATCCCCTGGCTTCCTCAACTCTAGGCCATTCTTGTCTTTGTACACCCTCTTCCATGGGTTCTATGGTCGAAGTGGTCATGACCTCCTCCATCATCTCCATGGTGGCAGGAGATCCTTGTGGAGTATCCTCGGTCACCATATCGACTGCTTCTTCCACGTTGGCCTGTCGTGGGTCTACTTCCATAGTTTCCATATTTTCAAATTTCTCTGGCTAGTTCCATGGGTGAGGATGGTTCTTGTGGGATAGCCTCGCTCATGGTACTAGTGGGCCTTTATATATAAATCCCCACATCTGCCATTGACTCTACAGTTTTGGCTTTCTCTTGGGGACCCGCCTCATCTCCAAGTTCTTCCATTTCCATCTCCTTCGGCTCCTCCTAGTCAACAAAATCATCGTTTCCTGCATCCTCCTCCATAGCTTCAGGTTCCTCTACCTGGGAGGCCATAAAAACTGATATTTGTTCCTCTTTGGAATCCCGAAATAGCTCCCATAGAATCGGGATTTGTCTAATGGTATTCATTATTAACAGCTGAACCAACCCATGGTGAGTGGTGATCGCCAATGTCTGTTGTAACCCCTGAGACGACTGTGCCATTATATGAAGACTCCTTAGTAGAAAATAAGGTACATTCATTGAAAAATCTTCTGCCTGTGGAAAATTCATGTGGGCTAATATATAGAGATGTTATTTGAATATGGTGGAGTATCTTCCTTCACACGTCATATATTTTATGAAGAAATCTACTACTCCTCCCCATGGTCATGGTAGCGAGTTTCTATCATACCCCCGATCCTTCTGTGTAATACTCTCGCTCTCTTGTAGAAAGGCCTCGGGGAATTCTTGGAGGGGAATCCTTCTCGAAAACCATCACTGCCCAACTTGAAGAAGCCCACTAATTTCCGTGATGATTTCCTCTATTACAGGGATCTCAATTCTGCGGACCCGAGA